>JAGQAX010000004.1:40794997-41311074 GCA_019142605.1 Cephalopholis sonnerati | reverse complement strand
GACACTTCCTGTGTCTGCCCTTTCAAATTAAATTCCCACATGGTTCAGTCTTATAGGTCTTAATTTATTTTGACAGGGTGCAGCTCCTGATAGAGTTTCACTTTTGTTTTATTTATTTATTTTTTCTGTGACTAAAAACCAGTGAAATCTTGCCGAGTTATGACCTTTCTGGTGGACTATCGTTCGGTCGACGAGTGGACAGATCAGATTTGTTTCACCACTAACGTTGCAAAATTCAAGCACCAAATAATCATTAATAGCCACTGCAGAGTGTTAAACATATTAATGAACGCTCATTTACACCTATTAGGAGCATTTATAGGCTAATGTAGATTGAACAGGCTGTGTTGCCGTCACGATAAGACACAAATATGTATTGCGGCATCAGAAAATGTCTCTTTAGATAGTAAAGGTTGCCGACCCCTGTCTCATGATAACATGCATGCTCTTATGGTTACTGTAACGTCTTTGCAGGTGTTTCCTCTTGCTGCAAAATCCTTGAGTGACACACATAAAGGAAGAAAGATACAACCTGAGCACAGAAGGAAAAAATCAAACTGTATCACAACTTAAGTCCTTTCTTCATGTGCAGGCCAATAAGGTTATCTATTCTACAAACGCAGCGCTAATATGTTAATATTTACTCAGGGTTATTAGGGCTGCCTGGTGGCTTTCTCCTGGTCCCTCTGTATCTCTCCAGCCCTCTCTCCTTCACTGTGTGTCTGTGCAGTCGCCCCTGCCGGCTGGTTATTGTAATACTACTCTATCCTCGTGACTGGAGTTACAGAACAGGGCTGCTGCAGTCATGTGAGTTGTAGTGGAGGGAGGGAACGAGGGAGGGAGGGGAGGGAGGCGTTAGTCGTGACGTAGAAGACGGACAGGCAGTCCCTCCCCCCTCCTCCTCTGAACATGTGACTGCTTCCTCCTCTCTGAGTGTGTGTGTTGTACAGTCTCTGCCTCTCTGTCGCTCACTCTCACACAGACATACAGTACACATGCTTACTGTAAATTCTCTCCCACACGTTTTAATCTGACCTCTTTCTGTCGTCCTGTGTTTCAGGAAGATAGAAATGAAGCAGGTTTTTTTGCACGTGGAATCAGGGAAAATATGGCCCGACTTTTGAGAACGAGAGCAGCCCTGATTTTGAAAAATGACCTGCTTTCCATGTGATATAATGACGAGAAATGCTTGACCGAATAACTGAGATATCAGGAGAGATTGTGTGATGGATGTGTGAGGTAACACAGTCGTCTTCCTGTCAGCGTGGCTCAGCGTTTACATCAAAGCTGAATTCATTTTGTCATGTGGAGAGCTGTACGTGCCTCGGTGGAGGGGATGGTGGTGGGTTTGATGTGATTCTAAAATCAACAACAACATATTTGGTTTTGAAACCGTTCTCTTTCAGAGTCACATCACACCGCTGTGTGAGATCATTGACCACAGGCTCATGCGACGCCTCATTGATCAGCTGAAGCTTCGCTCTTTCATTCCAATACACTGCAGTCCAAAACAAATGTGTGGTTTTCAGCAGAGCACGTCATCAGTGTGCGGTGCGTCTTTTACAGCACGTAGTTTCATATACTGCTGATATCAGAACCCAATTTGTGCTCAGAGACAATATTCAGTGTGATAAGGAGCAATGTCTCGTTTGTTCTGATTGGTCTGAAGTCTTGAAACCTGGTATGGAGACATTTTAAAGACTTTAAAGACATTAAAACATTCTAAAGCAGGATTTTTTTTAAATATACTGAAAAGCTTTTAATGTGTTTATTTAATGTCTTCCATATGAAGTATTTCTGTCATGCTGCATACGTGTGCATATCTTTGATATTCAACACTTGACTGTGCTCCTCGTAGTTTCTGAGATTCGGCCATTTTAGTGGGAGCACTTAATTTTCCTGAAATATAATGTAGTACATACAGAAAACAGTCATCCCATGTGCTCAGAGACTACATATAGTATAAGAAAAACTCACCGTCAGTTGTCACAGTTTGACCGATCTTAACATTTCTTCAGATTTGTGTTTAGACCAGCCAAAAAAAAACTCTTGAATCAAGGGAAATTCAAAATACGAGTTGCAGGTAAAAATAGGCTGATATAAGAAACAGAGTCGCCAGAGTCAGTTGCCAGAAGAAAATGTTGGCATTGCACATTTCTGCAAACCACATATATGTTTTATTCATAGGTTTCATATGTATCAGATCAAGAATTCTATAGTGAGGTAGTATATGAGCTGATCTGCTGCTGAGCTGCAGACTACTGTTGAGACCAACAAACAGAGCATCAGTTGTCTTTTGGTGACCTTTGGCTGTGTTTTCCAGTGGTGTTTGTAGCACCCAACGTGGGCATTTTTTGCTGACCCATTGCAGACACCGATGTGTCCCTGCTTTCCCAGCAGATTTTGTGCCACCCAACATTGGTGTTTTAAGCCAAAACATGATTTTTCCTAACCATAACCAAGTGATTCTTGTACCTAAACATAACCACACCTTCTCAGCAGCCTTGTTGAGAAGCGTAAACTTGTCGTGGTGAAGAGAGCTGAGCCAGAAGGCAAAGCTTTTGATTTACTGGTCCGTCTACATCCCAGTCCTCACCTATGGTCAAGAGCTATGGGTAACGACCGAAAGAATAAGGTCGCAGATACAAGTGGCTGAAATGAGTTTCCTGCAAAGGGTGTCTGGGCTCAGCCTTAGAGATAGGGTGAGGAACCCGGACATCTGGAGGTAGCTCGGAGTACAGCCGCTGCTCCTTTGTGTCAGAAGGGGTCAGTTGAGATGGTTCGGGCATCTGATCAGGATGCTTCCTGGGTGCCTCCCGTTAGAGGTGTTCTGGGCACGTCCCACTGGTAGGAGGCCCCGGGGCAGACCCAGAACATGCTCGAGGGATTATATATATCTCATCTGGCCTGGGAACGCCTCAGGGTCCTCCAGGAGGAGCTGGAAAGTGTTGCTTCAGAAAGCGATGGAGTTTCACAGTGCAGCTTATTGAGCTAAAAGCTAAGAAAAAGCCATCAAATCCAATCAGATGGATTATTCGGATGGTGAAGTGAATCACCAGTCCGCTTTTGAACCCCTTTTCCTTTCAGAAACAGCAGAACAGGAAACCATGTCTTTGTCATTTATTCGAGTCAGTTAAGTCTAGTTGATAGTAACATAGTCATAGTCAGCTGTTCTCAGAGCAGCACAGAGCCCTGAAGCTCATATTTCGGTTTTAAAAGAAACCGAAAAGGCTCCGTCTCTAGCTATGACTCGACCTATTGAACGGCTGTTTGAGAGTTCAGGTGGACTCCCAGACCTGTTTCAATGCTAATCATTGACCGGGTGTTTAGGGCCGGTCTGGGTCCATGCAGGGGATTGACTCTGGGAAGATCAGGCCAATGTAACTTAACGTCAGTCACCACATCCTGCTGTAACAGGACACAACCAGCCACAGGGCCCAGGCCTGTAAAATATTAGCTGGGGCTCGTCAGCTACTCTGCTTTGCCTCTCCGTGTGGCAGTTAAGCAACCTCGGTCCTGTAAAATGTAAATTTAAGCACACGTGTTGGTGTCCTGTGAGACAGTGTGGAGTCCTGCAGTTGAAAAGCACATATTTACCTTTCAGATCAGGATGCAGTGCGACAAACATAAACTGCATGTGCTTTAAAATCACGTGTGGCTGTTTTTGTCAAGTTTCTTTTGAAGTTCTGCTCGGGTCTGGAAGTCAAGTAAAAATAGTTGCACCAGTTTCCTCACACGGAGGATCATAAAAGTTTTATACAAACGTGCATCCAGGTTATCCTGCTGCACCGCTCTACTGTACACATGTTGTCAGCATCGAAAAACAAATAGCTGATGGAGCCGCTGCATCATCTGGGACTGAAAACAGTTGCTTTCTATTCCGTCTCAATCACAACAGTCACCTGCAGCTCTGCACACCCATTAAATTAACACGTAATTGGAGGGGTGTGATAAAAATAAGAGAGAAGTCCCAGCCTGAGCGTAACAGGAAGTGAGTTTAAGATCAAAATAGATCAGTAATTGAAAAACTTTGGAAATACTTTTCAAGAACACATTGTTCCTAGACATCAACAAATTACTCATCGCTTCCATGTTTGCCTCCGCAGTGCCCCGAGTTACATGCTATTATCAAGTAAACTAATTAGCTCTCGAGTGTTTGAAACGTTAATTGCGTCTCTGAAACGATGCCTACACGCACCGAATGGAAAACTTAATAAAGCTTAAAGCCATTACGGTGCTGCTGTGTAGCCCTATAGAGCCTCGTACTGTCAGTCAGCACTTTATCCTATAATCATGATGCCTCTGTGTGTGTGTGTGTGTGTGTGTGTGTGTGTGTGTGTGTGTGTGTGTGTGTGTGTGTACACTGTAGGCGGTCAGCTCTCATCCATGCCTATCAGGTGATCCTATCCCATCTCAGATCAGAAGTTACACACTCCCTTACTGACCACATTTACCTCGATAGTGTGATGCTGCGGGGACAGACGGACACCACTGTCAAGTTTATAAAGCTTTAAGTCAAAAATGATGCAATATAACTGTCATCTTTGCTGCTAAAGACGGTGAATTTTTCTCAGTTTTCCTTTGAATCCATTTTTCTGCTCTCCATGGCTAATTAATTTTAGATAATCATGATTCAAACCACAGTTTAGGTCATTATTTAAAAGCTTTTTTATTTGATTTACTCTTTGTCCCACACAGAAAGTTGTGATTTTCTTTTTCTTTTTGGCTGCATTAAAGGAACAGTGTGTAGGATTCATTGGCATCTAACAGGTTAGTATTCCTTTAGGGTGCTTTCAGACCTGGAGTTGTCTCCTTTGGTCCGAATCAGGGACTAATTTTGTTGTATAACTGCCTAGAGTTGGTTGGTGTTCTCACGGCAGCATTTACAAGCGGACCAGATCAAATGCCTTGTGTGAGAAAGCTGCTCTTGATTGGTCAGAATTTCCATGTGGGAAAAATCCAGGAAGTAAAGAAAACCTTGAAGAAGAGTACACTGTCAAGATAAATGTGACACTTTCTAATGTCACAACGGAGGGACAACTACGCAGGTTGATTTTAGCGCTGCTCATTGTGGACTATATTGCTGTCATTGTTCATTTGTTCAGTTGGTTCAGATCCAGGTCGGAACACGTTCTCACCACAAACGAACCGCACCAGAGTTCGTTTGTAACCAGACTGAGACCACCTCTTCAAGAAGGTCTCGGTCTGGTTGTTTTGGTGCACACCTGAGTGTGATTGCTGTGTTCACACCCGCTCAAACGAGCCACACTGAGGGGGCAGTGTGGTTCGTTTGATTGAGTTTGATTGAACTGAACCAAACAGGGCAGGTGTGAAAGCACCCTTAGTGTCTATTGTTAAAAACACTGAATAAAGCAGTTTTCTTTGTGGGGAGGTGCACGGTAGGCTAGGTTAGGTATGACGCCAATTTGACACAAAAGTATAAATCCCGCATGAGTACCTCATAAAACCTCACTTCAAACGATCTGAAGGCAAAAGTGAGTTGGAATGGAGCTGTTAATGGTTTTATGAGGTATCTTCCATCATTGATATTGGTTTGAATCAAACAGTAATGATCACTCCTCAGTCTGATTTACATGGTTTATATATACCACCCTTATAATGCATCTATACTTAGCCTGGAAGCAGGTCGGCGCTTCACTTTCTTTATGGGTCCCAATAAATCCGATTTAAATTGGACAGTGACAGTGAAGAGTGAAGGATCCAGACAGCCAAGTAGGCAGGCAGACAGACAGGTGTATAAATAACAAGGCTTTGAAGTTCCACCAGAGAGTGATGGATACAGGTGTTATTGGCAGTGACTGGGATTTGCTCCGTGCCAGGGACAGACAGATAGACTCTCCTCAGCTACATTTTATGTTTTCTTCTCTGTCCACTGATTCTGTTGTGACTGTACTCCGCTTTCTTCTTCTTCTTTTTTCACTGCCAGTTCTGTGTCATTATCTTTCTCTCTCTCTGAGTCTCTGCTGTCTGTCTGAGTCGTGATGTGCAGTGCTGCAGTGCACTGTGTTCAGCTTGCAGCCCTGCAGTGACTCACCTGTCCCTTCTGTCACTATGTACCGGACACACACACACACACTGTCACACACACTCGAGCTCATCACTTGCATGTGCACACACATGCATGCATAAACAGTATCCAGTGCAGTATGAGTGGAAATATGCTCAAAATGCTCATATTAGCTGCAGTGCAATCACACCTCAGGCATGTATCTGGTGTTGTTGAGTGAATCACAGTGAGAATACTATAGATCACCAATACTGCAGCCTACAGTGAGCAGGTCAGAGTTCAGCAGGTCAAGGCACCGTGTCAATAGAAAGGACAAAATGTTCCCCTGACAGTAATCTGAGGGAGTAGGATACAGGAAGCCAGTCGCCAGAAGAATGTTGGCATTGTACAGGTCTGCAAACGATGGATACATAAATCTGCATGTTATTATGTAGCGGATATGTTGAAACTCAATGTTTTAACAACACTGTGGTTAATGTGTAATTTGGTTTAGCTTAAAACAACACTTGGTGCTTGGTGTTTTGGCTGGTAGCACCCGATTTTTTGGGGCACAGTCCCTGCTGGAAAAGCATTGATGTCTCAGTAAAAAACAACCACTTTTTGTGGGACAATCCCAGTTTGAAAAGCAGCAATATCTTGCTAGAAAAACACTTTCTGTGTCACTATCCCCGCAGGTAATGCAGCAATGTAAAGAACAACCGCTTTTCATGGTACAATCGCTGCTGGAAAAGCAGCAGTATCTCAGTAAAACACAAAAAAAGCCTCTGGAAACACAACAGTGACTCGCTAAATCACAATCAGTTTTGTTGTGTTTTGGTCTCGACCTTGATCTATCTCAGTAAAACACAACTGCTCTTTGTAGCACAGTCCTTGCTGGAAAAGCAGTAATGTCTTGCTAAAAAAAACACTCTCTGTGTCACTATCCCGGCGATATCTCAGTAGAAAACAACCGCTTTTCATGGCAAGATCCCCGCTGAAAAAGAGGCAATATCTCGGTAAAACTCAACTGCTTTTAATGGTACAATTCTTGCTGGAAAAGCAGCGATGTCTGTAAAAAACAACTGCTTTTCATGGCAAAGTCCTCGCTAGAAAAGCAGCAGTATCTCAGTAAAACACAACCACTTTGTGTGTCACTATCCCGGCAGGAAATGCAGCGATGTCTCGGTAGAAGACAACTACTTTTTGTAGCACTATTACCGCTGGAAAATCAGGGATAGGACGTCACAAAACACCCCCACTTCATGCCTAAAAAGCCACTAAAAATGCAACAATGACTCGCTAAATCACAGTCGGTGCTGTTGTGTGTTGGTTTGCATTGGTTTGCAGCTTGGCAGGCGTCTCGCCCAGGTGACATGCCATCTACATCATGTCCACCTCGCGATGACAGAGTCCGATCATTTACTATGTTCTGTGACTTTGAAATGATATGCATGAAATGTGCATATCCAACCTATTTGTGGTTTCCAGAAACGTACAATGCCATCATCTTCTTCTGGCGACTGGGCTGGATAGCGAGGTGTAATGAGGATTGTTTTGAGGTCTACTTCTGGCTGGCTGTGTTAGATTTACAACATATATGTGTCCCAGCATTTCTCTGTGCTAAGATGACACATCAGTGACACAGATTCAGCTTTGCTCTTTGATTGTCACTACAATTGACTCTGGTTGGGGTAAGGAAACCTGGCTGTTCACTGGTGGTAACTGTGGTGTGCCACCAAGGTGCCCACCAGATATGTGAGCATAGTGTGTTTACGTGTGGTCGATCCTCATTGTGTGTGTGTGCGTCAGAGTCGGGCGCTGGGAATATGGCTGCTTCCTCCCAAATCCCTCCGAGGTTCATCAGGCATCCGGCTTAGATGCTGACCTCCCCTCCCGCGGGCTTGTGTTGGTGTGTGTGCCTGTGAGCGAGGATCATAAACTGAGTGTGTGTGTTTCCGTGTGTCACATGTGTGAACGTGCTGTTGCTATCTAACATGCTAGCAGAGGCAGGTTAGGGGTCTTTCAATAATTAATTGCGTGGTGATTCGTCAGCTGCTCACTCAGGTCTGCTTGGCATGACAGGCTGCAGCTCACACTCACACACACACACTCTCACACTCACATTTGGGCTGCAGGAGTCTGGATTAAACGAAAATCATGATTTTCCGCCTCAGAATTGAGATTATAATTATCTCTCACCATTCTTAGTGCCTCTGTAATCTGCTTGTTCCTCTAAGATCTTTTCTGGTTTGCTGATGTAATGCGTCAGGCTGCTGTCATTAATGTTAGCGCCTTCTGTTTTTATAGCCTTGTTAGCTTCATCATCACCTGTAATATCAGGTAGTTGTAGATATCTGTGCCATGCTGACAGAGTGACCTCCTTTATGGCACAAGTACGATGTCAAACCTGTGAATATTTATTTCCTGCACCTCATCATCACCGGAGACATCTCCTTGACTCTGACTCATTTTCCTCCGAAGCTTTCACTGTCATCGTGTCACTCCTCTGTATCTTTCCCTCTCTTGGTGTAACAAAGTCTTGTCATTTGTTGATGCAACTCAGGAGTAATTAAAAGCC
This sequence comes from Cephalopholis sonnerati, assembly GCA_019142605.1. Classification (NCBI taxonomy): domain Eukaryota; kingdom Metazoa; phylum Chordata; class Actinopteri; order Perciformes; family Serranidae; genus Cephalopholis; species Cephalopholis sonnerati. The sequence continues at coordinate 41,302,489 of JAGQAX010000004.1, read as the reverse complement.
CTGGATGTGATGCATCACATGTCCCCGCTGAATGCAAATATGGCAGGATCAGTCTCATTGAGATTGTGTGGAGATATGAATCCAAATTGCAGTTTTAACATGATTAATTGTGCAGCTCATGTGTGCAGGGTAGAACGTGACTAAAGGTACGATGCAGATTCATATAGTGCTCGTTACTAGCTGTGGGACATTATTATCGCTAAGATGGATCAATTGATTTCCATCATGATAATTTGTCATTTACATTTTCTCCTTTAATCAGCTTCATCTTAAAGCTCCCCTACAGAACACAGTGAGGCTGTAGCAGTACTAACCTTGAGCCTAACTCAGGGATAAGCCTCAAAAAGTACACAATACTTCATTAGATTCCACCAGCACAGCAATGTCAGACTAAACCAGATCCTTGTTTGTGCTCCTTTGTACCAACAGAGATTGTATAGTCCCATTCTGCAGCCTGTGTCCCATCACTGAACCAAGGACTTAGTTTGATCTTGTCGTCTCTTTGGCCTGAACTGGGATTAAGTGACCAAGAGAAACAACTTTGGAAACTTGTCCAGTATTGAGCAAGATCACAGTGGCGTATTTTCAATGTATGTACACTGAAAGTGTTTGTTTTCGCCACTGACAGGCTCAGATTGTTCATATAGGTGTCTAACAAAGAAATAAAATGTTTCCTCACCCTTTGCTTGATCTGGTCTGTTTGACATTGTCTTTCTGCAACAACTGAACTTGGAAGACTGCAGAGGAAGACTTAGTTTGACATAATAACGAATAGACTTGATACTTATAATAATCTGAGCCTGTCAGTGGCAAAAAAAAGCACTTCTAGTGGACTTTAAGTCTTGTGAGCTGAATTGTTGCAGGACAACAATCACAGACAGGATCAAGTGAAAGGTAAAGATAAACTTTTTTCCTCTGTAGGGATCAATCCATAATGTTGTCAGACAACTGTAACACCAATCTGAGCCTGTCAGTGGCAAAACAAACAACATGACAGTATACGACTGCCTCGTGTGGTTTTGTGCAGCCTGTGTCACAGCTACCAGCTGTAGTGCTCTCCCTCAATACTGGATCAATTTCAAGCGTATAACTTTTGTTATTTTACAGCTTATTAATATTCGATCTGACTGACTAATCTGACTTTAACTCTCCAGTGTAACTCAGTGAAATCAATGCCTACAGCTCAGGGGAACAGACGGAGTCAGAGGTCACAGTGTCAGCAAAAGAAGCTGCTCTCAGATCAGGGCACGGACAGGACAGGTCTTTATAGACTGGGAACTGCTGCAGAATCTCTAAATCCAGTTTGCCTCCAATCTTGCATGCACACTGCAGGATTTTCCAAACACTTCTCTTTCCCCTGAGGTAGAGCAGCAGAGGAGCGCTCAACCGTGCAAAGTGTCCAACACGCACAAAGGCTTCATTGCGTGTGTTACAATGAGAGTCAGAGAGAACAGATATGGTGAGAGGAAATGAGGGAAAGAAAAAAAATGAACACCAAAAGCGACACCAGTGAGCAGGAGACCTATTAGGTATTCATCGTCTGCCTTTTGCCGTCTTAATTTATATGAAAATCTATTCTGTTCGTCACCGTGTTCCAGGTTGTTGCCGCTGTGACTCAAACCAGAGTGGGATGTGAGGATGTAAATTTCTCCTCCATCTCGTTTCTATCTCCAGGCTAAAGTTTTAATACAGATAATATACTTTACAGTCGGTGCTGTGATTCACTGTTATCACCGCTCATCATATTTTCATCCTGCTTTGCCTTCTCTTTTTTATGCTTCTTATCTTTATGCCACATTCAGACACTCAGCAGACCACAGAGAATTTATCATTTTGGTTATTTATTGTTAAATCATCATTTACATACCGTTTAACCTTTGCGGCTCAGTGGGTGCGAGCTGGTTCAGCATCTTGCCCGTGTCATTTGGATAAATGACTGTGCTCGCTGCTGTTGGCTTTACGTGGTGAACTTTGGCTGGTTTGGAAATGTTTCTATAACAAAGGCCACGTGGGACAAGGTAGCATTAATCCAGTCTCTGAGTACCAGTTGGTACCTGGGACTTGGGGCATAGAAAGCACTGTGCTCAAGGCGACTTGGAGGCAACAAGCTGAAGGAAGTGGGGCCCAACAGGAGCCCAAAAAACGGGAAGATTTAGAAAGAAATATATTCATTAATCAATCTACTGGTTGTTTGCATACCCCTCTTACACACACCACACACATGCATATCCAGGAGGGAGTGTCAGCCATGTTTTGGAGGTTCAGTGCCTCGCTGCAAGTCCACATTCCATACTTGCTCACTACAGGGACGTGAATCGTTGACCCTTTGGTTCCCAGGCCAAGTTCCCACGGACGGAGCTGCTGCCACCCCAGAAAATGTTTGCTTTCTTACTTTCTATACTTTCTTAGACTACTTGTTCATGTGCTCATGATGGCTGCCTCATGTTTCCTGAATCTGTTTGGCACGTGCACATCATCAAAAATTAGACATTAACCAGGACACATCACTGTTCACAACTGTGTCTTGTCATGTGTCTCTAGTTGACGACCTGTTTGCCCAAGTCACTTGCACTAGATGGTCCCCACAGAGTTGTTAGGGCCACACTCTTGGTAGCTGATGCTAGCCTGCTTGCTAATCATGTTAGCGTTTGTTTCTGTACAGCTGCAGATAGCACCATTAACAGAATCCAACACATCTCTCTCTGTAGGGCAAAACATTGCATGGTCAGACAACACTTAAAGCTCAAGTTATTGAGCTTTCTATTAGCTTTCTTTAAAAATATATATCTTCAGTCATATTCAGATATCTGTTTGTAGAGATTAGCTGAAATAGCCGATGCAAGCAGGAAGAATTCTTGGCTCAGATATCCACTGACTACACTGGATCAACCCAAAATACTGGACCTCACCACCAGAGGCTTTACTGTTGTCAGCTGATGGGTTGTAAAATTGTCGAGCTTTAACTTGTTGTCACCAAAACAAACTTAAGGTCCTGCTTTGATGACTTGGTCCTTGTTGGAGACACATCAGATTTGTGGTCAAATGCATCCCAGACCACCTCTGCAAGTTCAGTGACCAGATCACGACGTGTCTCGAGATGTTTACACTTGTATCACGCGCTGTCTACTTGAGATCGGCTCAACCAAGATGCATCTTAATGCCAAGTACAAACAGGGCCATACAAACTTGCCATTGTCACCACGTGCTTGATAAAGGGACCTTATTTGTAATAACACCAACATTGGTTTTTCTTCCAGAATTAACAATTTAGTTACCTCCTTTAGTGTCGCCATGTTTATGGTTTCCGTCATGCAACTCCCGAAACTCTTTACGGAGGTCTCTGGTGTGCCCTCTAGTGGAATCCTCCAACAGCATACATATAACACAGGTTCATGACGCAGCCGGCTGTCAACTCGGCCTAAGATGATAATTGAATCATGTTCTGTTGCTTTCTCTTTTACCTCACTCTGGTGTGTTTGTCCTATTATCAGCACACTTGATGTCTCTGTGTAGTTTCTGTGTAAATACTCTCACTCAGGTTGTCTTTGCTTAAAAAATCAACATATTGACTGTTTTATCTTGAGTTTTTGCGTCAGAGGATCAATAAAGTGTCCTTGTGTTGTATTAAGTCTCTCCATTCCTGTTGGCATGTTAGATGACACGCAGACGCACAGCGTGAGTGTGCGTACATGTTTCAGGTGTTCGCTGCAGAGGATTGATGCATGTGTACATCCTTTAATTGAATTCCTCCTCACGTCGCGGCTGTTTTTCTTTTTATCCCGGCACATGAGTTGACATGTGTGTGCATGTGCAGATGTGTGTGTGCCATCTGTCCTTAGCTAACCTTTACTGGCAATTTGTATTCATCACAGGGACCCTGCTGCTGTATTGATAGTGTCAACATGAGTGTGAGGCTGTTTGCCATTCCCCGCACATACACGCACCAGCGTGCGCGCGCGCACACACACACACAGCAGCTGCAACACCTGAGGGAGATAGGAAGGGGTTGAAGGAGAGGGAATCCAATCTCACCCAGCAGCTCAGGGCTTTGTAGGGAAGCATGTGCAGGCCCAGCGGTCGCCGAGCGAGCTGGCTGCCCTATTTCTTTAAAGCTCTCCTCCTCCGTTACCTGATTTATCACGGGGGCAGCCGCCAGGGAAATGTCTTATTTTAAAGCAGAGAGAGCGTACAGAGGGCTGTGTCTCTTTCTAAAATCTGTCGAGATGAGCGGCAGATGAGATGAGAGGGATGCTGATAGCACAGCGACATGTCAGCGCCGCACGGAGCCTGATGTTAGCCATCTCTTCACATCTGTACAGGAAGTGGCATTTGAAGCATGGAAGAGATCGTCGAAGAGGGAGGGCTGGGATGTTAGGAATCTGAGGACAGTGCATACAGCAGCAATCCCTCCTGTTTTAAAGGGAATTATACAACTATATTTCTGCTAAAATCATTTGAAATTAACTGCATTTTTGGAAAAGCTGGATCTTGATGTCGACTCAACGTTTTACAGATTGTGTCTCTAACAAGAGGCCGATACTGCAAACACAGGAGCTTTTATGATGCTCATGATTACATTTGTAGAAATATTGAAGTTCCTTTAAAGCAGGTTTTATATTAAAGCTGAGCAATGATGCTTTGATGTTGTTCACAGCTGTACAAAGTGAGATTTGAACTTAACTACCGCTATAAAAAGGCCTTTCTCACGGTCTACTACAGTTAAAAAATTGGACTTTGACTCTTTCTGCTGTTGTTAAAATTGAGACTTTGACGCTGTGCGACAGTGTAATAAAACCCGGGAGATGAATGAGAGTAGTGCGAGGGCCGGAGGTGTAAATGCTGCTCCAATATTGGTTTGGGCTCCGTCACAGCCCACAATGTAGGTCCCTCTCCCTCTCTCCTTGACATTGTGCCAGTGTTTTGGCTGGGGCTCGGCCCGACTTAGCCGGCAGACAGATCGAGTTGTAAAGATGTCTGGACCATGGATGGGCAAGCACCCAACTGCACAAACACATCATCACTCCTACGACACCGACACTATAGCCTGCTGGACCCAAGAGGGGACACACACGTTGCTGGTCTGCCAGCCTAAATGTATATACCAGTATGTCTTCTCCCTCCCAGTAATCCACTGGTCCAGCAGGATTATTGTATGTGATTACGACTCATGCTGCTCAAGGTTAGGGATTACATGGTGCATTCATGGGTAATGCAGAGTTTCCAAACAGTTCCTCTGCTGGACTTGAAGCAGTAACGCAGCAGCAGGAATGTGAACATGTTAACTGTGCGTCCTCTGCTTGTATTTATTGTGCAAGTAGTTGCAAAAATGATTGCAGTAAGAGGAAGTGATGGTAGTGCTGCTCATGCAGGTGGTAGCAGTAGCAACAGAAGTGTAGTTGTAGTAGCAGCAATAGTTTGGTTTTCACATTAGTAGTAGAAGTAGCTGTTGTAGTAGCCTTTGTAGAAGCAGAAGTAGTTTTAATTGTAATGGTGGTGGTTGCGGTATTGGTGGTAGTAGAAGCAACTGTAAGATATTCAGCCCAGTCACCAGAGGAAAATGTTACATTTACATGCATAATATGTATGATATCATCATTTTAAAATGATGTGGTATATGAGATGAGTCAGATGTCATCGGAGGTGGAGGGGGTGGTTAATGGCATGACACCAGTCAACACCTGCCAAGCTGCAGACCCACTGTTCGAGACCAATAAACAACAAAACCAGTTGTTTTTAGTGACCCATGGCTGTTTTTCCAGCAGCTTTATAGCACCCAAACATGGCTGTTTTCTTGCGACCTGTCACTGTTTTTCTAGCAGCTTGTTTGCCCCCAAATGTAGGTGTATTTTAACAACCCATCACTGTTTTTCCAGCAGCATTTTAACCCCCAAAACATTGGTGATTGTTAGTGACCTGTAACTGTTTTTCCAGCAGTTTCTAAGCCCCTTATTGTGGATGTGTTGTAGTGACCCCTGGCTGTTTTTCCAGCCGCTTTTATCACCCAAATATTGGTGTTTTTTAGCAACCTTTCACAGTTTTTACATCAGCTTTTTAAGCCCAAAATGTGGGTGTTTCTTAACGACCCATCACTGTTCTTCCAGCAGCATTTTTACCCCCAAAACATTGGTGTTTGTTAGTAACCTGTCACTGTTTTTCCAGCAGTCTTTAAGCCCCTTATTGTGGGTGTGATTGAGCAACCCATGGCTGTTTTTCCAGCAGCTTTTATCACCCAAACATTTGTGCTTTTTAGCAACCTTTCACAGTTTTTACATCAGCTGTTTAACCCCGAAATGTGAGTGTTTCTTAACAATCCATCACTGTTTTTCCAGCAGCTTTTAGCCCCCAAATGTGGGTGTGTTTCAACGACCCATCACTGCTTTTCCGGCAGCTTCCTAGCCCTAAAACATGGGTGTTTTTTAGCGACCTGTCACTGTTCTTCTAGCAGCTTTTAGCCCCTAAATGTGGGTATGTTTTAGCTACTTGTGGATGTTTTTCAAGCAGCCTTCAGCCCCCAAACATGGATGTTTTTGACCGACCCATGGCTGTGTTTCCAGTTGGGATTATGCCCCCAAAACTAGCCAAACGATGATCTTCTCCTAACCATAACCAAGTGGCATATGTGCTTAAATCGAACCACACTTAACCAAAGCATTGTTAAACTGTAAAGTTTCAGTGCGTCAGCTACATTGTATTGTGCAGATGTAACACCTTTTTTGTGGCGATGGGGTTGGAATATGCTACCTGCTGTAGCAAGACAGTGGTAATTGTTATAAAGGCTGCTGTAGTAGCAGTGGTAGTGTTGTGATTTTAGGGGCAGTAGCAGGAGTGGGAGGTGTTGGAGTAGCAATAGTAGAGGAAGTATTAGTCTTGTACCAGTAGTAGTGGAGGTGGGAGTGGCAGTAGTAGTAGCAGAGGTAATTATCACCATGTGACTGTTAAGCGGGTCTGTTTATAGACTAAACACAACGACGGTTGGTTTATCTCCATTGTAGCCCATACTACTGCACCCTCCTCTGTGTGTGTGTGTGTGTGTGTGTGTGTGTGTGTGTGTGTGTGTGTGTGTGTGTGTGTGTGTGTGTGTGTGATAGTGTTGGTTCATGTGTGTGTATGTGGGCTCTCAAGGGCACTGGTGTAAATGAGAGAAAAGGTTAAAGGAAATTTCCATGGCATGGTGTACGGGAGCATGAGGACAAGAGGACACACACGAACGCACACATACGCACAGATGCCAGCATGGCATATAGCCGTGGCAACCAGGTGCCAGGGGAAGGCAAGCACAGACTGGTGTGAACATGCACTTTTACAAACAAACACAGTTGTGTAGCTACTAGCAGCAGTTATCTCAAAACACAGCCTATCACATTCAGTGCACTTTTATTTGATATGGTTCAATGCAGCACACACACACACACACACACACACACACAGTGAGCATCTCTCCTCTTCCATTACTCTACTTTAAAAGCTATTTGTTGTTATTTTTAGATATTGCTTCCTCAGATAAAAGCCACATTAATGTCTGTGTGGTTGTTCATTTGTGTGTGTATGTGTGTGTTTGTACTACTGCAGGATGTGTGTGTTATAAATAGGATTCTTGGCACAGACCTGCACTGTCACATCACACACATTTAACCTGTGTGTGACCTCTGGTTCAGTCGTTATTACTATAAGGTGCCCGTGTGGGTTGAGATAGTCTTGGCACTCAATCACAGCTCGAACCACTGGCGCTGATTCTGTCTCCTACAAAATAAAAGACTATCAATTAAAAGCCCGGCACTAACTTAGTAACTGCCGACTAATGCAATAACTCATCAGAATTTAATAAATTGCCTCTCAGTAGGAGTCCAAAATGCAATAAGCTTGATATTGTGATACATTCTCCTGATAATGCGATGTAATTTCACTGATAATTCACGATGATAAACACATTAGGGTGGAGCTGGTTCGCAGCGATGGGCTCCCGCAGCTCTGCAGGGTTTAGTGATGGAAAGTTTAGAGGTGTGTATGTGTTGTGTTAGAGTGTGTGAGTCATGTGTGTGGGTTGAAAGCAAGCAGCAGGCTTCTACCTGCATAGAGCGGAGAGAGTCAGGGAGGTGGGCGAGGCCATTAATGGCCTTTTGGGATGCATCTACAAACACACCGTCCAGCACACACATATTTACTGCACACAGGCGTATCAGCGTTCATATATGGTGTGTGTATATATGTTCTGAGTTAACCCACAGCTTGTTTCAAACTGGTAACTTTCCACTGTCACTGCTGCCTCCGGCCTGTGCGTGTGTTCTTATTTCTTCTTCTTCCATTTTATATCTGGTCATGATTTTCTCTCCCTCCATTCATCTCTCGCTCTTTCGCTCATTGACCTACTTCCCAAAGGCTGCTCAGGCTTGCGTGACCACAGCACTCAGTGCTATGGTGATATGGCATTACACACACACACTACACACACATGCATAATGCTTACACATACATATTTACAGCTCCATGCACATGTGAGCTGCATAGCATGCATGAAGAGGAGTGGAGACCTGCTTCCTGGAGGCTGTGTGACTAACCAGAGGCTCAGTTTCAACGATGAGGTGCCTTTTTCTGAGAGTCACACGTTCGGCTGGGCAATATGGCTGCAGTCAGTAAGAATGTTTCCTAGTATTGATATATGGAACTGGAGGTCGCTGGTTCAGATCCCCGTCCAGCCCAAATATGGAGTGTGGACTGGTAGCTGGAGAGGTGTCAGTTCGCCTCCCTGAACAAGGCACCGAAACCCCAAACCTCTTGGGGCGCCTGTCCATGGGGTGCCCCCTCGCTCTGACATCTCTCCATTTAATGCATATATAGGTCCTGTTTGTGCATGTGTGTGTACTTCCAACACATTCTCACTTTGACCTCGTCACATACCAACGTTTGGTAACTGACTTTCCACGTCCAGATTCGACGTGCAAGGTACCCTGGGTGTTTTGGTTGTTGACGTTCAAGGAAGACGTGTCAAGTTCTGCTGTTACAAACAGTCTCTTTAAAAAAAAAAAAACCCACTACGTCAGTACAACAATGCAAAATTGACATTTTTTCTCCCCCCTACTAACGCACATGGCTGGCTTTAGGAAAAAAGAGCAGTGTTTGGCTTTATAATCTTTTGGGATGCGACACCACTCCCCCGGGCGAAAGTCGGTGTTTGTTGGACCCATCCACCATATTAGGTATTTTTTTTATTTCAGTTGGTAACATGTATATATTTTTTTAATTTCTGGATGCCTCCTGCAGACGTCATGCAGATCAGGATAGCGACTGGAATGCGAAGAGCAAAGGTGCGATGGGAATCAAGGCAGTGGAATCCAACAAACAGAGTGAGAAACACAAAATCCCAGAGTTATGTTTTATCCTACAACAAACATTTGGGTAAAATCATCCCTCACCAACATCAAGTAAGTGATGTTGTCGTAAAATTAGTCTTAAATTTCATTTTCAGGCATTAAAAAGTCTTGAAAAGTCTTAAATCTACCTTGCCTTAAGCTGAAGGAACCCTGTTCTTAAATATTAGGCTTTAAAAGTCATTAAATAGTCTTAAATTTGAATTTGTGAGGTATTAATTTTCACAAACATTTGATCTAATTTTATTTGTCCATCTGTTAAGTCAGTCTGTTCTGTGTAAAGGTATACACTCCTGATGTTATTAATCTTTAGTCCTACCACTGAACCAAATACTTTTTATCTTAGACTTGCACTTACCTGTTGGCAAAATAGAGATAAACCTGAGTCACTCTAACAACCACATTCCTATATAAAACCTACTTCTGCATAGTACTCCATATATACAACTTATATTTATACCTACCTGCAATTGTAGAATAAAAACAAGATGATTGATCTAGAAAGAAGTTGTAAAGTTGGTTAAAAAAATTATCCTTGAAGCTCTTAAAGCCCATGACTTTTAATGCATTATACAATATCGCTATTTTATGGTTGCAGGTCGTGTTAATCTGCAGTAATATTAGCCAAGTATCTCTTTGAACTATTGCAGCTTTCCTCAGATTAAAACTGCCTCTTTTCTGCAGCTGATTCTGTCCACAGCTTCATGCTGCATTTTCAGCTTGCTGCTGTTTGTTTTCAGTGGAAACAACCCATTTCATGTGAGTCATAATTGTACACATTCACCTTCTCTCTGTTGATCTGAAGCTCTGTCGGATTCTGCACAGATTGATCCCATAATTTTCATTAATTGCTGCAATCACGACATTGACACCTGCCTGTAGGGAGCGTCAGGTTCAGGTTAATGAGGAAACGATTTCAAATCAGCGCCAACTCTCTCAAACTCACACCCTCAGTCTGTCTGTACACGGTTAATATTTTATCCCCGTCAACGGACCAAAAAGCGAGTGGCGTCTTGTTGGTTGTACTCAGAAGACATTGACACACCCATGCCGTAGTGTGTACTATTTGTTTCCTTCTTCCCTCTCGTTCATTGTTTCCCTCTGAGGCGGGAGTGCAGTTGGCAGGAGAAATGTCACTACTGTGATGCAATATGGGTAATAAGCCAAATTCTTTCATGGTGAGTGTGTGTGTTTTTGTGAGTATGTGCTTGAACATGTGCAGGAATCCTTTAGAGGCTGGAGCGTAGCTATGAATGTGTTTATATGGGTAAATGTTTGGGTGTGTGTGTGTGTGTGTGTGTGTGTGTCTCCTGCTGCTGCTGGTCACTGAATGTTAATGGAGCGTCTCGACAGCTGAGCAGTTCTGAACACTGTTGGCTGGATCAGTTTGTCCTGGTTTTATTGTCACGTCGCTGTTGGAATTCTTCTTCATGTGATTTCTCTGCATTCATGGTTTCTCTGGAAAGAGTTTAACCAAAACCTGTGTGTGTGTGTGTGTGTGTAGAAGCTGCCAGAGCAGAGATTTGTGCTGATGCATCAAAATGATCTGTGTCATGATGCATAAAATAAATATTAGCACAGATTTCCCCCTTTGTTTTCATTCTGGCCAAAGCTGAAAAAGCCTCTGAAAAAAAACATTAAAGGGACACTTCAGATTTTTTGAATGGGGTTTCATGAAGTACTTATCCATAGTCACATTAAATACAGTAGATGGTGGTCGACATGCCCCCAGTTTGGCGAAGCAGGCTGAAGTCTGACACAGAGGCTAAGAAATGTACTGCTGTGGATGGTAGTGGTAGCAACAAAACATTCTTTAGCCACCAAAAAAAATAATATCACTTAAAGTGTACTCTAAAATGTGGAGTATTTACACAGCTTTACCTTTTTGTTCTGACAGGGAAGCCATTAACGGCCTTCCTTACTCATCTCTTGTAGCACTCAAAGCCTCCAGACTCCATTGAGAAAAACAGTAATTTTAACTTGTTGAACATGGAGCTGCTGATCTACCACTGCTTAACTCACTTAGTTAGTTTGTGTTATAATTTTTTCTGGTGGTTAAAATACGTTTTGTTGCCACCGTCCACAGCAGCACATTCCTTAGCTTCTGTGTCTGACTTCAGCCTGCTGTACGTGTTGGGGACCACCAGTCTAAAGACTCATTGTCTTTAGATGTGAGAAGGTGTCAGACTTTAGTCTTTTCAAGTCCTCTACTGTGTGGTAGGCTTAAGTTTAAGGTGTTAGTTGATAGTGGTGTCATTGTTTTTCCTGTACAACAGAGATACACCACTGCATTCAGAAACCCACCTGCCAATCACAGCAGCACTGCATACGTGTGTGTGCAGCGGCGTGATCAACCCCCAAGCCTTTCTCACTCTGTATCGTCGTACACGCCTCTCTCTCCTGTCATCGCACACCTTTCAGTCTCTTTTATTGCACACACACACATCTCTCCTGTGTTTCTCTCTCATGCTTCATGCTTTTCCCTCAGCTCTGCTCGGCTTTGTGCTTTTCTCAACAGCGCCTGACCTCGTTTCAACGATCTCCCCTTTTCTCTCACTCTTTTCACTTTTCATTTACTCTCCCTCCCGTTTGCTCTTTGGCAACGTCTCTCTCTGTCTCCCCCCTTTTTTCTCTCTTCCTCTCCATTTACTGTATTCATTCCTTTCACCCTTTTCTGATTCATTTACGTTCACTTCGATGTCAGCGTTGCTCCCCATCTCTCCCTCCCTCTCGCTGCATTTCACGTGAATATCTTTCTACCGTTAGTTTGGAGCTGTCTGCCGTGAGATTGCACTTTACTGGGTCGACACGCAAACACAACCACACTCACACAGCGACATGTACAAGTTACCGTGAGTGAGTGATGGATATTTTGTCAATCAAATCTTGGATTTGGTTTGACAGCACTTATGCACACACTCACACACCGGCGGGATGAGGAGCACAAACACTGTCAGAGGCAGGCCGAGAGCCAATTGACACAGCATGAAATACAGAGAGAAAGAGGGAAAGAGTCTGGGAGTCTTCATGGTCTGATAGCTTATCGATTCCTCTGCAGGTGATTTCAGGAGGAAGACGATCGGGGCAGGAAGATGGGAAGTAGACAAAGGAGACAGACGGGTGTGAAGAGTGGGGAGAAAGATAGTGAAGAGTGTCATTATTTAGGCAGGGGAAAGCAGATGTTGAAAGAGTCGACTGCACTGAGATATGATTTTGAAATAGAGAGTGAAAGACCTTTGACCCCTGCTATCTGTTGCATGTAGTGTTTGTCAAAATTGCCTTTCTAGGAATTAAAGCCTGTCCAGTTGGTGCAAAAAGGTTCATATTTTTGCTTTAAAAAAAGTTTTCAGGACCAAAGTTGAGGATGGAAAGGTAGAATCAGAAACTAAAGATTGCACAACTTTGGTTAGCCCACGAGTGGAAACCGAGCTAATCAGTAAGCCTTAGAAAAGCAACACTTCACCCTGTAGCCGACATCCAGGCTGAAGAGTAGCCATTTATGGCCTTGGTTTCTCCTGCAATTTTAACCAGGCTAATTAGTAAGCCTTGGAAGGCCCTTTATGGCCATTTCAGTGGGAAGCAGGGTGAAGAACAGTCCTGCAAAGCCTTATCTTCTCCTGCAGAGCAAAGCAGGCTAATGAGCATGTATTGGCTAGCACTTTATAGCTCTGCAGTAGCTTAGCGGAGGATAGCTCTATTTAATCATGAGGCACCGAGGCCAGTTAGTGTGCCTTTCTTAGCCCTGTATGGCCTGGGTTGCTCCTGTCTTGCAGACCAGTCTTAATGAGCCTCAGATTGTTCTTAAGGTTTATTTTAATGAATGACGCTAACTTGACTAGCTCTGGTTGGCCTGGTTAAAAACACAGGGTGCTGAGTACATCCTGGTTGGTCCTGTGTGGCTCTGCAGTGGAGATCAGTCTAAAGAGAAGCTGTGTGCCAATTTCCTTTGGTGAATGCATAACACGGTCTGATGTCCCTGTAATTGGTGGTTAGGTTTATGTAAGAGAAGTGAGATTGGTTAGGATAAGACGGTTAGGGTAAGTCAGTCAGAGGCAGAGAAGGGCGGGTCATGGGTGGAGGTATAGCCTTGGTTGCTTGTCCGTTTGAAATTAGCTAAATGAGTGAGCTTTGGATGGCCCCAACCAAGCATGCATGTTTTACGAATGACACGTTCGTTTCCTTCCTGTCACTTCTACAGTAGCGTTACCTTAGCTTCCAACCTTTGTGATCGTCCATAAGTTAGCTTCCAGCTTGGAAAAGCTGCCAAAAACATAGAGCTGACCACCGTCCTCATAACTTGATAGTACTTTCCTCCATTTTAGCAGCCATGTAGCTTGGCTAGTTGACAAGCTAACGTCACTACTTAATTGATGAGGTTTTTGGAGTATCCCATTTATGTGTTTGAGTACGTAAACACCATATTTCCGTATGAGAAGCCTGAGTATGCTAGCTGTACCCTGAAAGAAACCGGGATGTTTCTCTCTGCTCATGTAAACGCCATCTCCTGAATATGATCATAACCGGGTTATTCATGTCTATGTAATGGCACCCAATGAGCTGATTGGCAAAATTATACAAAAATTAATGGTCTACAAAGTAAATTGTGAAGTGACTAACTTCAAGTTAGTTCTTTTCCTTAATAAGGTTGAAAAAGGGGCGACCTTGAGGTCAACAGGTGGACTGTTCGCCCAGTTTTGGCCGAGTCCTTTGCGGGTTCGATTCCAACCTGTGGCCTTTTGCTGCATGTTACCTTCATTCTCGCTCCCCCTTTCCTGTCTTTAATAATAACCTTTAAAAGGTTGAAAAAGCATTGACCACTAACGATAGAACTAAAGGTAATGTTGCAATATAGTGAACAGGAAGTAAGCTGACCTATTGTTTGTAAAACAGAAACACCTCACACTCCACTGCAAGTAGAGACCTGGCCCTGCAGTATAAATCATACTGGTTGGAAGACTGTTTCAGCCCACATTCACTCTGCGTCAGAACACTCGCTATTTGATACTCAGGTCAGAGCCAGACCTGCCTCCTCTCTTTTGTAGCTTTTATGTGTGTTTGGGTGGTGTTACTGCCATATTGTCTGGTAATGTAGTGGACCGCCTACTAGGAGGACTAAATGATCACGCTGTTTGTGTGTGTGTGTGTGTGTTTGTAGGTGTATGTGTGTATGTCCCGGTCCCTGGGTCCGGTTCATTAGTCCCGGTGCCAGCAGCTGAATGAGGAGCTGAACACCTCGGAAACCAGCAGAGAAAAGCTTTCTAGAGCGTTCTGTGCTTTCTAACACTCTGGTCGTGTTCTTGTATCGTTGCCACCAGCGCAACAGGAGGACACGCCGCCAATACAGATTTTCAGCTGTACTGGCAAACCAGCAGTTCATTGTGTGCGGGGATGCCCTTGTTCCACCCCAGAGCTTCGATACTGAAGTTGTTTAATAAATGTTTTTTTATGTGCTGCTGTCATGTGTGGCGGGAGGTTTGGACGTTGCTCATTTTGAAGATTAGGTTTTAATTATTTTGACAGTAATTCCAAGCAACTAATTGTCCACTGGATCTGGTGATGAAGTCAAACATGGCTGTGGAAAGATTAGTTGCAAAGCCTCTGAAGGTTGCTGTCAGGGAGGTTGCGAACGAGACTTGAAACACAATTCTGCACCCCAAATCTTAATTCCCAAAGCTTGGTGATGTCCTAAAGTGCATATAATGACATTTTTTTGGTAAAATAATGGGATACTGTCACTTTAGCTGCCGTCTATGAGGTGATAAATCAGCGTATTACAGTAGTACTGCAGTAATACTTCACCACTGTATGGGGTTTTGTAGTAGTCCGGCCTCGGTTTGATGATTGACTGGGAACAAATCTGCCAGTTTCCTCTCGAATGGAAATAAATGTCAAGACTGCTGAGATGACTAACACTTGCATAAGAACATCCTACACACACATAGACACACACACACTCGCACACTTAACAGCTCATCAAACACCCACAAATTTGCAAATTCACTGAGTGACAGTGTTCGTTCATAATTTAACCCCTTTTTCTTGAAGTGTGCGTTTCTTCGAGTGTGTGTGTGTGTGTGTGTGTTTGTGTCAGAGAGAAACAGTTACAACATTATTCCTGGTTGGAACCAGCTTGCGTTATTAAGTCAGATATCTGTCTGGTCTCCCTTTGAACCTCAGCGCATCACTTGCACACACACGCGCACACACACACAGTTTGAGGGTCAGGGCACACATAAAACTCACTCCGGTCTGGCACACACGCTTCACAGCCATGCATTTGTGTGGGTTTTGTGTGCATGTGTGTGTGTGTATAAAAGACAGGGGAATGAGGGTAGTATAGTAATAGAATGAGGTGGCGGCGTGAAGGTCGTTCTGCCACTATAAACATGGTCACACACACGCTAACACACAAGGTCTCACATCACCTGTCTGTCCCACCCTGTGTGTTATTTACTGCGACATTTTCAGAGCTAACCGGCTACCTGAGCTTTGTCCGAGTGTGTGTGTGTGGTGTGTGGTGTGTGTGTGTGTGAAGGCCAGTTCCAGCCTGCCAGGTGACAGATTTGCTGCAGACATGGTGACAGCGAGGGACAATCACCAAAGCAGCTGCTACCTAAGAGAGAAGAGAAAAACAGATAGAACATATTTTCCTTTCCAGCCTTTTCGGACATGTTTTCCTAACGTTACTATGACACGACATCAATACTAGAAAACAATATATAAACAATTAATGTAATTGGTCATTCATTGAAGTCATTTATAAATCAAAATTGTCAATTTTCCACTGTTTTAAGGCTTCTTTACTGACTGAGTGGGCCTACCCGGTACAAGCCCAGGGGCCCAAAGTGTTAGGGCCTGGGGGACCTGGGACTGTTTAACTTGGTGTTGAATGTTAGCTGCTGCTGTGTTAGCTCATGCTAACCAGGCAGACATTGCACTGACTGTTCACTGGGGTGACATCGGCTTTGGCGAGGGCAGCAACAGAAAGTTTGCTGATCCAGTGGGGAGTCAGGATGGTCCAGGATCAGACCCCTGTTGCAAAAAGGATTAAATGCAGGTGTCATTTGACTGCAGACGTTTTGATGCTGCTCTGTACTGGGCTATTTCGGATGATACTCAGTCCTGCTTAAAATCTCTTCGTAGGGTTTCAGTTGTACGTTGCAGTTTCTCTTTATATATTAAGTTGCCATGGCGATGTTGTTTATTGTCGTACATATGTCATATTTTGTCGGAGACGAACTGAAGCGACCAGATGCAGAGAGATAAGAGTGTGTGTGTTGTTTGTGTGGACAAACAGCCATAATGGCAAAATAAAAGAGGACACTGTGTCTGTGTGTGTGTGTGTGTGTCTGTGTGTGTGTATGTGCTCACGGGCTGTTTGTGTACAAACAGCATTCAGAATGTTCTGTCTTAACGTGTGTGTGTGTTCCAGTGTGTTTTTGTAGGCCAGCAGGAACATAATGGCAAAATAAAAGCGCATGTGGTGTGTGTATGTGTGTGTGTTAAAGTGCCTATGTGTATGTGTGTGTTTGTGATGAAGAGAGGAAGCAGATCTTTTGATGGGACAGCTGGGAAGTTCAAAGCCCGCGCGGCTTCACGTCTGATGATGAACACACACTTACACACACACACATACACACACACATACATATTCTGGTTTTTGTACTTGGCACAGCTGCAGCGCCACACACGCACACACACACACACACTTCTACGCAAACACACACACGTACACACGGCTCTCAGACGCAGGTTCACTTTCTGCAGAGCTGTATTTAGAGATAAACCAGGATGTCAAAGGTTGTCGAACAAAGTCTGAGTCTGTCTGTCTTTGTTTCTCTTTTCTACCTAATATGGCTCTGCTGCATGAGGCTTGCCGTCACGTGTGGTGCAGTCCGGCTGAGAGGCCACACACACACACACACACACACACACACACACACACACACACACACACACACACACACAGTTCACCGTCAGACGTCTCACACACTGTGATTCTTGGTACTCCAGGGGTCGCTGCATCGTGTTAAAAGTGTTTGTTTAGTTGTGTGTGTATGTGCGTGTGTGTGTGTGTGCGTGTGTGTGTGTGCGTGATAATCTCTCTCCAGCAGTTTGGAGGCAAAGTCTCTTAAATCCTTTTGGACTTTTTGTTGATTCATCGATTCTACTGTTGATGTTTTGGTCTCCTTCCCTATTTCCTGCTTCTCCTTCCTTGTCTCCTTATCCTCCTACTCTTCTCCACTTGTCCTTCTCTCCTCGATTTCCTCCATCCTTGCTTCTGTCTTGCTTCCTTTATACTAGTTTTTCTCCTGCTCTATTTTACTTCAAACCCTCTAGCTTTCTCACCTCTCATCCTTTCCCTCTCCTCTTTGTCTTCCCTCTTCTCCTCTTCCCTCATTTTCTCTTGTCCCCTCTTCTCTCCCAGCCTCTTCTCTTGTCACCTTTCCTTTACTCTATTAGCATCTCCTTTCGTTTCCTCTTGTTCCCTTTCCTCTCATTTCCTAACATCTCGTCTCATCTCATTTCTTCTCCTCTTATGTTGTTTCCTCTCCTCTCCTCTCCTCTCCTCTCCTCTCCTCTCCTCTCCTCTCCTCTCCTCTCCTGTACTTCCTGATGTCAGCATGGGATTTTTTGCCTCTGTAGGTTGTTTTCAGACTCGTGTTTGATTGGGAACATTTCAAGCTTTCTTTTATTAGCGTCTGTGTGTGAGTGTGTGTGTCGGGGCAGACTGTTGTTGTGTTTTGGAGGCAAATCTCATACATTTAACCATCTGTGAGATTAGTGAAATGGGTCTTTTCTTGCCGCTGCTGCAGCTATAAAGGCGCCTTTAGACTCTGAGGATACTGAGGAAACTTCAGAAAAATAACTGACACCAGGAAACGGAGCAATTTCTGACAAAACGTTTGGTTGAAACGAGTCTGTTTCTACACTGCTTCTTCACCAGAGCAGGAGGCACTTGATATTAAGCCACTAGGTGTGACTGTTTACCACCTGAGCCCTATGCAAGTGCTTATTTTTGTAAAGTTATGGCTCATTAACATGGTAGAGAACATTGCATTAAGAGAAAGGGGCATGTCTGTATTCAGACTTTGGGAAATAGCTTTAATAAAGCTCAAACTTTTGGTTTGGCTGACGCTATCAGCAGTTCAACAAGTTGTTCAAATGTTCAGGATTCATAATTTAATGTGCGCTTCTCTTGTAGTTGGGAAACTATAATTGTTTTTACTCTTGGCTGTGTGCAGAAAACTCTCCTGTGTTATTCTTTAAAACAAAGCTGGAGGGTATTTCAATGCTCAGCGACATTTCAGAACAGCAGAGTGTCAGACTGGAACTTCCAGAGCAGAGCAACTGGTTGCACTGGACTAATTCTGTGTGTTAAGCCATTAAGCCGTGGTTATCTCCTCACATTTGGCTAAGCAGCCTAGTCTGCTCACTTCTGGACCTCTGCAGGTGGACTGCAGAAACAGTGTCAGACACTCTGTGACCAATGGGAGTCAACGGAAACTTGTGATGTCGAGTGGATCTTTCTTCCTTCCTTCCTCCCCTCCCTCTCCGGACATCAAGTGGTGTATGGCAGGATTTGTTCCTGTGGTGTATTACTCATTATGCTAATGCTAAGCTCAAACCTTTTAAAGCTTTCTTTTCAAACATCGTCTTGCCAGCATGGACTGAAATTGGAGACTAATTCCAGCGTTTAATTGGTGAAAAAAAAATGACAAAGAAATGAAAATTACCCTCCTGTCAGAAAATAGAGTGAGGTGCGCATGATTTTTCTTCCTTTAAAGACCTCAAATGCAAAGGTGAAAACACCATCGGAGAAGATTAAAGGTGGCATCAGAAGAGAGGATGCTAAGGAGCTTCACATAAAAACAATAAATGAAGCACAGAGACAAAGTTAGTGAGGTAAAACAAGGAGTTGAAAAGGGCAAAGAGAGGAGAGAGGTAGATGGAGGATCAAGAGAGATGATGAAGCATCTCTTCAGTTTAATTGAAAACAGAGTGTGAGCGATAAAGGCACAGAAGCAGAGTTAATTTGAGAAATGAGATGAGAAAAGGGTGCAGAAAAGCCCCCTTTCCACCAAACACTTTCAGTATAGTAGCTTTGGAACCAAAAGTAACCATCAGACATGGTGCCTAGACCCCAGGTCTGTTTAGCGTTTCCACCATGGGTCAAACAAACACTGACTTTCACCTGAGAGAGCAGTGTTTGTGTCCCGTAAGATTCCAAAGCCAAACCCTGTTTGTTGCTGAAGGAAAAATAATATCAATTCTCGTTGTTGTACTGATGTAGTGCTTTTATTTTGAAAGAGACTGTATATAAAAGTTAAATTTCCTATGACAACGGAAGTGTATCTTGAAAAAAGACAATGCATGTAACACGCAGAACTTGACACGGTGTCCTAGAACGTCAACAACCAACGCACTCAGGGTACGTTGCACGTCATATGTGGACGTGGAAAGTCCATGACCAAACATACACATAAAATTTAAGGTGTGTTGATGGATTCACATCGAGCAACATTACAACAACATTACAAGTTAACGTTCCACCTTAAAAGTTGCCGGCAGTCGGACCAAACATGGGGACGGTACAGAACGGTTCTATTGGTACCATCCACAACTTTTCAAACGGACTGTTCGGTGGGAACGTGGCTAAACAGAGCAACATTCCTCATCTCTGTAAGGAAACAGCCGAAAATGCCTCCGAATTAAAGGAGAATATTAAACACAGACAGAACCACGTGATTTGAATTTGTCCTCTAATCAGGCCTGTGTCAGTGAACGTGTGTATATAGTGTGTGGACCTGAGAAAGCTGCAGTTTATTGCTGTGTCGTGTGTGTTTGCGTGTGTGTATGCGCACGCCTCTGCGGTGATGTGTCACCCCGGCATTCCTCATTCCGCTCAAGGACGGAGTTGCTGATTGCACCGGCCACCCTCCACTGCCTCCATGTGTTTGTGTGTGTGAGCGATTGTGTGACAGGGTGTCTGTGTGAACGTGCATGTATAAGTGTGTTACTGCCTGCCATGTGTGTGCATGGTGTCCTTGTGTATTAGTGTGTGTGTTTGGAGCAGTGACAGGTTGGCGGTGGTGTGAGGTGACTAAGTGGGGGACTGAGGTGGGGGGGTTCACAGATATACGAGCAGATCCTTCACTTGATACAGGTTTGTGTGTGTGTGTGTGTGTGTGTGTTGAAGATACACACTTCTCATCACAGTGGGAGGGCTGATACTTGATCATAGTAACAACTGATATGCCGCTCGCTGCCAGCCTCTGCGGCTCTCCGGGTTCGTGCTGGCATGTGTGTGTGTTTTCGTCATGCGTGTGCTTCTATTGTACGCTGAGGGAAGCGTGCGCTCACTGTGGCCTGTAGGTTAACATGTTAAGTGCAGAGCTGCCTCCAGCTCAGTCTAACATTAGCATGCATCATGTAGCGCTGCATGGTCACTGCACAGGTGTGACCTCCATCCTCACATCCTGGTGTCTCCTCAACATGAGCCACCATATTGGAGGATCTGTAGCTGCTCTGTGAACAGCTGCTTGTTGTGTCTAGACATAGCATTGATCACATATTGTTAGTTTTTGCCTGATATTGATTAAAAATTGATTGTTTTTACCATCGATCCATCTTGTTTTTAGATCGTGTGTAGCCAGCTGACCATCATTTCTGCTCAGCTAAGCGTGATTTTAACCCTTAATCCTCTGGGAGTTTTCAGTTGTACTCAGTGGTGGTAACTAAGTATATTTAATTAAGTACTGCAGTGAAGTACATTTTGAGGTACTTGTACTTTGCTTGAGTATTTCCATTTCATGCTAATGTCTTCTATTTCTACTCCACTACATTTCAAAGGTAAATATTAGGGCAGGAGTCGTCATCTAGGGCCATTAGTCGACTAGCTGCCTGCATATTTACGATATTAATTCAATTAATAAATGATATATTTTAGTGGTTTGAGTTGAAGGTGTGAGAAAGAATAGTATCAGTAACATTGGTCCTTCACCTTCTGGCAGCAGCTGTGGTTCTGATTCCAACCACCAGCCCTTTGCTGCATGTCGTTTACTCTGACTCCCTCTTTCACGCTCAACCTGTCCTATCTAAGAAGGCACAAAAAGCCGTAAAAATAATCTTTAAAAAAATTCAATTTCTTTGCTTTCTTTCATGTTCAAAGTTGTATCAAGGACTGGAAGTCAGCTCGAGTATATCAAACATTTTCCAAGGACTGTGGACAGACAATATTTCCAAAACCTTTTGCATAGTTTTGTCAAGACTAAGATGAGTTTGACACCATGAACCTACTCTCGCTGCTGAAGCCTCAACAACTTGACTGTTATGGTTTGTTTTCACCTTTACAGCTTGTGCTTCCTTTCTTATACGTGTCTTTGACTGCGTTCTGACTCTGTGGTTTGCCTCGATGCTGCAGGTCTCCCTTGAAACAAGTCATTCTCGATCACAGCGGGGCCAACCTGTTTGAAAGCATGGTTAGCCTGGAACACAGCGTTAGCTTTGCCCTCACAAACATCTCTAGCGAGAGCTGCCAGTGTTCTTCCAAAATAACCTTTGGACTGTCACAGTCATCCCAACCGTCTACATCTGAGTGAGTGGAGGAAGTGCATTTGAACTCATGGACTCTGTGCCATGGAATCTGACTGACGTGGCCTTTAGCAAGGCACTTGCTGGCCAACTGCTTCATACCTGCAGCAGCACATGATGGTGCAGTGTGTTCCCACAGAGCTATTAAAGCTGGTATTTTTGTCCTGCAGCCAGAAATATCTGCAGTGATAGTCACCTTGGTGGCTTCCGAGGGGTGAAGGAGGTCAAAGATCAAGGCTGTGCAGGCTCTGTTTATTCTCCTGACCTCAGGTTGTGATGCGTGCGACTGGCTCAGCAGTAAAATCTACTGTAGGTAGATTTGTTAATGCCTAGTCATGCTTTATTTTTCCCTCTCCTTGCTTTTCTGCATGCATCATGTGACGTCTTGTGTAGGCACTCCCGGGGATGTGTGAGAGTGTGTGTGTTTGTGTCCACCTGGCTATCCTGACAGTGATGGATAGGACTGGCTGCAGAGGGAGGGCTGCATTTGCTGTCACCTCACACACACACACACTTGCATGCAAACATGAAAGCACACAGGCACAACATATTTATAGCTGTATGCGCGTGACTAAAATACCCTCTAGTATTTCAGTGTGGGAGCACTCAGTGTGCCTAGAGGACGTGCCTAAAAAGCTTCTGTTACTTGCGTGCTCGTGAGGTCACCGTCTGACCGTGTGTGTGCGCGCGCATGTGTGTTTGAGGCCTGTGCCAGAGGACAAACTGCTCCTATGATGAAACTTGATCAAAGGTGCTTGAAGAAAAGTGAAAGCGGTCAAACTCTTGCGTTATGTTCTGCTGTCTCAGAGTTGTCGCTCGTTTGTATTTTTCTCAACGCCCACTCGACCTCTGCACACCGCCCGTCACCTTTAGACTCTTTATTGAGCAACCTGGTGGTGTGTGTTGTTGCTGCAGCGCCTCTGATTGGCCAGTATATGAGCCGGGGCTGCCTGGAGGCCACCACACAGGCTCTTTGTTGAGCGCTCACGTTGAACTTTTCAGAGGCTGTTTAGGAGTCGGGCTGCAGTTTGAGGCTGTATAAAATGTACAAGAAGCTGTCAGGATGCTTAAAGCCTCGCACGTCTTAATGTTGTTGTTGATCTGAGAAACCGAAGCTCATTCCGCCGCCGCTTTCTGCATAAGAGCAGCTGCTAAATGTCTGATTAAAATGGGCTCGGGTGAAATTGGATCTTAAAGGAGAATATTGTTGTCATTTAGAGTTACAGCCCATTTAATTCTCTCAACATCTAGTTCACATTTTGTCCAGTCATTATGCACTGCATTCCTTATGTAATTGGATTTGTTTAATTTTACCTCTAGGTGACGTTCAGATGACACAACCGGCATCCGTCACTTTCAGGGACAAGTTTTTGCATTAAAACCACACCAGTTTCAGAGTTTTTGAATCAATTTAGACATTTTATTGGCTGATTAAGTCCATTAGTGAAAGATACTGACTAAACTCATTCTAATTGTATTTGATGGACTAAGTCGCAGTTGTTTTATGTGCTGGCTCCTATTGATCTCTTTCATACATCGACACCAAACTGTCATTGAAATGTGCATGTTTTTACAAAGGGATGCACCTTGTTGACTGCCACTGGACTATCGTCACACAAGATGACATTCACCAATGGTCGTTGCTTGAGACTAACAGCGTCCCGTCATCCTAGGGACGGTAGAAAACATGTTTGTGATGAACTTCCTGGTGCACCTTTAGGATGAAAGGACAGCCCTTATTATTATATTATAACTGTCAGGAGGAGAGCTAGGTAATGTTAGCCATTAGCTGTTAGCAGCAGGTAGTCAGAACTAACAGCTCCTCGAATGGTCCATAGTGACTTGGCTTGGGAACCAGAGGGTTGTTGGTTGAAGTCCCCATACGGATCAAGTATGGGGTGTGGACTGGTAGCTGGAGAGGTGCCAGTTCGCTTCCTGGGCACTGCAGAGGTGCCCTTGACCAAGGCAATGAACCCCCAACTGCTCAGGGCGCCTGTCCATCAGCAGACCCCTCGCTTTGGCATCTCTCCATTTAATGCATATATAGGTTCTGTTTGTGCATGTGTGTGTATTTTGGGCCTGTGAGTTGAAAAATTGAATTTCCCCTCAGGGATTCATGAAGTATATCATCTTCTTCTTCTTTCCTGAGTCAGAAAGTCTTACTTTGGACTTTTTGGTGTGGCCATAAGCTTTAAGTTGGATGCTACAAAGACGATGTGTTGTATTTTATCGCTCAGTACATTTAAACAACATGTTGAAAACAGTTTGAAGCTTTATATTACAAATAATTGTGTCCCTGATCAGTTCATCTCCTAAAACTGATGAAATACTGGTTTAATGCTGATAAATAACTTTCCTAACTAATTTGGATTGCTCCACAATAACCGATAGAACATAGTTCCATATTACAAATTGTGAGCAAAAATGTGAGCAAAAATGTAACATGAAATATATGAATTAATAAAAAGTTTACTACCATCAACCAAACATTCACTTTCAGCCCCAGTGTCTCTGCATATTTGATGTAAACTCAGCAACTTGTGTACCAAAATTTTTGCCCACTTTCCGTGTTGTTTTTCCGACTTGAGGGTGCGTTCACATGAATTTTCCCAGATGAGAACTAATTTTATTATTCCAACACCACATGAATGCAGAATGACTTGCAGTATGATGCATTCAAGTTCTGTTCAGGAAAAATGACTATTAGGCAAAGCTAAATTATGACTTTATCAAAATGTGTTCAAATTCAATCTGTAAAATTTCATTTTTGGTGAGAAACTTGAATAAATAGAGCTGTTTGAAGGTGAAATTTGTTCATGTTTTCACAGCGATTTAAAGCCAATGTT
This sequence comes from Cephalopholis sonnerati, assembly GCA_019142605.1. Taxonomy (NCBI): domain Eukaryota; kingdom Metazoa; phylum Chordata; class Actinopteri; order Perciformes; family Serranidae; genus Cephalopholis; species Cephalopholis sonnerati. The sequence continues at coordinate 41,277,684 of JAGQAX010000004.1, read as the reverse complement.
ACAGAGGGCATTATGATATATTTAATTAAATGAACAGGCTTCTTGGAGCAGTTCTCTTTTTAAAAGACGTAGTTAATATGAAAGGTTATGTTGAAGGTTGTTTCATATATTTGAACGATTGAACTTGTGCTCATTCAGAGGTTGTGTAATGAAGGACTGAATGACTTAGAATAAAGATTTCTTTATTTCCCTGGAACAAAAGGGGGAGTAAGTAAGAGCAAAAGTAAAATGACTACAGCAAAAAAAAACATTCCTCAGTATCGTACCAGAATTTCAAAGAATTGCAGAATTACGAAGTATCAGAGTGCAAAATTCTTGAAACAAATTCTTGCAACACAGACAGCCTAAGTATAGACTTTTATTTCCACATCATTTGCAGCATCTGCCAACAAAGACGGTTTGTGTTGTCAGTCCACATTAGTGGTATCGTATCACCACAGTGTTACTGTAGGTTAGCCTTGTGTCTATCTGGGCCAAGCACAGTGTTCTGAGCCCTGGGGAAGAGAGACACTTTCTTAGCCATCAGACCTCGGCAGAAAATAGAGCCTCAGTGAAAATGGTTTCAGATAAAGGCTGTGATCAGTTGGTTTGCACATGTTTGGAAACCGCCTTGCTAAAAACATCTTTGGCTCCTCTACATGTTGAGCTACTAAACCAGGTGATTAAAACACTGTAAAGCTTCTGTACTGGCAGCAGCTCAGATTTTATGCAATAAATCAAAACTAAAGCAATAAAAATCCCCTCAACGACTCTAATGGTTGCTTAAAATGCAATAATTGTGCCAGTAATCTTCCTCTTAGATCTTCCCTGACCAGATATCCATGAATAGCTCTATTGAAGTGAGGGAACACGGGGGATAAAAATAAATGAAAAGCATGATGTTTCAAGCAAGAAAAGCAAATTGAATCAGAGAGTTGAATAGATGAGCTTTCGCAGGGTTGCAAACTTGTAACTGTTTGGAACAGAAATTGTCACATTTGGAGCAAAACTTTGAGTCTTGTGACTCCACATGGTGTCGACAGGCGAGGGTTTGAATCATTTTTAGCTCTGACAGGCAGATATCCTGTGAGATGGCATGTTGAATGGCACACAACATGCTCATGCTGAATGGTTTGAGAGGGAGATACATGATCTATCCATCTTCCCCCCAGCGCTCCATGACTGTGAATTATAATGTACTTTAGATTTGTTCTTCAAATTTTAATTTATAAGCACCCGTGGGCAGCAGAAACCTGAAACTGAATTTAATTTAGAAAAAAAAAAAAATATCAATCTGCTTTTGGATCAGTCACTTGATATGAACCATTCTTCTTTTTTAAGATAGAAAAATACAGCTTTTCAAGCTCAACACATACTTAATTTAAAAAAAAAAATCAATAAACCCTTTTACTGTTAGTAAACAGATTGAGGTTTTTGGGTGGGCGGGGCTTAGCTGGAGGCAAAACAATTGTCCACAGACTTTAGCTAGCAAGTTCTTTTGGCTTGTTTTAGACGATGGAGGAAGGTGATACATGTGGTGCATTCCGAAATATCCATTTTGAGTGTCGGAGCGCACTCTGGCTCTCATTTTAGTGTAGAGCGTCAGACTGAATTTACCAACGCACCATGTCAGGTCACTCACTCTCCCAGTGTTACTGGAAGAAGTAAACACTGACCAACGGGACCAGACTGGCCGACCCGTATGCTCTCACTCAGTGGATGGATGATGTCACAGGAAGCCAATCTTGTTTGTTTTGCTATGGAAGCTAACGTTAGCTAATGTGCTAAAAAGTTAGCGTTCCAGAGAAATCCAATCTTCCTCTTAATAGCTCCCCAGTTTCTGATGAGGTGGACATGATAACCCTTAATACACATAACGTTCTTCATCCCTACAACAGGAAATACTTTGTCCCTAACCTGATATGAAGTGTGCGCTGCACATGTGAGCATTTTTGATGATGGCCTCCGTCCAGTCCTTTGGTCTGATCACATTTAACCATCTTTGTTTTTGTTGACGGGCAGTGGCGGCTGGTTTTGAGCCATGACTCCTTCTATTCTGGCTCCCAATAACACAACAAGACCACATTTGAAGACTCCTATGTAGCCTACAGCCCTGTGGGGGAGAGGCAGCTTTAACTCCAGATAGTAAAATGACGTCATTGTGACGTCGGCCCTTAAAGGGTCTATAGACAGTATATCATCTATCTGCAGCTTTGATTTTGATGTTTGCCTTCAAGCCCCTCGTATAGGTGGAACCCAGCTATGGATAACTAGCAGCTCCTTCATGATGCTGAGCCTATAAATAAAAGAGAGAGACAGACAGAGGTGAGGCTGCTCAGCTTCAAGCTGAATTCAATAATTCCCTGACATGTGTGGTTCAGTTCTTCAGTCAGGTACTTTTACACTTACAGGTACTGCAGGCAGCACTACAGAGGGGAGGCAGGAAGGAGTCACAGAACCGGCTGCGCACTATATTTATAGCTGCGCTCACTGTTTCCATGCTACACTCTCACATGTTGGACTGCATAGCAGCATATGCTGCATCCACCGTCACCGTGCGTCCTTCAGGCGGGGAGCTATGTGACCTTCATGACTGCTGCATATCAGCAGATATGGACAGCAGAGGAAGGCGGAGGAAGGAGGAGGTGGGGAAGGGGAAAGAGGGAGAGGTCAAGATGGGGTGATTCAGGGTAAGGGGTAAGGGGGCAGAGGAGGAAATGAGAGTGAGGAGAGAGGGATGGGAAGGAGGTTAGAGGAGAGAGGTGAGAAGGAGGTAAAAGAGAAGGACAGTCTGTCCTGGATAGGGCTGGGGATTGTTCATGAATTTTCAATAGCAGTACCTCAACCTTTTCCCAATACCAATTTTACAAAATCCATTTTCACATGCAAAAACAAGGACATTATTGCCAAGACCAACAACACAATGAATTAGGTAAAACACTTAACCTGCATGGAATAAATATGTCTCCTTCACAACTGTGATCAAAAGGAAGTGAAAGTTGCTCAGTGTTTAGCTGCAAGAAGGTACGCTGCATTGCACATGGCGGCATGGTGGTGCAGTGGTTAGCATTGTGGCTTCACAGCAAGAGGGTTCCTGGTTCAAACGACACAAACCCCCTTCTGTCCAGAGTTTGCATGTACTCCCTGTGTCAGCGTGGGTTTTCTCCGGCTGCTTCGGTTTCCCCCCCCTAATTGTCCGTAGGTGTGAATGTGAGTGTGAATGGTTGTCTGTCTCTATGTGTCAGCCCTGTGATAGTCTGGTGACCTGTCCAGGGTGAATCCTGCCTCTGGTCCAACGTCAGCTGGGATAGGCTCCAGCCCTGCGACCCCCAACAGGATAAGCGGTTGCAGAAAATGAAAGTGAGTGAATTATTGCTTTGGCACGGAGCCTGATAAAACTGAGTCGCACTTTTGATCTCATCTTAGACCTTTTTTTTTTTACACCTATGGGACACAAACTGTGATCAAGCCTCTCAAAATACAACATCACACATGTGAGCTCCATCTGTGGGTGTCATGTAATGTGTTTGCGGCATGAATCTACAATATGTAACGTTAGACAGCCAATCATCAGCATTGTTAGCGCTTGGTAAAAGCATGCTGCAAGCTTATTGGCTCACTCCTTCAGTATAGAAATTTCACACAGAATGACGAGGCATTTTTTGATTTTATTGAAGCAATTCAGTCTGTGTCATAAAATAGTAAAAAAGTTTGGTGCCTAGCTCTGCTTCTGGAAGACTTTCACAGCGTTGCACTCAGATGTTCATAGTCAAACTGGCAGAAACAGTTCATCACACATCACAGCGCAGAGTTTGGTTTGAACTTCAGGTCGCTTTTTTCAGAAAGTTACAGAGCTGGTTGGACGTACGCTCCCTAATCCAAAGTCATCCCCAAAGAGGTGGATGTAAGAGAAGAGGTCACATAAAGTTAAAGAATAAATAAATCAAAGAAAAGATGACAGGAAATGAAGGTGGACGCGAGGACTGAAGCCGAGGACAGAAAAGAAAAGGGAGAAGAAAGGACGGAGATGGCAGAGGTTGAGGAGAGAGGAGGAATTAGGAGAGAAGAATGAGCGAAGAGGAGAAAAGCTGAGGTTAAAGGAGAGAAGACGGGATAAAAGAGGAGGAAATGAGAGTTGAGGAAGAAGAGGAGAGGAGAGAAAGGAGGTGAGGATGAGAGGGAAGAAGAGGAACTGGGGGGAATAGACACTTAATGCATTTACTTCTTTAGAGAGCGCGGTCGTTGTGAAAGTCTGCCTCAGTGCATCTGAATGCAAACTGGGCTCGCTTTTTGTCAAACAGTTGGCCTCAGAAACCACCTCTCCCTCTTTCTCTTTCACATGTTGAGTCCCCATGTGGGGGCCCGAGGCGTGATCATGTGTGTCCCTGTATGAGTGTGTGTTTGCAGGTCATTCGAGGACGACGCGTCCTGCCAGTGTCGTCCTCTTTTTTTTGTCTTGTTCTTCTTTTTTGCCACTTTGGCTGCTGAAATAGAGATGATTCACAGATTTGAATGAGAGTGGAGATAATTAATAGTGTTTATGCATGTGTGTGTGTGTGTGTGTGTGTGAGTGTGTGTGTGTGAGTGTGTGTGAGTGTGTGTGTGAGGAGGCCAATTCTGCAATGCTGGCCGTCTCCAAGGAGATGCAGGAGGCGAGAGAAGCAGCCGTCACGTGTAGTAAACCCAAGAAATGTCACTGTGTGTTTCACAATGCAAGTGTGTGAGTGTGTGTGTGTTGGCAGGGGTGTTAAAGTCAAGTCTTTACCTGCTTGTTTGTTGCCTAGCAACTCCGTGAATGTGCACTGAAGCTGGGGAGATGCTTGATCACAGGTAGCCCAGGTGTGTTTGGGCCGGCGAGGTTTGCTACCATGGATGAGAGTTTATGTTTCCATCCATCCTTTTCTTGCTTCCTTTCCTAGTTGCCTCTCTCATCAATGAACACTTTTATCCATTGCATTTGCTGTTTCCTTTCCTTCTGTAGTTTGTTCCTTTGATTTTTCCTTTTTCCTCTCTTCCTTCATTCATCCAGCCTTTCAGTCCTGCAGGCTGCTCTGTTACCCCTATTTCCTTTCCTCCCTTCCTCACTCTCCTCCTCTCTGTATTTCGACACACTGGAGCTCAGTGAATGGACGCGGTTGTGTCTCATTAGAATGAATGGGTGTGGATTAGAGGTTTACTGATGTGTATTTAACCCAAAGTCTGTTTGAACAACGAGGTTTAAACTGAGCCACGCTGCGTCTTTAGGATTTCGTTCAGCTCAACTTTGCTGATAAAATCAGTGACTTGTTGACCCTCGTTGTAGATTAGTTTGGTATCTTTATGAGCCGTTGAGTCAGTAATAAAATTTTCAGCGTGTGTGCTTCCTGAAGTCAAAGTTGGGAAGTTGCTGTGACGTTGTGAAATTAGCAGCAAGCTTTAACATAAAGTTTTCATGAGTACACATCAATACTTCAGCCTGCATTAGTAGCTTGTTCAGTTTGTAACACCTGTAGAGGTTCAGGTGACAGACGTACTGTGGGTCAGGTGACGTAACGGTTGAAGTCATACCTCTACTGTTACTTCACTGTGCTTGTGATCTCTCCCTCTGCTTTCTCCTAAGATGTTAATTTGTTCTTACCTCAGCATTGTACGAGGCCATAGCGAGAACCAGCTCAAGTATTTTCCAAAGGTAAAGAACTGAGTGTCTGCCAGCTGTCCAGCAGGGATACGGCAAAGTTACCATGGCAACGCCGGTCCTGGGAAGGTTAATGAAATGTTGATTGCAATTCAAACTCTTATTGTTGTTGCTCTTTGTGCAGAGTCGTTATTTAATTGTTTGATGAACAAATTAGAAAATTGAGAGCAGAGTGAACAGAGGTGGAAATAGAAAAGAAAACATGACGTTATGTTGCAAACAAATATGATTTGAGGGTGTTATACAGTCCAAAAGGGGTCTTTATAAAATCCTTTAGTTCCTGAAAATACTGTTAAGTTACTTTTTCTGATAGTTAAATTTGTGCAACTCTGGGATATTTATTTATTTATTTTATTTGAAGAACATCAAGTGTATATAAATACAATACAGATGGCAATGATTGTTGCTCCATAATTTGTATTTTTCCTCCTGTTCCCTCCCACCCAACCATCACCCCTTTCTGATGTAAAAAGGAAAAATGAAAAAAAGAGTAGACAAATACATGTTTTAAATGAATACAAATATAATAATATTATTAATAATTCATGAGAAAATAAATATTTTATTAAAAATAAAATAAAATAAATAAATTTAAAAAAAATTAAAAATAAGACTAGACTGAACAGAGGAGAAAATAAAAAAAATACAAGGGTATCCATTCTACCTAGCCTTTACCCATTTCTGATGTGTAAAGGTAAATACATTTTTTTTAAATATAAAAAGTAAAAAGATAAATACATGTTTTAAGTGAATAAAAATAAAAAACTAAAAATAAAATAGATAAGAGTAATTTAGAAAAAAAAAGTTTGATGAGAAAATTAAGACCAGACTGAACAGAGGAGGCATTATAAAATAAAAATTAAAAAAATAAAAATAGAACCAAAAAAATAATTAAAGTAAAAAGTAATAACAATTTTAAAAGATGAATACACATACAAATAAAAAGCTTCAGAACTTTATTTTAAATATTCAATGCTCCAACCAAGATTTATAAAAGAATTTTAAATAAATAAATTTAAATGATTAAAATAAGAATTAATAACAATAATAACAGTTATAAGATAAATACTAATCTAGATAAAACAGCTTGCAAAACTGAACATTAAACATTCGATACTCCACCAAGATGCATTCAGTCTTCCCATTAGTACCAAGCTCAGGGACATCCAGTACAAAGCAGCTTTACACCAAAGTTACAGGTGGCCTAATCATGCAGAAACACTGTTAGTCTGTCAGGATAAAATAAGAAGGGTAAGAATAATAAAAAGTTTCTGAGCTGATTGCAAAGTTGATTTTTAGCCACTTTAAAGAATGACATTATGGCCTCCATCAGGGAGGAAAACATATTTCTGAGATGCTTTGTGCAGCTGTCCTTTACAGACCCAGCACCACTCCACTTGGTTGATTATTTAGCGTATTGTCTGAATAACAAAGGTGAGAAAAAAAACATGTATAGATTTCCTCTGCAGTGTACAGTTTAGCCGCTTGTTTTATATCCTGATAATGGGGCCAAATTAGTAATCAAACAATAGACATTTCCGCTTTAGCTGTCTGAAAGGCCATAATTAAACAGTCTGTGTGTGCGCGTGTGTGTGTGTGTGCGTGTGCGTGTGTGGGTGGGTGGCTGGAGAGAGATGAAGGTTTGTGTTGGCTTGCGGCCAGCGGTGGGAATTACAGGTTATTTGTCAGAATAATGCTGTTAGTTGACTGGAGAAGTGTGTGTGAAGCGGCGGAGTCGGATGGCTTCGAGTTGTATTTTAGGAGCTTTGTTAATTATGTGTGTGTGTTGGTGTGTTTACACAACACTGCCAGTGAAAAAAATAGTACACATTGTACCATTTTGTCACTGTGGATCACTGTCTTGTTTCTGACACCGTCTCATTGTAAGTTTGTGTTTTCCTTTTCTGGGTTTACAGAGATATCCGGTCCTAACGAAACTGTACGTGATAAATAAAGGTTCAGTTCACCATATATTTATTATGACAATAACCTCCTTCTAAAGCTGATTTTGTTCCCAGACATCTTGCAGGCACAAGCATTTTTTGAAAGCAGTAGTGCAACAATAATTATGTAAAAGTTGGATTTCTTAAATTTTTTGTCAACGATGATGGAAACACATTTCAGAAGAATCTGCTGCTGAGTGAAATCTTGCACTTTCACCCACTTACCGTTTGTAGTTAACTTTTTTTAGGGTTTCTTAAGTCTCATTTCTCAACCTGTTGCAGGCCTGCTGTCTCAGCAGCTGACGTTAGACTTGAGTTTCTTACTCATTAGCACTCATCAAGTGCACCATTTAATTTACCCAGTTACCCATCAACGACCTCAGAGCGCCACTTTTTGTAATCAGGGATTTGTCAGCAGTTACTAAACCTCCCATTCCCGCCTGTACCCCTCCCCCCCGCCTCACAGACACACTCCTGCACCCTAAACGCCCTTTTCACCCCTTTTTTGCTGCCGCTTAAAGCTGTAAATCTCCCTCCTCAACCAAACGAGGTCTCACTCTAATCCCTGTGTATTGACTGGCAGATGCATCCTGGGATATCAAGGAGGCACAGAGGTGATTTTTTTTTTTGCAGTAATTGCAACAGATGCAACACGCTCATGATAATTCTCTTTGGTCTTTTCAATATTGATTTTTTTTTCCTTCCCTCTTTTGCAGCTTGCTGGTTTAAAATTCAAATTGACGGCATTTTAGTGAAATCTCAAGGTGGTTCATTTAATTTATTTCAGTTTTCATAAGTGAATGATCCTTGGAGAGTCAGAGGAGGCTGGTCTGGACACTTTGAGTGCACACAACTTTCAAATACAAGCTTTTAATGTAGACAATCCAGGAACAGTAACGCTAATGCTCCAAAAAAGTTGATACTATCAGGCTTAAAACAAATAGAAATATAGTTTCTATCCTCCTGAGACCCTGTCTTCATATGAGGACGTCTCATTTTAGGTTTACTTGACCTTATACTTCATTCTCCTTAACATAGACCTGTTGTCCTTGTTCGTGGACACTCTTTTTGTCCCATCTAGTGGCCCTGGCAGAGCGCCCAGAGGACGATCAAACTTGACTATCAAGACGAAGTAAAAGTCGAAACGAGGTTTCAGTCAGTAAAAATGTGGAAGGATAATTTAAACATTACACTGATCCATGTAAAAACAAGATGGCAGCCATCTCTGCCAAGTCAATCTCAAGCTGATCCCGACACACAAGTGGACGAGGTCCAAAACCTGATCACATTTTATGGTTGAAACTTGTTTACTTATGATTAATAATGTTTGATATGGAATACAAATGTGACAAATTTTAGTAAGAGTAACAAGCTAAGACACTGTTAATTAGGAAGCACTCGTTTGAGAACACTGGGACTTAATTATCATTGACAGTGTTTAGTTTTTTACACTTATTAGATCCTACTAATCCCAAACAGCTAGGAGAAATTTAAAAATGCACACCGAACAATAGCACAGGTCTCAGGAGGATATACAAGGTGTTCTTATGGGTATATGTGGCTTAGTTTGGCCTGTTTAGCAGCGCATTTTAAAAAAGGGTAAATCAATTAGCCTCCTCTAGCCTTTGACAGCCTTGTAGTGGAAACCAGACCCAAGTTAAGCTCCATATTGCCATACTAGGCTGCACAGCTAACCCTGCAGTCAAAACAGGGCTAAAGATTACCGCTGTTTAGCCTGGGTAGCAGCCTTCAGCTAAACCAGGCTAGTAAGTAAGCTTATTTTAGCCCTGTTGAGTAAACTAGGCTAAAGATTAGCCCTACATAGCTGCAGGCTAAAGGGGTTAAGTCCAAAAAATTAAGAACAAAATACACAACATGATTTTGCGTCCTCAATCTGTTCAATCTGCGTGTGTATCAGCCGATCACTCTGCTCACTGACAGCAACGTTGCCGGGGGGGACGTTGCTTTAAAAAAAGTTGCTGGTGTGCAGTTGTCTTGAGAGCAGATGGCCCAGCCGTCTGTCTCCACATTAGCACGATACTGATGAGATGAGTCAGTTAACACACTCACACACACACACACACACATACACACATATCCTTCTCTCGTCTATGTCTGTGTGTTTAAGTGTATGTGTGTATTCTGTCATGTTCACGTATGACCTGTGTGTCTGCAGATGTCCCCTCCACCTTGTGTTTGTATGCGTGCACCTACCTGTGTGTGAGTGTATGAGTGTATTATTGATTGCAGTCTCCTCTGTTCTGCTTCCTCTGAGACAACAGGGAACATCGCTGACTCACACTGTCCACCACACACACACACACACCCACAAGAACAGTAACGGCAAAAACTGCCGGCGAATGCAATTGCTTTTTCTGATAGAAAATCAAAGTATTTCTGATTGAAAACTATGTTTTTTGAACGCTGCATCAAAAACAATCATTCTCTGCAGAGAGAAAACATCTGTGTGTGTGTGTGTGTGTGTGTGTGTGTGTGTGTGTGTGTGTGTGTGTGTGTGTGTGTCTGTGTGTATATGCTGAGGAGTCAAGCTTTGAAAACACACACTTAATGGCGAGATGGGCTACCGTATTCAACTCCAACGCCTGAATGCGTCTGATAGACAATCCGCTGGTCTTATGATGCATTTTGAAATGTGGAGAAAATAAAAAAAATAAACCCATGATGGATGAAAAAGCAGAATTTTGAGCGCGAGGAGTGAATCTAACATTCAACACACACAGTGTGAGGAGAGATGAGTGTTTGATTCGAGCTCCGGGGTGCATTGATTGAGCACACTCTCAGTGAAGAGGATTGTGGATTTTGTGGATCAGACTTGAGTTATTCTCAAACAGTTTGGTTTATTTTCCATCAGTTTCTTTGTATTTGTCTGATTTTTAAGACGCTGTCCGCCTCTGTTACATTAAAAGACAGTTAGCAGACGCTGTTGGCTAATAAGCAGGCAGGGTTTGGACACTTTGACACACGAGAATGATTTCCTTTGTGTAAGGGGAAATGAGACCACACTGGAGACAAAGTGATTCATCTAACCCACATTAGCAGTATCGGCTGTGTTTGGGACACGTTTCTTAAAAAGGAAGACTGTGCATATTCAACTTTGTTTGGCTCAGTTGAACAGCGCCCTCTTCCTGTTTTGTGCCAGAGTGGAGTTGTAACTTAAAACTTTAATGGTATTTAATGGTGGATGATGATTTAGTCTCTTAAAGGAATAGTCTGACAATTTGTCCAATATGTTTATTCAGTTTTCTTTTCTCCAAGAGGCTAATTTGAACATTTATACTTGTGTGATGGTGTGTGTGCATTGCCATTACACCTCCAAATCTCTAGTAGGTGGTGAGGTTATCTTCCTTTGTTGAGTTTCTGTGAAGTGCTGTAAAGTTTGACTGATTTAATGAACACAACATACATAAAACACAGATAAAACAATAGCAAATACATTAAACAATAGTTCAAAATTCAGCTACATTATAACTCTAAAGGTTCACAGCAAACAATAGTCTTAAAGTCGACACGTTTTCCCCAAATATACAACATGCTAACAGTATTAGCATGGGCCTGTAAGATTTCCCATTAAATAAAGTAGTTTGGCAGCTAGCAGACTTTTTCTCTTCTTTTCTCTGCCTCCTTTACAACTCACAATATTCACTGACAACAGAATTGTCTTATACAAGAAACATTTTCCCCAAATATTCAACATGCTAATGCTATTAGGATAAGCCTATAAGACTTCCTATTGCGTAAATTAGCCTAGCAACTAGTGGACTTTTCCTCCACTCAAATGAAGTGGGGAACAACAACAACAACAACAACAACAACAGCTGTCTTATACTAAACACGTTTTCCCCAATTATACAACATGCTTACGCTATTAGCACAAGCCTATAACATTTCCCATTGCGTACATTAGCCTAGCAGCTAGCAGACTTTTTCTCTACTCATATGAAATCAGGATAAATTACAGACAAGACTTCCAAGCCTAACCTGTGGAGGCTTGATTGTCTTTACGTTTTTTGTTTCTTTGTATCTTATCAGTAAAATTGAAGTAAATAAAAGCTCCTCACATGGGACATACATGCGAGGCTAGAGCATAGCGTACATGTCTACACAGAGTTTACACCGTAGGTACGGTGTTGATTTAATGCAGAATTATAGACCCTACTTCAGATGAGAAGGATCAATGCCACTCTAATGTTTGTGCATTAGATATGGAGCCAGAGTCAGAAGGCTGGTCGCTGATCTTGGCATTCAGACTGGTAGGAGAGGGAAAAAGCTAGCATGACTTTCCAAATTAAAACTCAGCAATGAACATGTTATATCTTTATTGTTTCCAGTCATTATGCATCATCTCCTGGCTCCAGCTCCTCACTCAGACAGATAGGAGTGGTATCCATGAAGCAAACTAAGCGTATTTCCCTTAATGTCAAAGAATTCCTGTAACTTTAATGTATTCTTCTTTATTTCATTCTTTCTTTGTCTTCTCCAATCAGTGGTGCTGTGTTTAAGGTGCTACATATGTAAATGAAGTTGAGTTAAAATAATACAAAGTGTAACTTAAGCTGTGTTACTGCTCCTCTTCTTGAAAGCCACGCAGTGGAAAACTACAGTCTGATAATACAGCTGTTGGGTGCGTGCACGCAACTGTGATTGTGAAGTAAAATGATGCTTAAGAGGAACACAGAGGATTAATAACACTTGGAATAAAGATATTTTTAATCCAACCTCGCCTAAAGTCTGACAGCACAGAGGTCCCTCCTGCTCAGCTAACCTCCTGTGGAAATAAATCTGAAAGATGTAAGTGTAGGAGAGTCAGAGGTGAGGTGTGCAGTTGCTGCTGACTGCCTGTAATGTTTTATAGTGTTGTCGGTTGTGTTAGCGGGTGCAGGCTCCGCTCGCTGTGTCCCATTAAAAGACTATTGGTGTTCCTTCTACTGCTGTGTATTTACTGCAAAACTGATTATATCGTCCTGTGCTGCAGCAAGGAATTTCAAAGCGGGGTTATTGTGTCTGCGTGTGTGTTTGTGTGTGTGTGTGTAGGGGAGGAATAAGCTGTCAAAATGAACAGGAAAACTTTTTAAGGTTTGCCCATTACTATCAGCCGAAATAACACATGCAGATATAAAAGCAGAGGGGCACACACACACTGTTAACAGTTGCTTAACACACAGAGCTGGCTCAGCGCAGAGTGAATTTGAGATGCGTGCACGGGGCACTGGGACTTATAAGCCTTTTATTGCCTATTTATTAGAAGTTAATACAATACCGGGGAGAGGCTGAGGTAGGCAGAGACACACACACACAGAAAGATGGTGCTCCTGATAGGTAAGAAAAAGACGGATGGTACTTTGAAGCAGCACCGTGGTCAGAAGTCACTTTATTGCATTTTTTTAATGGCTGAAGAAGAGTTATTATAAATGGGTAATTTAGTCATTATCAGCTGGTGGCTCCTCGGTCTGGGACACAGTCCAGTTTTTAGACTTTTAATTAAAAACATCAACAGCCTTAATGGCTCTTATACTTATAGATAGACTCCTTTACCATTCCCAGTAGAAGAGTATGCCCTTATGTTTATTTATTTTCTGGTGTGTCACATTCACCATCATAAATGCACCGGAACAGGGTTACAAAACAGTAAAAAGCAACATGAAGGCCAGTAAAAATGTTTCCGTGGCTACTTATTTTTTATATCTGTTACTTGTTCAGTCTCTCTTTTAAGCTCAGTATAAGGGATGAGTCAGTACACCATTATCTGCATCTGTTTGTATCTGTATGACCAACTAAGTTATCTGTATCTGTACTCAAAATAGTTTAGATTGGAAGTGGATGGAGTCTAAATTGAAAGGGGGTGGGGCCTCATTGGAAGTTGTAATTTTAAGCCTCAGATTGATATGGGTTAGTAAGAAGTTGCTATATTTGATATTTATTCAGTCTCAGAATTGAGCTTCAGGTCATGTTTGATCAAAAGAGTAAGAGATTGAACACAGCTGCCCAAATCAGGGTTTATCCCATCATCAGGATTACAAATATAGACACATTTACTTGTACTCATGTACGTATAAGGTATGTTATCTGTACCGGATACTCATTCCATCCGAATATTCGGCTCAATCCTACTCAGTACAGCTAATGTGGAGCAATGTTGAAGTGTTGCATAGACGGGGACAAATGAAAATAGTGGCTGAGATGACAAAGAGTTGCAGAATTTATGGACTGACCCTCCGCTTGCATGAGCAGCATGTATGCTTTGCTTTGTTTAAATAGGTCAGAGCAGCCACACTGGCCCCCATGATTGCTGTAGAGTCATTTGTCCCGGGAATAAATGCCGATTGTAACGTTTCCTACTAATGGCAGAAGCCAGATGTTACTGGGTATTTGTCCAGTGGGAAAGGGCCTTTAGTGTGTGTGACCCAAGAATACCATTGCTTATCCCTACTCCATCGTTACCACCATATAAAGAAAATGCCCCAACACTGACAGGGAACTGGGAGTGGCTGCTTAGAAAGCAAGAAGAAAAAAAAATCATTTAATATTGGAAAGGTTACAAAGTTTAATGATCAAATGTTTAGCTTCTCTTGCTGTGCATCTGAAGCACCTCCTCCAGTTCTTCTTAGGGCCTCTCCTCTGCGTAATAGGACTATTTACCTTCACTACATGCACCTGATACCACTTTTTATAAGCCTGGAGTCAAGCGTGCAAAGATTTTACTCCACCATTGCTGTAAAAGATTCCCAGGAATACCGCCAGGTCTTATGTTTGGGAGATCGCCAAATCATCCTTTATGAAATGCCTATTTCCCTTATGATCCCTGGATGAAGCTGCCTGTGAGTTGGTGTCGAGGGACACACACTGGGACGCCCTCTTTGATCTTAGTTTAGCTGGCTGTTAATAGAGCAGTGATTGAATGCCAGAGGTCAGCTCAGATCACACCCTGATTCTCGTGGCGGGTGGTGTCAGCAGGGTGGCACAGGGTGTTCTTTAGGAAAGGTTGAGGCCTCAGGGTGAGGACACGGGGCGGGTCAGATGAGGTTCAGTACAGAAGCGGCAATAGAGACACTTTAAAGATGGTTCTGATGTCTTTAAGGTTGTCATTAGTCTGCACATAGTCAGCGTAGCAACCAGTTCCCAAGAAGCTGTTTGCCACTGATCATTCAGAGGCAGAGAACAAAACAGATTTAAATAATTAATCTTGCTTCCATAAACATAAAGCACATCCTTCCTGTTCTGTGAACAGGTTTTCCTGGAAAGGACCAATCAGACACGGAGCTTTCATGGGCCGGATACGCTGCAGAGTCACTAATGTGCGCTGCAGAATGTATTAAAAAGTTGTGGATTATTGTCTTAGCGGTATAGAAAAGCAGATTCTGGTTGTGTAATGTCCTTTAAATGTGCAGAATCAGCTGTGCGGCCGCAGCTGTAATCGCTGCTTCGTGCCATGGTGGGTGAGTGTGTGTGACAGCTGTGCTCGTTTTAACAGTAATACCATTTATTCTGGGGCAAATGGTGTGGGTGTTTGTGTCTGCTGGAAGTGTGTGGGAGCATTTGGTAGAAGTATACAAGTGTGTTTGTTTAAGTGGTGTCATTGTTTGTAATGTAAATGTGTGTTGACAGTGTCAGTGTGTTTTTTATGTTCGGCAGGAAGGGTTTGTTTTTTTGCTCTGGGGCATGTCAGCTGATAGAATCAAACCTGTGACCTTTCTGGTACTGGACAGGTGGCCCGCTGCATCGAAATAAATGGGAGTCAATGGGACACGAGCACAGCAACCCTGAGGCCTATTTTTACATGTGTGTGTTTTTGGAAGTGTGTGTGAGAAAAGACCACCGTCACAGCCACGCTAGCGGCCAGCGCTGTGTGTGTTTGTGTGTGTTCGTGAGACAGAAATAGTGTTTCTGTTGGAAATCTGTGTGTGTGTGCAACTTGGGACAGCTGTTTCTCACTGTGTCCAGCCATCCTCAGCAAAGGTCAGAGCTCCACCCCTCCCGGCCACACTAGAGTTTCAAAACAAACCTCCCCCCTTTCCAAGCCCCCAGCATTCCCACTGCTTCCCGCAGAGTGCTGTTAGGGTACAGTGTCACCCCAAAACTTCACAAACACACTGTCTCACACACAGTCTGGGCCTTTAAATCAACCTTCCTAGAACGTGGTTGACTTAGTGTTGATCTTTGATCCTTCTTTCGTGACCTCTGATCCAGAGCAGCATCAGAGCCACAACCTCTAACCTCCTCTTTCCTTCCTTCCTTCCTTCCTTTCTTCCTCCTGAGCTTCCCTCTTCCACTGTGCATGCTCGTGAGTGTTAGTGTGATAGCAGCAATGTAAGATGATGGGTGATTTTAGGAAGCAAGTGTTGGTCAAAGTCGCACTCATGTTTAGAAGTCTGTCTGCGTCGCTCTCGTTGCATCCGAGCTTTTCCCTGAGGAGGAATGAAGAGGGCAGAGACAGAGGGAGAGAGATGACGACTATGGCTGCAGAAATAACTTCCATATTTAGACTCAGAGGAAGAGGGAGATACAGAGACATACAGAGGAGAGAGAGATCCTGTGAGAGACAGATTAAGGGTGCTTTCAGACCTAGAGTTGTCTCCTTTGGTCTGAATCAGGGACTAATTTTGTTGCATAATTGCCTAGAGTTGGTTGGTGTTCTCACGGCAGCATTTACAAGCGGACCAGATCAAATGCCTTGTGTGAGAAAGCTACTCTTGATTGGTCAGAATTTCCATGTGGGAAAAATCCAGGAAGTAAAGCAAACGTTGAAGAAGAGTACACTGTCAAGATAAATGTGACACTTTCTAATGTCACAATGGAGGGACAACTACGCAGGTTGATTTTAGCGCTGCTCATCGTGGACTATATTGCTGTCATTGTTCATTTGAGTCAAAGCATACAGTTTGAAAACGAGGCGCGGCTCCAACTAGAAAACAATGTTTTGATGCATTGGATGTGCTGAATGTGCATATTAAGGCAGTACAGGAGGAGGCGCACATTAATAATCCTCCAGGACTGTAACATGCTCATGTTTAACCCAAACAATGTGTCATGTGACTGCAGTTGCTTCAGATCCAGGTCGGAACACCACAAACAAACCGCACCAGAGTTCATTTGCAATCGGACCGAGACCACCTCTTCAAGAAGGTCTCTGTCCGGTTGTTCTGGTGCACACCTGAGTACGACTGCTGTGTTCACACCTGCTGAAACAAACAGCACTGAGGGGGCAAACAAACTTGAGTTTGATTGGACAGAATCAAACAGGGCAGGTGTGAAGCACCCTGAGAACAGAGCATCATTGGTCTTAACGCTCTCGTACAGTTTGCAGTTTCAGGCTGCCTCGGATAAAAACATCTTGACCAATCTTGAGAAAACAAATTGGTAGTTCTAAACTGCCTAAAACAGCTTGCAATGAACTTGTGAGATTGGCCTTTACTGGAGTGAAAGCACAGTAATTGAAATGAGAGATTGATTAACAGCAACAAAAGAAAAAAGCCTCTCTTACCTTCTGTCTCTCTCCCTCTCTCCTCTCCCTTTTGTCTCTCTCCGTCTTCACTAGTATTGATGTTTTGAAATGAATACTTGTCAGATAGCTGGACTTTATATTTAGAACAGAGACATGCTCCCTGTCTCTATCTGTCCGCCTTGCTCCGTCTCTTCTAACCTCCCTCTCATTAGCTGCACGCTGACCTTTCAACTATGTGTCATGATCCTCCTTTAGAAAGTTCAAAAGCCTAAAGATCCCATGAAACGGTCGATAGAAAGTCCGGGATAACCGTGCATCTTCAGTGGTGACCTTAAGCTAAACCAGTGGATGTAACCACACAGATCCTTTCCTTTTTTCTTGTAATGGGAAAATAACTTTTTCCTGCTCTGAACAACTAACAGCTCATTAGGTCACACTTAAGACCGACCCGTCACTGTTTAATGTTCTGTTCAAGCAACCTGCTCCCACAGGAATTACATCATATTAATGAAGTAATAAGATCATTTTATGAGACCTTTTAAGGGAAAAAAAACTAAAGCAGCTATCATAGATGTGATTTAGGCTTTTGGCTGCATTTAGCTGTTTGCAGTGTTTCTGGTTGTGACATCACATCAGGAAATCTCAAGCAGGGACAATTTCAGAGTAGAGTCAGAGACCTCTTTCACACTGTAACCCTGATGTTATCAGGAACAGTGGTTCCCAACTGGTGGGTTGCAGCCCAAAAGTGAGTCGCAGGTCCATTTTGAATGTTTGTAAAAATCACGTTTTATGTTGAAGTACAAGCGAATCTCTGGCACAGACCTTATATTTTGAAGTGTCATTTCCTGCTGTAGAGTGGGTGACTAACAGACAGCTACTTAACAGGGGCCAAGGAGAAATCTGGACCAGTTGGGAACCACCGGTCTAGAAATTACCCGGAGGAGCTGTATGAGAGAACGCAAAGGGTCATTTACATGAAGATGCCAGTGAAAATGTCTAACTGGAGAGAAGCCGAGATTTAGGAACTTTCTTACTGTCAGTAAGGGCAGATGGCAAAGTAGTAACACAAATTCAAAGAGTGGCGAGACACTTGGTTGTCTGTGACCAAATTATGAACCTGCTACGTAGCCGCGGTGTGATCTGTCATGTCCTGTCTTCTGCTTGCTCTACCCAGAACCCACCCTTAATACCAGCATCCATTTCCACATAGACATTCCTACGTATAGACGACATCCGTCAGTATGGGGACTGACCAACACTTTTAAAAAGATGTGAATTCCAACACTCCTCGTAGGCACTCAACACTGAAGGAGATCCCAAGTTTAAGAGTAGACTCCTTTCAGTCGGAAATGGACAATGGACGGAAAATTAACCAATCAGATCCAGTTAGCTGGCAGTGGAAGATGGTGGCTGTAGTGGTCAGCTCCCAGCAGGACCAGTACTTTTGAGCTCACAGTTTGTGTTCTGCAGTTATGGCTGGCCTTATTTTCAGTTCAAATGATCTGTCAGACGAATACTCAGTCTCTTATATAAGCTGTCAAATAGCATTTGTGTTGCATTGTTTATCATTAACTAAAGAAAAAACACTTGAGCAGGAACACTTGTTGACACTTTATTTCCCTGTAGAGGATGGTGCTGCCCAAAGACGACTTGAGCTCTTACATTTTGTCCCAAAAGCTGGCTGAATGCTTCTGAAGTTTAGTATGTTAAAGGCGACCCATGCCGACCATTTTCTGTAGCAGACTATAGGTTTTTTTTTTTTAGATTGATGAATGGGATTTTCTTGCCTTCCAGGCAGCCATTAGTTTCCATTTATTTCAGCACAGAATAAAAATCAGCTTGCAGAGACTTGAAACCTGCTTGAAAAAGGTAATCCATCACAGTGAGCAACACGCCGTCTTTTATTTTTGTCACAGTTATTGTTGTGTGGTGATGCAGTGTAAAGCAGCTCTCAAACTTTCCCTTTGTTGCGTTCAGGTGCTTTTGGGAAAGTGGGATGAATACATCAACACAAAAACTGTGGTGGCAGTCTCGCATGACTTATTTCTTTAGGTCTGTCTCTTTCTCTTCAGCCTCTTTTTCCTCTTATCTTTCCTCTCCCCCTTGATCTTTTCCTCCATCTCTCTGAGCGTCTTCCTCTCCCGTCGTTCTCTCTCCTTGCGCCATTAAGGAGTCGTGACTGGACGGATGGATGCAGGGACTGGTGGATGGAGGGATGGAAGGGGGAGGGTAGGCGGGGGCACGGGTGTGTCGTGATGCTTGGCTTCACCTCTCTGCTCTGCAGCGCTGAGAGGAGAAGAAGGGATGGAGAGGAGGAGTAAAGAGGGAGAGATGATATAAAGCAAGTGGAGGGGGTTAAAGAGCATGGAAACAGAGTGGAGGAGAGGAGTGAGGAGAATGAAATGAAAAGGAGCGCATTAAAAACGAAGGAAGAGGAGGTGGAAGAAAGAGGGAGGGGATAAAGGAAAGGAGTGACAGGATGAAGGGAGGAAGAGAGGTTGAATTTGCAGACGCACCACGCGCTGCATGAGAATGAGACAAGACAGGACATGCACACACACACACACACACACACACACACACACACACACACACACACACACACACACACACACAGTCAGTCGTGATGCATCTGCTAGATGAGCCATTAGATCAGGTGACCGAGGTCTGGTCCGTTACCTTTTACCTGCTTCTCCTCTTCCCTCCATCTCTACACCCTTTAATTTCATCACCTCCATCTCCTCCTTTTCTCTTCACATCAGCGCTCTCTCTATTTTTATTTTTACCTGTCTCCTCTTCTTCTCTTGTTCTGTACCTCTTCTCCCTTTTCTATCATTCTCTGCCTCCTGTTATTCTTTCTTTCTTTCAGTCCTCCCCATCTCTGCCTTCTTCCTTTACCTCCTCTTTCCCTCTTTTTCTCTCGGACTCTTCACTCTTGTTCCTTCTTTCTCTCCCTCATCTTCCCTTCTTCATCGCAATCTTCTGTCCTTCCTTCATCTGTGTCTTCAGTAATGAAACTCGTCACTGTTCGCACTAATAGAACTGCTGCGATATAGAAAGGCCATAAATCAGCCTTTCTGTCTGTATATATGTGTGTGTGTGTTAGTGTGTGTGTGTGCGTGTAAGAGGGACCAGGCCATTTAGATTCGTCACTGTGATATAAGTGCTTAATCTGCCCAGATACAGTACCTGTATCACGTGCACACTCACACACGTGCACACAGCTGTAGGTGGTGCCACTTTGTCGTGAGGCGGAGATAAATTCAGGGTTTAAAAAGTCTCCTTCAGTTTTCCCCCTTGGGTCAGAGCCCCTTTACAGTATGTGTGTGTGTGTGTGTGTGTGTGTGTGTGTGTGTGTGTGTGTGTGTGTGTGTGTGTGGGTAGAAACAGGTGTGTGCTATCCAAGCTGCTGTAACATTAGACACCTACTGTCATTGTCTCTGTGTAAAGGATACCAAAGTGCTGACTGACTTGCTAACCCCTGCAGAGTGTGTGTATGTGCGTGCATGCATCCGCGTGTGTGTGTGTGTGTGTGTGTATTTTTGACGTCCTGGGAAAATGCAAGTATTGTGCAGTCATGCATTTGCAGGTGTGTGTGTGTGTGTGTGTGTATGTGTGTGACAGCGGCCAGCTGGGCTCACCAGCAGCATGCACACAGAGGGTGTGTCTTCATCCCACCTGACAGTGTGACACAATGTTATATCAAGGCTGCAGCTAGTGATTATTCTCATTATCTATCCATTGATTTATCCTTTTTCTATTGATTGAAGAATAAAATAGAATAAAAAAAAGTCTACTTTTTGCATGTAAAAGGCCTAAGTTTTGTTTTCATGTGCAAAGTTTGCTATTAAATATTAAATCAAATCATATCACATCAGACAGGACACATTACAGTTTTCTTGGCCAAGTCTTAATTCTGATTTTTTGATGCTGCTTGGTAAAAAAGCTAACTAACTAATCAACTAGCACACTAGGTTGGACCACCCAACTCTGGGTTTTTATTTCGCTATACCTCCTGGAATATGGTGCTAATCTTTGTTTTAGCATTTTCTATCAACATATATGAAACTGTTAGCATGAGCTAAACTTTTTAGATTGTTATCAATTACCCTACTAGTCAGCTAGTTATCTTGACTAATCAGCCAATTACCCTACTTAGGGTAGACCATCCATATTTGTGTTTTGATTGAGTTATACCTCTTGGACTAACAGGCTAAGTGTTTTAGCATCTTCCATTCACCTACGTGAAGCAGTTAGCATTAGCTAAACTTTTTAACTTACTATCAACTACACCAGTATGCTAGTTACATTGAGTAATCAGCTAACTAGCAGACTCGTGTAGACCATTCATTGAGTCCTATGTTAAGAAGCTAAGTGTTTTAGCATCTTCCATTCACTTGAGTGAAATGGTTAGCATTAGCTTTGCTATGCTACACTTTGAGCCACTTATAAACTCACTGATTAGTACAGATGTGGGTGGTTAACCTCAGTCTGCTAGTTAGCTGTACACAGTAGCGTTTGCAACGTGAACCGGTTTGCTGCGCATGCATGTAACTTAAATTTGATCGGCACAGGATCGCTATATCCGAGACTGATCGTGGAGGGTCAAGCTGAAAATTGGACGACTCAGGTCACCAGCTGAGGGATCAGTGCAACTCTACACATCCTCATAACAAAACAATACACAATACTTTTATTTAGTCAATAAAATATCTCAAAATAAGACCAAATGCCCTCCACGTGTTCTCAGAGACCATGCTCTTTAGTTTGCAGGCAGAGGGGCATGATGGGAAATGCAGTCTTAATTCGATCGCTGCCTCCCCTCATCTCCACCATGGTCTCTTTTGTTTACTCTAATTATACAAAGGTGTCATAATTAATTAGACTTTGATAAACCGATATCAGATGCTGCATTAACTCGCTCCTTTAAGCCCTTTAACCCCTGCTCCTCCTCCTACCCTTATCTCTGTTGGTCTTTTTTCCTCAGCCCTCTAACCTCACAGTTCACATGCTGAGTGAGCTTATCTACACATTTCCTAGAAATCTCACAACGACCTTGAGAAGCCACCGGTGTGTGTGTGTGTGTCTGTGTCTGAGTGTGTGTGTGTGTGTTTCGCCGAGCTGTGATAAGATTTTTCTATTAGTTACAGCCAGCCAGGCCCACCCTGCTGTAGGGGAACACAACCCATTACAATTGAATTGAGACTATAGGATTTACTCACGCAAATGGGCTCTCTGGATCACTGATAGTGAGTTTGTGCGCGTGCTTGTGTGACGCCATGATGACGGCTTCTTGTATGCTGAGGGGACACCGAGTTAACATGTATACATATGTGTTGTTGTTTGTGCAAACAGTATGTGTGTCTTCTTGTAAGTGTCCCTGAACCACTTATACATGAATAAGCGTTTTGAAATTTGCATGTGAGTGTGGTGGTGATGCTTTTGTATGTGTGTGTGTGTGTGTGTGTGTGTGTGTGTGTGTGTGTCCGCAAGCGAGGCATCACATTAATGAGAAGTCAGTCTGCCTGGTGACCAATCTCCACGTTGCAGCTCCACACTATAATCTGCAGGCTGCAACCGAAGGAGAAATCACAATCAGCTGCAATTTGTCTTATACACACACACACACACACACACACACACACACACACACACACACACACACACACACACACAGGTTTGTTTATGTTTTTGTGGGAGTGCAAACAGGATGTGATTAGGCATGTAATTAGCTGTGAGCGCTAAGGTTTCCATCAGGTTTATGCTTCTGTTCGGGCTGCGTTAGCGAGAGACGCTCCGACCTGACTGAGAGAGACACAGAGACAAGAGCATCAAAGTTTCGGAGTTTGAGCGTTCGCTCTACGGAGTCCGATCCATCTTCTCCGTCCATGTGGTCTGTCTCATCTCAGCGTTGACCTTGTCAGGAATTGATTAGATGATTGATTGGCTTTTAGGGCTATTGATTCATTAATTGATTGATTGATTGACGGGTGGGTCAAGAGACCAAAAGAGACGGAGCTTCCCCTTTTTAATATTCTCCTTCAGATTTTATTTCGTCCTTCAGTTTATAGCCTGCTAAGCGAAGCAGTTTTCCAACTTGGTCCCGCCTTGCGTCCTTGGATATACTATAAAAAGAAAACTGTAAAATAAATTAAAAAATAATAATGTAGATCAGAAACGGTCTGTTTAAAGAAGATTAAGAATATGACCAGCAATTAAATGACATCTAAAGCTTGTTAGGGATGAGGGCTGCATCGGTATATAAAAGTTATCCTATATCATACGCATAAAAATGCACAACTGGACGTCGAATCTCAAAATGAATTTTTAAGAAAAACCCTTTTGATTCGTTTGATCTGAGGACCCTTAAGGACTAAAGGGATATAAATAACTTAAATAACTTAGGGTAATAAAGCAACTGACATGTAATTTGTGGTAGCCAGCATCCCGCTTTTATACATCCGAGGAACTATTAAAATAAAAACATAAACTGCTTGGCAACTAGACCAGGCTTCTAATTGAGACAGGCCTTTATTTGTCAAAATGTGGAACAACGATGTTGTTTCCTAGCAACCGAAAGACAACTTGAAATGGTCTATAACGGCATCACTTCTTGTGAGAAGACGAAAACAAGAAGTGAAAGGAAACAAAAATAAAGGTGACAGCAGGTCTATACCTGGCAACTTTTCAGCTCATTAGTTTACCAGAAGAGGTTGCTCATTTCCCTCCTCTTGTTTTGCTTCCTCTGGATGAACCCCACCTTTCTGCCGCCGCTATTTCAGTGTCAGATTTCAGGAGTGGCGTCTGGGCTGTGGAGGAAACTGATGATGAAGTGATGCGAGTGAATGCACCTGTCATGTTTTATCACCTTTCCCAGGATTTTAGTCCAGCGTGAAAAAACACAGCTCCCCTCCTGGGAGTTTTGCTTACATTCAGGTCGTTCCACACACGGAGGCATTATCTAATTTGACTCTTTATAATTGATTAAGGCCCGCTGCCACCAGTGACTCAGTGATATCATATTACGAGGCCGCAGGATCGTATTTCCCCACAACGTCCTTGCTCCTCTTCCTCCTCCTCCTCCTGCTCCTCCTCCTGCTCCTCTGCAGCGCTGTTTTTCTGTGGCTAGAGCTTCAGCTGATCTTTCGTCAGAATAAGCAGAAAGCGTTTGTGTTGCTGCAGCATCGTCCTTTTATTTTGCAGACGGCGTAGTCAGGAAGCAGGAAGGACGACACAACAGCAGCAGACAGCAGGCTGGTCCAGGGTCAGGGCAGCGGAGCTGATAAGAGGCTAGAATCCAAAGTAGGCCCTCTGTTTGGCTCAGAGCCTAGACTGAAAACTTCTAAAATTAAATTTTTTAAGTTTAATTTAATTTTAATTGAACCACAAAAATAAAACTTTAATTTGTGCTTTGACTTCTTCTTGCTAATCAAGTTGCTCTTGAAACACGCGGCAGGTCATGAGTAAATTTCATAAATTGAAACAAATTAATGTGAACAAATATCGGAAATCTCACTAATTAAATGTGATTGGCTGAGGTCGGGATCAAAAATGAGCATCGCGGGACTTTAAATGAAGGTGAAGTAATCTGATTGGCCGACCTGTCGCTGCTGAATTAAGGTCAGGTGAACCGATGGATTTGGAGTTTCAAAATGGGACGCCATTGGCCGAGTCGCACAGTTGTAATCAGGGTCAGGGAAAGGTGTCTGTATGTGTGTGTGTGTGTGCGTGTGAGAACACAATCTTTATACAAAATGAGTATCCTCCTCCACCACACACACACACACACACGTACCATCATTAACCTCCCTGCTGACCTTTGACCCGACCCTTGTGATAAGGTTCACTGTGATTTTCTCCAATCCTGTTAAGAGCTTTAAAAACGCTGCCTGCCTGAAACGGCAAGCTGAGAGGAGGATGGGCGGAAAAAAAAGCAGGGAAGATGGTGATGGAGGTGGAAAAGAGGATTTTAACACATATGGATTATTGGACAACGATCACTTTCAGATTATAGAAGAACATAATTAGCCAATATTCAGTGCCAATTACCTAAAGTCTTGCCATCTGCACGCCAAAAAAATCTAAAGAATCCAGTATTCAGCGTGGAAAAGTAATTTGCATGGAATAATGAGTGTCACGCCTCAGACTGTCCGCGGCATGTGACAGGAAGAGCAGGACGACGAGGGGAAAGATGGAGGGAGGAAAATGAGAAGCGAGACGTGCCATTGGGTTGACGGGTTTTCCTATTTGTTGCCTTTTAATGAGTTCCTTCGTCAGAGTGATTGGGCAGGTTCGACCTTGATGTCTCGTGTGCATAAACAAGCATGTATGCTGTTAGACTCACATGAATTAATGCGAGACAGCAAACAGAAGATAGAGCCGTACAGGTCACATGGTGGTGTTTACTGCAGGAATTAATATGTGAGGAACGGAGGGAGATATGGAACGACGGAGAGGAGGGAAAGATTAACATTATGGCAAGGTAGGAAGGATAAAAAAATTGTGGAGCGAGGAAGAGAGGGAAAGCAGAAGGAATGGATGGTAGGAGGCAAGGAAAGGTAAGAAAGGAAGGATGGTATTGTAGAGAAGAATGATAAAATTAACTATAAACGTACTACAAAAATTAAAGGAAGAAGTTGAGGATGGGAAGGAGAAGAGGACAGAGGAGCAAAGGATGTATTAGAGGTAATGATGGATGAAGTGTTGAAACCAAAGCCTCAGTTGAGTGTGTAGTTTCGGACAGTTCGCCAATCCAATCTGCTGGTTAGCTTGGATCAGCGTACACTGTTAATTGCTAATGAAGCTATTGAGAATGCCTTCAGATACACTGATCTTACAGTGATGGATCGACTCCTGAAGCAGCAGAGGAAAAGCTGCAGCTTCAGGCCCTGAAAAACAACAATCAGTCCCTTAAGGCAGATTTATAGTTGTACGTCAGCTCTATGCAAAGCCTTATACCGTAGCCTATGTAAGTGATCTATGCTGTAGTGAGCATTTATACTTATGGACTGTGTCGCTCTGCAGTTACACCTCTGAAACGCGAGTTGGCGGCGAGGTTTCTGTGCGACTGTGTTGAGTTTCTATGATTGAACACCTAAAATGCACACTTCATAGTGTCAGTATTAAACACAACAAAATTTGGCTGCATTATAACTGACACGGTTCACCAACAAAACAATTTTACTTATACTAGTCATGTTTTCCCCTCAGATACAACATGCTAATGTTATTAGCATAATCATATGGGTTTTTACATTGTATAAATTAGCATAGCAGCTAGCAGACTTGTCCGCAACTCACATGAAGCTGGGATTAATCACACACAAGACTTCAGTTGCTATTTTGTGGGGCTTATATTCTTCACAATCAGTTTTTTATTTGAGAGAAAACAAAATACAAGCTTTGTTTTCACTGACATGTTTTCCCCACAAATACAACTTGCTAACGTTACTAACATAAGCCTATGACTACACTGCATTAATTAGCCTAGCAGCTAGCAGACTTTTCCTCCACTCATATGAGTATATTTTGTGGGGGCTTTATTGTCTTCCTAATTTGTTATTATCTGTAAAATTAATGTAAGTAAAAGGTTTTGAGGGAAATAGTTTTCAGCCAACAAAAATAAGGCTGAAAAGGTCCAAGGAAAATACTTGCCGGGGCCCAGTGCTGAATAAATCCAGCTTAAAGCTTCTTTTAGGTTCTTAAATTAAAAACTAACTGGCCAGTCAGATGTTGAGAAGAGTTTTGACAGCTCTCATTTGTTACAGCACCATTAGCATCATTACTCTTTAAATATGGTTCCCAATCTGTGGGGTCAGGACCCACCAAAGAGGTCATAAAATAAATAGAATAAAGATTTACCAGTGGTAGCGTCAGATGTTGCATAAAAGCATGTCTGCCACATTGGCCTTCCTGCGTCAGAGGAAACATACATTATAAATACAAACCAAGATGTCCACACAGAGGACTGTAATGGATTGGTAGCTCGAGTGCAGAGGTTTTAGTGCAGCTGAAGGCCGACTCCGAGTGCTGTGGAATTAGATATCGGACACCTGAGACTGGAACACGGTAGACGCTGAGGGTTAAAGCTTGTTCAGTGGCAATTTAATCAACAGAGGTCTCGCGCAGGGAATATGGAAAGTGGTTACCAGTGCTTAAAGAGATTGCAAGTCCACATGTTCGAGGAGTGATGACAAAGGACACAGAGGACACTTTGATGTGGAATAGATGTTCATACAACAGCCTGTGGTTCAGTTTAAACAGGAACTGAAATATGTGAAATCACTTCAAATTAAAGCGTATGACCTGATTTTATTAAACAGTACCTATTAAACTCCTTCTGCACTTACTGCATGTAAATAGTTTGCTGAGTTTTAACCCTCTAATTACTCACTAAATATTTAATAATAGAGTTTAATTTGAATTTTTGTTCCTTAAAACTTAATTAAATCCAGTTTAATGATCTTAAGTCCTGGCGATGACTCCAAGACAGTCAGAAAAAGCCAAAGTGGTTGAAAAGCTGTTCTATAGTTTCTATTATCATCACCTTTTCCTCTCTGTTTGTTCACCTACTTGCTACCTTATTCAACTTTTTCATTTGCAAACTTGACGTAAACTCACTCCTGCAGCTCAATTGAAAGTGAAGACGATTAAATCCTCTTAAAATCCATGCGTCTCTATGCACACTCTCAGCCTCCCAACTCTCTCTTCCCTTTTCCATTCAACACCCTCAGTGTTTTTCCTTTTTTCTTTCCTAACCATTGTGTACTCACACTCAAGTGTGGCCCTGAGTGAACCAGGCTGGCAGGGCCTTCATGCCGTCTCAGCTGCCACCACCATTTTTATTTTTGCGCTCTGAATCGGCTTTCCCCCTCCGATCCCATTACCCGGCAGGCCCACTACCTGCAGCGTCAAGACGGCAGCTCTCCACTCCTTTTAGCCTACTGTTCTGTCTTGTCTTCATCCTTCCGTCGTCCTCCTCGGCTGCTCTGTCACTTGCAATTTTTCTTTGGGTCTTGGAGGTTGTGGATGTTCACAGTTTTGACGTGGATGCAGCTGTCGGCCCAGGTACACTTACACGGCCATTCCAGTCGGTTGATACTGATCTTACTCTTTCAGATTGTCTAGTACAAAAAGTTTTTTAGTTGTCATGAGCTATGAGAGGGTTTTCATACATATCAACATATTTAAACATTAAACATTTTGACCTGCACTCCCAACACTGTTGCACCACTTGTTCAGTAGTGACACTTTAATCTTTAAATTTAAAATATGTAGAGGTTTCTTTAGACATTTATTCTTAAGTCAATAAAAAAATTCTCAAATCCATTAGACATGCTGAAACACATAGCTAAACCCAGTATTACATTTAGGGCTGGATATTGGTATTCGATACCTTGAAGGTATCGGCCGAAATAGCAGTAGTATCAAAACTTCTCCGTAGGATTTCCCCCTGATAGTCGACCAGAAAGATCATTAGTCGGCAAGATTTCATTGGTCGCTTCGTCACAAAGGAGGACAGACACAGGCTAGTTAATAACATGTGGGGCAGGAAATCCAAAGTGTGGGATCATTTTGAGAAGGTGAAGGACCAACCCAAGGTGATATGTAAACTCATCTTCATTGGTCCACTACAAACATGACGTATCATGTGAAACATGGAAGTAGCTACATGCCCATTAGCCCACAGCGTCATTAACAGGCGGCTCGCTCAGTGTGTGACGTGCACTTGGAGATAAAATATAGGCCTATATTAATGAAGGTTCATTAGTACGGTTTGTATTTCTCTGTAATGTAGCACAGTGTTAACAATGTTACTGAGACTATTCTTTCTCACACCTTCAACTCAAACCACCTAAATACATCATTTAGTCATTAAATTAATATCATAAACTTGTGGGTGACTAGTCGGCTAATGACGACTATTGGTCGACTAGGAAAATTCTTAGTCTGGGGCAGCCCTACTTCTCCAGTCAAACCGATACCTGCATTTGACCCTTTTATACCCAGATCTAGAAAAAAGTGACTATTTGTGTGGTTTTGATCGCAGCCAGTACAACCCTACAACCCAAACAGTCTCTGGTGAGGTGAGGCTGAGCATGGTGTATTAGGCAAAGCTGGCGATTCAGAGGTGCCACCAAAACGTTTGAAAGTATGGCTAGAGTACATATATTTGAATGCTTCCATTCATGGGTATCGAATGGAGAACTCTATTGGAATCAGTATCACTTTAAGGGTACTGGTATTAGTACTGTTTTAAACTATATCTGGCTCTAATCACATTATACGACTTTAATGTAGAAAGACCATAATGATTAGGCAAAGCTTTGCAGCTGCACATTGATACAGATGGAGAAAACAAGTTTCCTTTTTTAGAAATTAAAGTCTGTAAGTCTGAATTTCATCAAAGCTACTGACTATAAATGAATTACTTCAGTGTAGTTTGTACTGAGGTTGCTGAGCTCTGGCCAAATGACTGTATTTTCCCTCCATTTGTGCTCCCGGCTCAGCATCTGTCACCCTCCCACCCCTCAAACATTTCCCTCAGCTGCTGTGCCGCCCTTCACTCACTCTTGATTGGCTGTGGCTTTATCCATCGGCCAGTGGAACAGTCCGATTTAGCCTTGACTGCTAATCTGACAACAATTAAGCAGGGTGCTTAGTGACGAGGTGAGGATGGAGTGGCGTGGGCGTGGCCCTGCCTACTGCTCTGAGAGGATTGGCAGGAAGTACAGCTCCTGCCACGTAATGTATCTAACACACTGATCGATGGGTAGATGCTTCTAGACGTGATTTACGAGAATGCATTTAGCTGATAGAGCAACAGATAACACAAGCAAACACACGTCACCCACATGCAGCAGAGCTACACGCAATCGGCCTGTTGCATCAAGCAGACGCTGTTTGGCTTAATGTGTGTATTTCCATCCCTCCGTCATTAGCCTCTTACATGTAGGGAACAGGCGAGGGTTCACCTGGGCTGCCGCTTCCAGATTTAGCCCCTGTGGCTCTGCCGCTCTTCCTAGCGGAGGGTTGGAGGCACTGAGGGAGGGGATAGAGCCAGATTAGGTTGCAG
Source organism: Cephalopholis sonnerati (assembly GCA_019142605.1). Taxonomy (NCBI): domain Eukaryota; kingdom Metazoa; phylum Chordata; class Actinopteri; order Perciformes; family Serranidae; genus Cephalopholis; species Cephalopholis sonnerati. The sequence continues at coordinate 41,247,553 of JAGQAX010000004.1, read as the reverse complement.
AGTGACAGAGGTTGGCTGGAGGTGAGATCAGTGTAACGGATCTCCCAGCAGGAAGGAAGAGCCGTAGACGGGCTGAATTCCATGCCGTCAGTGACCCGAATGAACCTTGAATTAAGCAAAGAAAGTGACTCGATGGGAGATCACGCCTGATTTTTTGTCGTTGCTGTGAATGATTGATGATTTTCAACACATTACCAATGATGCAACACATTTACTGTATCCAGATCTACCTCTCAGAGGCAGGCAGCGGCTTTAATTTTGTGGGATTTTTTTTCAGGAGTCATTAGTGATATTTATGAGGGTCATTATGAAAGTTATGAGAGCATTAGTGCCACGTTCGTTCCTCTTCTGGGAGGCTTTTGGGCATCCAAGGTAAAATAAAAAAGCTTGAAACAAAACAAAAGAGGCAGTTTCTTCTCTCTGACACGGACGTGTCACAGCTTTTCTCTGAAGTTTGAAGGTGTTTCATTCTTTTGAAGTTGCCTGCATATAATCTATTTTGCTGCAAAATAGAAATCCAGAGCACCGATGATATGGAAGCAAATAAATCCTTATTTTGGCTGAGTCACTTGGGTTTGGTTGGAGAAAAAACACCAGACAGTTGACAGAGACGTTCCCTTCAACTGCTCTGCCTGTCGGATCAAAAGCAAAATCAACACGTCATCTGTCTTAATATCAAAACTTGAATTGAAACTGTGGAAAAGAGCACTTCTCGGTGGATTTAGACTCAAACTGGAACTTCTGCGCGTCCAAAACTTTTTATATTACCCAACCCTGTTGTTGTACAAGCCTCTGCGGATTTCACCTTTTAAAAGCAGCGGTGGATCGTCCGACAGAAACAAGAGAGGAAGGGAATGAAGATTTGATTGAACTCTTGAGTGTTTTTGAGTTTGGACTGGAAGCGGCATCAGCAGCACTCAATAACACTTGTTGTATTGACTGAAGGCCAGAAATCATTTGGAGACTCGTGTGTATATGTGTGTGTGTGTGAGAGGGAGGGAGGGAGGGAGAGAGAGAGAGAGAGAGAGAGAGAGAGAGATAAGAAGGAAGTGAAAGAGTGTGTGTGTATCTGAGACAAAGAGGGAGGAGGAGAGCCTTTGATAATGTGGTACTAAGTGTGTGTGTGTTTCAGAGTGAGAAAAGAACAAAGGCGACAGTATGTAGAAATGTGTGTTTTTGTCACTGAGTCAATATGCGAGAGATTGACTTCAGCACCCATCTGTCTCCTTTGATCATCACTTCAGCTCTCCTGTTGTCTAAATTTCACTCTAACAAGGTCAAAGGTCAGAGGTCGTAGTGTCATTACAGTGTTTCTAGTACCAGTGAAAGTTGAGGAGCGAGGACTTGGACAGAAATGCTCTTGAATTTCAGCACAGTGCTTAACAGGATTAAGTTTAATCCCTTACATTGTATAAAAGCAGTTAAATTCTTACACAGATTCAGATTAGCAGCACCTGGATTAACTATTATTGGAGTTGCAGTGTACATGAAGGAACAGTAAGGCCGTCTACACACTATCAGTGGCACAGTGTGCCAGTCACTGTGTCCTCGATGTGATTTAATATGTTTTACAAAGCCTTTTTAAAGCATATTAGTATGAATGTAGTCTCACTTTACACCCCTGCACCTCAGTTTACTGTCGTCATATTCGGGGAGCATTATAATGCATTTTCTTGTCACTGGTAACACTCTTGAAGCGCAGACTGAAATCTTTCAGCACTGCGTTCAAGTTTGTATAATCATGACATGTAGAATTGTTATTTTAGGTCATCTGCAATTTGATTATTGCACGAGAACATCTATCAAACAGCTGTTAAGTTAATCGCTCTCAGTGTTTTGGTCAGGGGCACCTCAGCAGGACAGACGGGGCGAGTGATGTTACCCTGCTGAAGACATTCTGTCCCCTGTAATGACTTCACCCAAAGATATATTAATAAATGCACATAGACACAAATATAAAATCACACACACACACACACACACACACACACACACACACACACACACACACACACACACATACAGACAGCCTGCAGCAGCCGTGATGGGAACAGCCAGTACTTGACAACACTCTGGTTTTCAGCAGCGTCCCACTTCCCCCTCAATTGGCCTCATTTGCGCTCATCACAGCACATTCACAAATACACAGCAAACACTCACACACACACACACACACACGCATCTGCTTTGACCTCATGACTTACTGACTGACTGCCTGATCGCCTGGTGGTCATTCACAGAGTCAAAGGAAACGAACTAAATCAAGTTAAGAGGAAAATTAGACAGAATGTTCCTTTAAAGGTTCGTAAATGTAACACAGCTTTCTTTTTTATTAAACTCTCACTGCTGAGTGAGATCTGTCATGGGGGGAGCGACGCCGCATGAGGTCAAGGGCACACACACACACCCACCCACACACACACACACACACACACACACACACACACACACACACACATGCCACCCCAGCTCATCTGATTAGACTCAATTGGTTCCACGGTAACCCTCATTCACTTGCATCATTGAGCTTTAAGACATGGTGTGTATGTCTGTCTGTCTGTCTGTCGCTCTGTGTGTGTGTGTGTGTGTGTGTGTGTTTGAGGGGTCATCTGTGTCTGGCAGCGGCTCCTCAAGTCACTGGCAGCCTGTGGAAGAACTGGTCATGAGACCAGGATAGGAGCTAAATATAGACACACAGAAACACACACACACACACACACAGTGATGGCTGTCTGTGTTTAAGTGCAGCATCTGAATGAACTAACAAATTTATCAAATAATTTGCATTCTGGGTAATGTCTCGTTTCTTTCCGTTTATTTTCTCCTCCCTTGTCCATCTTTCACTCCCACTTAAAGACGAGACAAACTCCAGAGGGAGCGCAGTGACAAAGTCTCCGTCTCCGTCTTCCTGTGAGTCTCTGGAGGATCAGCCCGCCCGCCTGGTTTGTCAGGAACATGTTTCATTTAGAAGAATCAAAATTTGGAGGAATTCATTTTCCCTTTCTGTCACTCTTCTCACCCAGCATCTTCCTCCGCTGTCTGTCGCTTTACTTGCTTTCAGCACTCGGCTGTGATGTGTACTTTGTGTGTACCTGGGGGATTAAGAATGATACCCACGAGGGGTCAAGTCTTAAACATCCTGCTGTTATAGCTCATCTAATGTGAGGATTTACTGCTCTTCTCTACGTACGTTAAATATCTTTGGGTTTTGGACTGTTGGTAGACTTAAACAAGCAAGTTAACCTCTAAAACTCCCCCTCCCTACAATAGACCCAGTTCTGTCTATATTTAGGGAGGATAGAGGATCTTTTTGGGGAAGTAGCAGGTAGAAAGTCGATGCCACGTAGAAGCGGTATACATCATCTGAAAGCTGGAAACCTGCAGATTAATTTGAGATGCAGCCCAGCACCGTGTGTTAAGTTCTTCTAGTCACAAATGCATAAAAAGCTTGTTTGTTGTTAGGTGCCTGTTTGGACTTTGAAAGCTTAGAGTGTATAGGGGATCAGGGGATTATGATGTAAGTATGTGATGGCCATTCCATGGCTCATTTATGTCTCACAATGAGAAAGCTGAGCCAGAAGGCAAAGCTTTCTCATTTGCTGGACCATCTGCGTCCCAACCCTCACCTATGGTCATGAGCTCTGGGTAGTGACCGAAAGAATGGGGTCGCAGATACAAGCGGCCAAAATGAGTTTCCTCAGAATGGTGGCAGGGCTCAGCCTAAGAGATAGGGAGCTCGGACATGTGGAAGGAGCTGCTGCTTCTTCGCGTCGAAAGGGGTCAGTTGAGGTGGTACGGGCATCTGATCTGGATGCCTCCTGGGCACCTCCTGTTAGAGGTGTTATGGGTGTGTCTCACTGGTAGAAGGCCCCAGGGGCAGATCCAGAACATGCTGGAGGGTTTGTATATCTCAGCTGGCCTGGGAACGCCTTGGGTTCCCCCAGGAGGAGTTGGAAACATTGCTGGGGACATCAGGGGTACATTGCTTGGCCTGGTGCCCCTGCGACCCAGCTTTGGATAAACAGATGAAAATGGATGAATGGGTGGAGGTTGTTGCGGCAATTATTGGGTTGATACCATAAGTAGCACAAATTTGGTGCTAAATTCAAGCTTTGTTTTACAACTTGAGAATGGATTAAATGTTCAAATTCTTCTGAAACCCCACATTAAGCCACTAAGATCTTGAGTAACATCCTCAAAAAATCCATGCTGGGATTTGGTATCAAGAACTTTTGACACTTCTGTTCTTCTGTTCTGCTGAGAAATCCCCATATTGTCAATGTACCTATGAAAACCATACGTCTTCTGAATATTCACAGTCCCCTGTTTGCGGCTGTAAAGTTTCATGAGGCTGTGATTATCCTGGAGCTCACAGTGGGTCGTTTTTTACAGCGAGGTCAAGTTTCAAAATGATCTCACTACAAATGAAATGGCTGCTATGTGCTCTCACATCATCACACATGAATAAAATTTGGCTCAATGAACCCTACAGAGTCTCAGCTTTCCAGCTCATACCCAATTTATGCAATGCTAATACTGTTTATGGACCCCAGTGTGCAGAAATATTCAAATACACCATATTTAGAATGGGTGAAAATAACACATTCATACTGCATCAGAAAAGTGGCGTGGTTTTTGACCAAACCTGCATGGGATTAGAATAAATTGGGCATGTCTGTAAAGGGAAGACTCCTGGGCACACATGGAACCCATTTTTATTCAGATATCTTGAGGTAAGAGGTGAAGGGACCCCTTCGAAGATGGTCATGCCAGTTTTCCCTCGTCAGAATTTAGTCTGTGGAGCATCATTTAATCTTTAAAAGAGGTCAAAGACATCCCTGTGTGCTTTGGGAACATGTGACACCCTTTTTTAAATCCTTTCTGACATTATATAGTTTGAGGGAGGCCCTGGGGTAGACCCAGAATATGCTGGAGGGATTACATATCTCGTCTGGCCTGGGAACACCATGGGGTTCCCCAAGAGGAGCTGGAAAGCGTTGCTGGGTAGAGGGACGTCGAGGGTGCTCTGCTTGGCGTGTTGCCCCTGCGACCCAGCCCAGAATAAGCGAATGAAAATAGATGGATGGACTCAACTATTGATCAATTCATTCATTAAACAACACATAACCAGGACACTCATACTTGTAGATAATGGCATGATCATAGCCCTTTGACTATAGTACAAAGAAGTTAGAAACGTGAGCTTGTCAGGCTCGATGGGCGGCGGGTGTGAATCTTGTTTGGAGGAAATCAGACCAAAGGAAGGAAATAAGCCGCAGCAGAATACAGCGTTTGTACAGAGCTGCTCCCGCTGTGAACTCATGTTGAATGTCTGAATGTAAAGCAGGTTGCCGCTGAAAAAACATTTTGGTGCTCAGTCAAGCTTCTCTGGATAAATAAAGATTAAACAGCGTGAGATAATGATTCCCATTGATCTGCATCCTAATTTAGCTTCCGTCCGTACCCTTGTGAGTCTTCATTGTCTGACTTTGTACCTCGATAATCAAACAGCACATAATTGGCTTTTTGTGGCCCTTATTAAACATGGAGGGGATGGGGGGGCAGTGGATGGAGGGGGGGCGTCCTTTTTGTTCGCAGTAATTAAGCACATCCCCTCTCTGTTGGCTGCTGAGGAGAAAAATGAGTTGGGAAGTTTAAATTGTGCAGCTTTCCCCTCTCATTACCTGTCAACAAATTACTCACTGAGTCACAAGCGATTCCCTCGTGTCTTGATGAAGCATCACTTGTCATCCTGAAGAAAGGGACCCTTCAGATGCTAACAGCATAATCCTACAGGGTCATAAGATGACGTATAGAAAACATAGACTGTATAAAATAATGGATGTAACCACTGTGATGTCACCCACTGGTTTTGAAGCCATGAGTTTGACATTTTGGCCATCACTATTTTGGATTTTTGGAGCCAGAAGTGACCATATTTGGAGGAGAGGATGAAGCTAACTGTAACACTAGCTGCTAGCTTCGTTAGTGTGCTGCATTTACAGCTACGGTCATCTGTGACAATGCTAATACTAATTTTTGCTAGCTAAGGAGGAAATTAGCTACAGAGGCATATTGTTTTTCTGCTGTTAAGTTGGACATTTTAACATGGGGGTCTATAAGGATTGACTCTTGGAGCCAGCCTTGAGTGGCCGTTAGAGGAACTGCAGTTTTTGGCACTTTCCTGTTGGCTTCATCTTTCATCCCTCGAGGTTGTCGCTTAGGTAAACATATTCTTGGACAAAATGTTCTGTAGCTTTATCCTGGAAAGTCTCCTTGTGCACAGGATGGCTTTACAGCGATTAAAGAGGAAACAATCCTGAAGCTGTACAGACTAAAGCACGACCAAAAATCCAAAGAAGAGATCAGCCAGACTGCCTAATTGACAAGTGTTCTCTGGGAAATGCAGTGCTGACACACCACAGCAATTAGTGCTTAGCACCAAAGATGTCTCTCTTTTCTCCTCTGTCTTCCTGTGAATCTCCGAGGATCAGAAATACCGTCTGGTTTGTCAGAATCATATTTCATCTAGGATATCAAAATTTGGAAGACTGCAGTTTTTCTTCCAGGCGCTCCTCTTGCCTAAAATTTCCCTCCCCACTCACATTCACCTTATGTTGTACCTGCTTTTACAAAGCTCACTCTTACCCAGAGATGGCCACAGGGGTCATATGTGCAAGCAGCTTATTACAACTCATATTTACATTTCCTGTTAGGTGGCAACCTCTAGTGACTGTAGTAATTAAGGAGGAAGGCAAGTGACGTAGTATAAAAAGCAATATAGGCTGCGTAGGGAGGTGGTTCAGGTTGGGGGCATGGTCAAACAAACACAGGACTTTCACCCAGGAGACTGCTGTTCATGTCCCACGTAAAACCAAAAGCCAGAGTAACAAACGTACTTATTTTAAGCCAACATATCATCTGTTTTCTCATCCTAATCACATAGTTATGGTGCCTAACTGGGACTGTTACACAACCACATGCCAAAAACTGACCATGAGTATGTGCATGAGAATGATGTCATTTTGGGAGTCATTGGCAAACGACCTGTTCCTATCCGTACAAGGCAGATAGCCACCCAATCACAGCCTGGTCCTGCTCAAGGTTTATACCCATCAAAGGGGAATTTTTTCATGTTGCCATCTTGCTTGCTCGTGTGGAAATATCGAGTCTTCATAAATTAGAGCATGGTTTCGATCTGCTCTGTGTGAAGGGATCATGAGATAACTTCTGTTGTGACCTGCTGCTACATAAATAAAACCGACTTGACTCATCTTTAGGGTATGAGGATGCGCTATTTTAACACTTTGCTCTGCTGCATACTTTGTTTTTACCTGGAGATTTAAGAATTATATCCTTAAAGGGGCAGATGAGGGTTGATTCATCCTCAGCAGATACTAAATATCTTATCTAGTTTCTAGCCACTTTTGTTTGTTCACAACACAACAGCAATTAGCACTTAGCACTAAAGATAGAAACAAAATTAAAAAGATCAAGACTCTAGATTTGCACCTGAAACCTGAAAATAAAATCTGTTAATTTAGTGTCAGTTTCCATTACGCGATGTCCCTGTGCAGGGTTTCCACATTTATGGGGGTCGTGAGTCGATATACGTTCAGGGACGTCTGAGGTGTCATTTATAAACCACTTCCTGTCAAAGTGACCTACAAGAAAGTGAGAGTTAAGGCATTGGGACACTTAACGGAGTCCCCAGTCTGGCACTCTGCCTTATATCTTCCATGTCACTTCAGTGTGCGAGGCTGGGAGGTGATTACAACTCTCCATCCGGCTCCTCTCATCACCATTTTTCAGCTATATGGGCTCCGGTCTGTCACTTAACCTTCACATGTACCCCCCCTCCCCATTTTCCATATTACAGTGTTTCTCAAAGATGGGTTTAAGACGTCAGTTTAGATCATTTTATGTTCTGAAAGATCAAGTATACCAAAATATTGAACTTTAATTCTGGAGTACAAGAGACGTAAATAACTTCTGCTGTAGTGGTGATCATTGGAAGAGACGGTTCTTCTGCTCTGTGCATTTATCCCAATCACTCCTGTGTTACTGCTGCTTAAAACTGAGACAAATGTTGTAAAATCTGATCACTTTTGCTGCAAAATGTTCAGTGTTCAGAGTTCTCCTCTTGCCAGGTTGGGAAAGCTTCCAGAGCAGCTCTTTACAGAAGATAAACTGGCATTTGGATGTTTTTAAAAATCTGAATTTATTAAGAAAATTGAAATTATACAAGTAATTGAGTCAAGAAAATAAACTTAATATCTGTTTTCTGTGGCTGTGGTCAGTTATGAACCGTCATAGAGGTAAAAATGTCCGCTGGACATTTGCTCATCGCTTCTGATGAATGCAAAATGAGCAAAATTAGATTTTTTTTCCTTTTAGGAATTGAGTTAAAGTGCAGATTTAGTTTAGCAACTCTGCCGTAAGTAAGAGGGATTTTTGCAACATCTACGTCTTTAGTTGCAACTTCATGTTTGGTAATCTGAGACCTAGTGGCGTCAAAGCCTTTAAGGGTCAAATCAAATGATTCATGAAACACAGCAGCGGATGCACCAGCTAACCTGAGAAATAATCCCTTATATTCAGAGGAGACTTATAGTCCTCTTTCCCCCCTGTGATCTACAGCTGGGAGTCGAGAGAGCTTGACCTTGTATGGTGGTGCTGTATCTATGTGTGTGTATGATCGAGTGTTTGTGTGCCTAAAGGGAAGTTTGGACAGTCCAGAATACTGGCGAGGACTCACCGGCACATGATTGAGCTTGTGACTGACCTTAAAAAGGCCTGCTGTAGAGCTGCCAGGAAAGCAGCAGCTACAGCTTTGATTTCTCTGTGTGGATCAATAAGGTTTCCCATTATTATCAGAACCATGTAAAGGTTGCTTTGTGTGGGGGGAGTTATTTTATTTTCACTTACATGTAACACTAACATTTATTACAGCTCTGAAGAAATCCCTGGAACATGAAATGAGTATTACATTTGTAGAAAAACACTTTGCTTTCTTTTTGTGACATTTATTTGGCATTTTAAAGTTTAGTTGCAGTTTGAACGACGTCTGATTTGAGCTTGTATCATCTCCAGTTAATATAAAACAGCCCAGTCGCCAGAATTCGTTGGCATTGTACGTTTCTGCAATCCATGGATACATTAAATTGGTATGCATCATATCAGCATTTCTTAAGTGTTGAGTTCAGACAGTACATGTGTCTCATCAGGTGGAAGAGGGGATGGTGGATGGCATGACATCTAGGCAAGATGGCTGCCAATCAGCAGATGGCAGCAGACTACTGTTTGAGACCAACATACAACAAAAGTAGGTGTTTTTTAGCGAGAGACTGGGACATTCCAACAGAGGTTGTAGTGACAGAAGTAGGTATGTGTTTTAAAGAGACATCGGGACATTTCCAAATATTTTTGTAGCAACAAAAGCAAATATTTTTTATCGAGAGGTTGGGACATTTCCAACAGTGTTTGCAGACACAAAATTGGATATTATTTAACGAGAGATTGGGACATTCAAACAGTTTTTGTAGCGACAAAAGCGGGTATTTTTTAACAAGACGTCGGGACTTTTACAACCATGTTTGTAGCGACAAAAGGGGGTACTTTCTAACGAGGCATCGGGACATTTCTAACCATGGTTGTAGCAACAAAATTGGATATTTTTTAAGAGGCTGAGACATTTCCAACTGTGTTTGCAGTGACAAAATCAGGTATTGTTTAACGAGAGGTTGGGACATTCCGACCGTAATTGTAGCGACAAAAGTGGCTATTTTATAACGAGACATTGGGGCATTTCCAACTGTGTTTGCAGAGACAAAACTGGATATTTTTCGGTTAGGCATCGGGACATTTCTAACCATTTTTGTAGCAACAAAACTGCATATTTTCTAAGAGGTTGGGACATTTCCAACGGGCACTTTTTAACCAGGCATTGTTGCATTTCCATCCATGTTTGTAGCGACAGAACAGGGTATTTTTTAGCGACAGGTTTCGACATTCCAACTGAGGTTGTAGCGACAAAAACAGGGGTTTTTTTTACAAGACATGGGAAATTTTCAACTGTGTTTGTATCAGCAAAAGTGGCTATTTTTTAACGAGAGGCAAGACAGCCAACATTTATTCTTATGACTGAGTTGTGTACTGTAAAACAGTGAAGTAGCTTTATTTCTTGTACAACTGCAAAAATTGCATCCTACAAACATAAGTATATGGTGCACACTGTTTCTAATTATGGAATTGGGCATACCCAGCATATTTGTTTCAGGTCAGTTAGCAGCTAATCACTAGTTTGAATTCACATGCTAAGCTAACCTGCTTGTATGTAAGTAGTATGTAGCATCATATTTTTAGCTTTTAGTCCAAGAAAAAGCAGCTTTTTAGCTCCGCCCCCGCAGATTTAACTCAACCAATAAGAAGCATCAAGCTTCTAAGAAGTTCTTGTGTAACTAAAATCCCAATATGCTATTCATAGAAAACCAATGGAAAGACACAGAGCTTTACCTCAGCGCCATGGTGAGGAGTCAAACGAGATAACCCTTGAAAGAATGTGTTACGTGTGTGTGTGAGTGTGTGTGTGTGTGTGTGTGTGTGTGTGTGTGTGTGTGTGTGTGATTGCGTGTGTTTAAAGATAGAAGTGAAGGATGCTAGAGCACCACCGCAGAGTCTCGCTGGCCTTTCCATATCCACTTGCTGGTTTTAGCCCAGATAGCTCTCCCACGTGCAGGCCTGCTATTAATAGCGCAGGTTTAATGCGCGATTGTCCCGGCAGGCTTTTTATGACTGAACGGGCCAGTAGGTTTTCTCTGTTGTTACTAAGGCAGAGATTAGCCACAAATGGAAGTCACCACACTTCATTTCTTTTTTACACCCCGCTCCACCAATACCACTCTCGTTACACTGCGATACCCTTTGCAAGCAGACACCAGCAAGTGGATTTCATGGGTTTCAAAAGGTCAGAGGTCGAGACTAAGTCTTGCATTCATATCAGCACGAACTGTAGACGTGGCTGCTCTGAATTTGTATGAAATCCAGCTTTGTGCCACAGTGTTTTCCTCAGTTCATTTGCATTTAATCTGCTCTGTTTCAGCATTGTTCTTGTATTTCTGTGGCAGTATCTCATACTCACATTTCCTCTGTTTATAAAAACCCCTTAAACTCAGAATGAACTTCTTGCAATTTTCCCTGAAGTATGGCCGTTCAATAACTTCAAAGGTGTCTGTATTCTACGTTAATTTCATGCCCATTTGCTTAATCTGCCCATTCTAATGCTCCATTTAAGCCATAATAGATTTAGACAGAGACACAGTGAGTGATGTGTTCATTCTTGAGATGCCATTGTGTTATGCCACTGCTATTATACCACATTAAAATAGGGAAGAATAAGCCACTCTTTCTCCTATTTATTTCCCTTTTAGCAAGCATAACACATTCATTTTTCCCAGGGAAGGATGACTGAGCACTTTGGTGGGTTTTTTTCAGCAAAAAAAAAACTGATTTATATTCATACCTCAGTCTTGTGGATTTCAAACTCTCTTTTGCTCAGGGCCACCTCAGTAGAGGAAGTTCGGGTAGTCGGAGTTCGCTTTCTTTTTCAGTGCACTGGGATGCTTTATGGATTCAAACATGAATATAGGTAGGTGCAGTCTCACTCCTTTCACCTCTGGGCTGTTTGACTGCCTGACTGGGCCAATCGTGTTGTGAACTGTGTTTGACCCAGTGCAGGAGGGCGCTATTTGTCTCAAAGAGGAGAGGGACTACACTGAACCTGAGTGTATGTGTGTGGTATATTAATGAGTTTTGGTGAATCTGACTGACGGATCTCACAGGAGACTGCATGGCTGGGTTGTTTGTTGTTGTTTACTTGTACAGACTGCCACCTTCTTCGGAGGATATTGTGCGGAAACGATCAGCCTCTGGGCTTGAAAGGTTGCTTTGAAAAGTTTATAGCTTCACAGCGAACAGCAGCTGTAATCACTTACAACAGATTCCAGGAGTGACCCGGAGTCATGGCGAAACAAAACAGCCACAAAAACTTCCCAAACCGCTTCAGCATAATCCACTTCTGCGCCCTTGATCCGTATATTTCCATCCATTGTTGCTCTGCCAATGACTTGCAGAATACATGACTAGCTGTGGAGCAAAGAGGAGGCAACACAGTGAGAGTACTGAACTGGTCAGAGAACTTTCTGTGGACGGTTTTTACTAGTGAAGCTACTGTAAAGCACCTCTTTAATTTGGTCAGAGAACCTAAACCTCTCAATTGACACAACAAATCGTTGGCATTGTATGTTTCTGCAAGTGTTTCTGACAACCACTTTACACTGTGGTAAGGTTTAGGCCCAAAAATCACTTTGTAACAGTTAGGAAGAGGTCATGTTTTGTCTTAAATTACCCAGTTTTAGGGGAGCAATCTCCGCTGGAAACACAGGGATGTCTCGGTACAAAGAAACTGCTTTTTGTGGCGCTATCCTGCTTATAAAACACCCCCGACTGATGCCGTAAAAGCTGCAGGAAACACAGCAACGAGTTTCTTAAAAAAAAGCACAGGTTTTGTTTATAGAAAAGTTGCAGAAAGGAGTGACAGGTCCCTAAAAAAAACACCCACGTTTAGGGGCCTAAAAAGCTGCAAGAAACCCAGCAACGGGTCTCTTGAAAAAACCCATGTTTGGTTTTCAAAGAAGTTGCAGGAAAGAGCAACAGGTCTCTAAAAAACACCTGCTTTTTGGGGCTGAAAAGCCGCTGAAAACACAGCAACAGATCCCTAAAAAACACCAGTGTTTGGGGGCTCAAAGGCCGCGGGAAACAAAGTGACAAATTACAAAAAAACAGCCTTGTTTGTTGTTACAAAAGCCACTGAAATCGCAGCAGCTGGTCCCTAAAATACATCCATGTTGGGTGTTAAAAAACCTAGAAGGAAACAAAGAGACTGGTCCCTAAAAAAAAAAACCTGTTTGGGGTGCGACGGGTCCCTTAAAAACCTCAAATACATCCATGTTTTGCGGAGTAAACGCCGCAGGAAACACAGCCATAGGTTGCCAAAAAACACTTATGTTAAAAGAAACCTTTTGTCTGTTGTTGGTCTTGTTGGTTTGGGGATCTTCGCCCTGTGGCGTAACTAGCAGCCAGCAGTAGTGAGCATGTTGTAGGTCAAAGGTCGCTGCACGCGGACTTTAAGAGCAACGCAATGTTCAGTGTTCATGTACAAAACAGAGTTTTGAGAACAAGGAAACGAGAGCGGAGCAGGGAAGGCGTCGCTTGTTGCTGAGCATCTCCGTTGTCTTCTTCCTCCTCCTGGCGTGTGTGAGTCATGTTGTGTAGCTGTCAAGAGATTCATCATTATTCAGAGTCAGCGCGGCGAACACACGCCGCAGCCACATTTGCCGGCTGCCTGTTACCCTCTGCTGCTGCAGAGAGGATGTTCAAACACACGTCATGTGTGTGTTGTTTCTGTGTGCTTGGTCATGTTTGTGTGTTCCATTGTTCTGTGTGTAAGTGTGTGTGTTAACATGTCACACAGGCCAATTAGTGCATGAGTGTGTTCCAGTGTGTGTGACAGAGAGCAGGACACACCAGCCGAGTGTCATATAAGGCATAGGATCGCCGCGCTGGTATGTGAGTGTGACGCAGAGGAGATCACATGGCGTGTGTGTGTGTGTGTGTGTGTGTGTGTGTGTGTGTGTGTGTGTGTGTGTGTGTGTGTGTGTGTGTGTGTGCAGCTCATTCTCTGCACACACATGTCCAGTTCACTGTTTACTGGTGCAACATGTGAACACGTGTTACTTCCATGTGTGTGTTTGGGAATGTGTGTGTGTCATGCCCAAGGATGGTTTTATTGATTGATGGCCCGATGGAGAGAAGGAAGGAAGGAAGGAAGGGAAGAGATCGAGGGATGACTGACGAGAGAAAGAGAGGCTGAGTGGAAACAAAGAAATCAATCAGCCTGTCCTCTGAGTTTATGAGGGGAGGAAGGAGAGAGTGGAGAAAGAAAGAAGAGTGGAGGAAAGAATCGCAGAAGATGATGAGCAGAAGAAGAGGGAGAAGGAACAGAGAGGAGGGGAGAAAGAAAAGATAGATGAGGAGAGGATAACACAAGAGAGAAGCTGAAATGGAAAAAAGAGAAAAGAGGGGAACAGATGGGAGAGAAGAAAAGGGAAGAAGTGAGAGGGAATGAAAGAAGAGGGATGAATGAAGGGTAGAAAAAGGAGGAAAAGAAGAGAGGAGGAGTTAGGAAGGATGCTGAGAAGAAAGATGGATGGAGAAAATGGGAGAGAAAAGAGAAGAAATTGAGAGGGACAAAAGATGACAAGGAAGAATGAGAGGAGAAAAATGGGAGGAATCAAAGAGAGAAGAAGGAGAGAAGGAGAAAGTTAAAGATCGGGGGAGGAAGGAGGAAGAAAAGGAGAGAAGAAAGAAAGAAGAGATTATGAGGAAAGAAAGATAAGTAAAAAAAGGAGAGTGCATGTGGAGTAAAGAATGCTGAATGAAGGAAAGGACAAATGAAGGAAAGGGGGGAGGAGTCGAGGGAAAGTGAAGGAGGGGAGTAGAGAGGGCAGAGAAGAGAATCAGATGAAAGGAAAGAAAAGGGAGGATGAGAGTAAACAAATGGTGGAGAGAAGGGAGAGAAACAGCTGAGGAGCAAGATGGATAAAAAAGAGAGGGAAAAGGTGGATGGAGAGGAAAGAAAGGAAACTTGAAAGATGGAAGATGGGGGTGTTGAAACAGGAGAAGGGAGAAAGAGGAGAGAGAAGAAAGAAAGGGAGAAGAGATTATATGGAGGGTTGATAAGTAAGACAGGACTGCATGTAAAGAAAAGGATGCTGAATGAAGGAAAGAGGAGAGGAGTCAAGGAGGGAAAGCAATGGAAAGAAGGGAGTAGAGAGGAGAGAAGAGATCCAGATGAAAGAGGAAAGGAAGGATGAGAGGTGAAAAAATGGCGGGAGGAAACAGAAGGAGATGAGAAGAAAGTCAAAGATCAGAGGAGAGGAGAAAACAGTAGAGGAACAAGATGGATACAAAGAGAGAAGGAAGAGGGAGAAGGAGAGGAGAAAAGAGAAGAAAGAAAGGGAGAGAAGATGATGAGGAAAGAAAGATGATAAGTACGAGAAAAAAGGAATGCTGTGAAAAGGATGCTGAAAGTAGGAGAGGAGTCAAGGAGGGAAAGTCATGGAGGGAAGGGAGAAGAGAACCAGAAGAAAAGATGAGAGGAAAGAAAGAATGAGAGGATAAAAATGGTGGGAGGAAACAAAGAGAGACGGAAGAAATGAAGGAGACAAAAAGGAAGTCGAAGATCGGAGGAGAGGAGAAAACAGCTGAGGAACAAGATGGAAAGAATAAAAGAGGGGGTGGAGGAAAAGGGGGAAAGACTAAGGGGTAGAAAAGAGAAGGAAGGATGGATACAGAGAAAAGAAATGAAAGTTAAAAGAAAGAAGAGGAGATGAGGGTGTTGAGGAGGGACAAGAGGAGAAATGAGAAGAAAGCAAGAAAAGGAGAAGAGATCATAAGGAAAGAATGATAAGAAAGAAAGGAAGAAAAGACTGGATGTAGAGAAAAGGATGCAGATAAAGGAAGGAGGGGAGAAGTCAAGGAGGGCAAGTGAAGGAAGGAAGGGAGCAGAGAATGAGATGAAAGAGGAGAGAGGAAAGGAAGGATGCTCTTAGTGAACGAGTGGTGGAGGGGGATGAGTCAGGCGCACGTGAGAGGGATGTGAGCTGCATGCTAACTAACACACACACACACACACACACAGACACACAGACACACACACACACTCTAGGTGAAAACACACACCTGCATCAGCAACTGGAGGGAGAGGAAGCAATGGGAGGGTCTTATAGAGGGCATCCTCTCGTCTTCCGTCTCCTCCCTCCTTCCCTTCTGCTTCTCTATCAAGTCACGACTGCCCCCCTCCTCCTCCTCCTCCCCATTGCTCCTCCTCTATCGCTCCTTTATTCCCTCTCTTCTGACCCACATCTCTCTTCTTCCTCCCCCTCACCCACTCCATCTTCTCCATCCCCTTCCTTCTCTTCATTTCTGCATTCACCTTTTTCCTCTCCTCCCTCCTTACTAAAGCTCCTTCTCCTCCCTTTTTCCTTTCCATTCCTCCTCATCCTCATCCCCTCCTCCCCCTCCACCCCTCCATTCTCCTTCTCTCCACTCTGCTGATTGGCTCTTTGATCACGTCTGCTCGGGTCTAACTGTGTAATTCTGCTCTGTAATTTATGAAACTGTAAATGATATCAGCTCATGCTATCCATTCCTTGACCCAAATAAACACTCCTCACATGGATCAAATAAACACACACACACACACACACACATTGTGGTGACAGTTGTACTTGGCGTTGTATGAGGTCGTAGATCAAGGCACTACGAGCACCGGACCGTAAATACAACATGATATTGTAGTGATTAAAAAACTAGAGCTGGATGTGTTTCCCTGGATGCTGGGAGGTGGAGTGTTTTCATGTTGTGTGTGTGAGTGTGTAGAGTGTGTGGTGGTGATCAAGAAGTGCAGGAAAGGAAAAAAAAAAAAAGCTAAAATGGTAAATTATTAAGAAGTAGTAATTATTTTAATCACAGACAATGCTGAGTGCCTTTAAATGTGTTTTAATGATAAGAAAAGGTTGTAAAATGAAAGAAAATACTGAGCAGTAATTAGAAATCATTAACAATACATTCAGATGAAACACACAATGTGTTTTTAGACGCTCTGAGAGGAGCTGCTCACTGCTGGGCTCCAACAAGACCTACATAACCTCAGTGGCTCTTTTTCTATCAGTATTTACGCTGCCAATAGGGGCGGCATGGCCGCACAGCAAGAGGGTTCCTGGTTCGAACTCTAGGATGGTTTTCTCTGGGTGCTCCAGCTTCCTCCCACAGTCCAAAGACATGCAGGTTAATTGGTGACTGTGAATGTGAGTGTGAATGGTTGTCTGTCTCTATGTGTCAGCCCTGTGATAGTCTGGTGACCTGTCCAGGGTGAGCCCCGCCTCTTGCCCAGTGTCAGCTGGGATAGGCTCCAGCCCATCGTAATGACTGAATAAATGGATGAATGACTGCCAATAGGAAAGGTAAAGACAATGGTCGTTCTACTCCTATTTTGCTTTGACGTGTCAACATCGAATCGTATTTCCTACATCTAGGCCTGTTGGACAATATACTGTCCAAGAAATAATAAGATCAATGATATATGGGGTTTTAAAAATGGCGGTTGCGGGTACTGCGTTGGCTCATGTGTCGACCAATCAGTGTACCTCCCTAAAGGTTCCTCTTTAGCTGGGAGAGTACCTACTCTGAAAATAGGAGCTCAAAAATCCCTTCCAAGCATTTTGAGGGCCACTATTGTTCATAGTTGTTGCGACACAACAAAAAGGGAGGCTCTTAAAACTATGAAAAAGTTCCTTTTGTCCGAAAGTGACTACTGTGAGAGCTGCAGGGAGAGAAGAGAAGCGAGAGACTGATGATCATGCACTGCTGTTTAGAGGCAGAGATAATGAAATATTATATTGTAAATTCATCATTTCTGTGTAAACTGCTGATTAGTTTTTAGGAAATGTAAATTCTGTTAACTGTTTTTGTGAGATGGTTTCTGGTGATTAGTCCCGACAGGGGAGAAGGGGAGAGGCAGAGGCAGCAGCAGAAACAGGACGTCAACATGAATATTTTTCTCCAGTCTTCTTTTCTTTTTTACATTAGCTGGATGATGGGACAAAAATGTGCATGTTGTTGACTGTTGAGTGTAGACCATGCTATTTTTATACATGTCTAGGACCCTCTGCAGTCTGCTGCTGCAGCAGATCTGTCGGCTGGACAGCCATGATCCTTGACGTAAAACAGACTGAACAAAAGTATGTAGATATGATGCGTTACCCATGTTGACAATTAAAAAAACAATCCATTTAATTCAATAGATTGTGTTAAGTAAGCATTTGACAGTCACAGAAGATGGTACTGTTAGCTAGCTCGGCTCAAGCACGACTACTCCTCAATCATTAAGAATAATTTTAGCACATTTACAGACATCATTGACTGTACTAGAAATATCCCAGCCAACATTTGTATGTGGGGCCCATGTGAGCGGGTGCATTTGCCCAAGAGGGCCCCCACATGGGCCATTCTGGGGCTACCTGGGTACAAAGTGTGTATTGTTCCAAAATGGGAATCTTATCTGGGGCCCACTTGGGCGAACCCACCCATGTGGGTAAATGTCATGGGGCCAATATGGAGCCTGTGGACAGCCCCATGTAGGGCCCATTTTGAGCACATTTATTACCCACATGGGGCCAACATACAAATGTTGGCTGGATTTCCTTTTAAAATGATTTACATGGATGAAGTTAAAAATATTCAATGCCCCGGGACAAAATATTTACTCCTATGGCTCTAAGACAAAATACCAAAGAGACAATGTGCAGTTTATTCAGTCAGTTGGAGATGAGATTTCCTCTGAGGAAACCTGATAGTGAATGAAATCTATCTGTTTGATTCAGTTTGGAAGGTGGTTGGTATAACTGGTCGACCCTGTCTGCTCGCCCAGTGAGATGAATGGAAAAGTGTTCGTGTTTGTGTGTGTGGGCGTTTAAGTGAATGAGAGACAGAAAGACCGGTAACAGACAGTGTTTCCTCATCATACAATAGGACATTGATCTCTTGCACTTCTGTGGAAACGACTCACACGTACACACATATTTAACAAGTACACAATGCTTGTAAAGGATCCACATTGACTGCCTGCATTCCCCACATTCTCCCTACTTGTCTCCCGCCTCTCCTCCTCATACCAGTTTTTCTTCCTTCCCCAAAATTTTCCTCTGTCTTCTTCCCTCATTCACTTCCCCCAAGAGACCACAGTCACTTCCCTTCACACTGAGTCACGTACACACACACACACACACACACACACACACTTCCTGCTTTTCTTCTTTTTTTTTCTATTCTCTCAGTGACGTGGCTCAGTGTTTCTGTCTGCATCTCAGCCATGTGTTGTGACTGTGGACCACGTGGCTGCTAACTTCTGACTGGGACATTATTTCAATTCGTCATAAATTGGGACTCTTGCTGGGGTTCAAGGGTTTCCTCAGAGTATTTGAAGAGTTCTTGAAGGTGTTCCTAGGGCTTTGTTAGAGGTTACCACGTTTTTAAAGCATTTTGAGGATTTCAGGGATTCTTATTAGGGTTAGACGAGTTGTTGAAGGGGTTTTAGGGGTTACAAGGCTCCGTCAGGGGCCCAGAGCAGTCTGTTCATTACCCACCCTGTTGTAGGGGGTTTAAGAGGTTTTAAGGGGAGGTTATTTGGTGACTTGCCAGAGCTTTCTCTAGGGTTAAGAATTCGTCCAGGAATTTTGGGGTCATTGATGTGTCTTTAGGTCCTTGGAGGAGAGGTTTTCATAAAAATATTAAGGGGTTACAGAGTTTCAGGTTTCTTTGAAGGCAGTCAAGTATTTTTTCAGTCCATCACAAAGCAGGACTCTTGCTGAGGTTTGAGGGTTTCTTAAGAATGTCTGAAGAGTTCTTGAGAGTGTTCCAGGGAATTGCAAATTTGTTGTTGGGAGGAATTTGAGAATCTTTTGGGGGTTTCAGCAATTCTTATTAGGATTAGAGGGTTCCTAAAAGCATTTAAATAGTTTTTAAGAGGCCTAGAGTAGTATAACCCTAACCCAACCGGTTGGGTTTGTTCCTTTACAGAGCTCCAGAAGTCTTTAGGGTAAAGAGTTTGTCCAGGAATTTGTTTCTGAGTAGTTCTTGGGGAGTTTTGGGAATTAAGGTTTCTCTGCAGGCAGTCCAGGGATTCTTTTAGACTTCTTGTACCTAATAACTGGAGCATTTTTTCACGAGATTAGACTCTGGGGTTTGAGGGATTTTTTAGAGTGTTTAATAGTTCTTAAGGGTGTGTTCTTGCGGGGATTTCCACTGTTCTTATTAGGCATTCTTGAAAGGGTTATAGGGCCCTTCAAGGGCCTAGAAGGGTCTAACTCTAACCCACCCTGGTGGAGGGAGTTTAAGGGGAGGTTATTTGGTTCCTTGACAGGGCTCAAGAGGAGATGTTTGGGGGTGATTGATGGGTTTTTAGGTTCTTGAGTCGCTCTTGAAGCGGTTTCCACAAGAAGAGGGGTTAAAAGGTTTCAGGTTTTTTTAAAGTCGTCTCGAGATCCTTTTGATGTTGAGAATATTCTTGTAAGGGTACGAGGGTTTCTTAATTGGATTGTGAAAGTCTCTAAAAGAGTTCCCAGGGGATCATGAGGATGTGTCATGGATTTCTGAGGGCACCGGGATTGTCCTTGATGGTACTTACGGGATGTTAAGGGGGTTCAAGGGGCTTCTCTGAGTTTTACAAGTCCTTAATGAGGTTTATCTGTGTCAATCAATTAAAAGTATGTTTGATTTCCTCTCTAATTTTATCTATTTATCAGTTAATGAATGAAAACTTGGTTAACAGTCACAGTAGTAAAAATTATTAGTGAGTTGCTTCTCACGTGTTATATGCACAGAGCATGTACCTTATTCTTAAGAAACTGTACACAGCTGAAATGATTCTTGAGTTTTCTGACTGTATGAACCACAGAAAACAGACCAGAGCAACCGTGACCGCAGAGTCCACAATTTAAAGAGCCCAAACAGAACGGCTCATTTCACTGATTAACACACCCTCAACTGATGAAGGGGAACTAATCACCTGAAGACCTCTTGGGTCACGGTTGCACTCTGTTTGTGAGCCACGGGGAGATGTGCAGGATAAATGCACGGAGACGCTTCCAGATAGGTGCTGCTGGTGTACGTGACACATTTTCTGTCTAATCCTGCATTGTGCCGGGGCAGATGCCTCTATTGGTTTCAGTGTCGAACCTCCTCTAACATGGAAGTCTCATTATCTATAATGAGTAGCTGTTGAGAGATGAGGAGCTGTTGATGAGAGCTCCTTGTGACTCCGACAGTGAACAGTGTAATAATATACAGTATATGCCAGATGATGGAGGCTTTTATCCAAAGTGCCTCGCAGTACTTCAGCTGCATACATATTTTAGAAAGGGTGGCCCAATGGGAACTAAACCCCTAATTCTAACAATGGCAGTGCTGCAATGAGCAATGAACTTCACAGGAAACACCAACCTTGGCAGTCTAATAGAGGGAACAGAGTTATTTCCCATGTTTGGTAGCTTGTGTTTCAGAGAGTAGTGGTTAGTGGTTACAGAGAAAACATCAATTCCTTTGTGATCGCATTAAAGAGCAAAGCAGCAGACACGAGTGACGCATGTTCATTTCTCACTGAGGATCTCTCCAGCTGTGATCAGCACCTCCAGTTTTTCGGGGGGTTATGTTTTACACAGTGACTCATGCACTTTTGTTGCATCTCAAAAAAGACAAACCGCCTGGGAATTGAGCTTTAATCTCGATGTTTGACTAACGTGACCTTTCCCTCTCTCTCGCTCTCTTTTTCCATCTTCAGTATGGGGAGGAGGAGGTGTGTTCGGACCGTTTGGACACTGACTTCTCGGACATCGACCTCTCCCAGCTGGACACCAGTGACTTTGACAGCGTCAACTGCCTCAGCGAGCTACAGTGGTGCAATGATCAGTCAACGGACGCATCACCGACCTCCATCCACTACAGTACAGCAGATGAGCTCTTTGAGGTGAGGTGGCTAAACCGAAATACAGCTCAGTACAACAACTGATGCTGCTCTCAAGTCAGCCGTAAATATGTTCTTATACTGCATGGGTGTGGGCCACCATCAAAATGCACCGGCATTACATGCCACCTGTTTCATGTAAAACACAGCTTCTAACTACTTCAATGGTGGTTGTCATGCTTTTATCATGAGAATTATTATGTAAGAGTCAACTACACGTTAGTCATTTAGTTGGTTGCTTAGTTGCTAGATACTGGCTGGTACCTGCGGTTATTCCACAGGCTAGTTAATAACATGTGGGGCAGGAATTCCAAAGTGTGGGATCATTTTGAGAAGGTGAAGGACCAACCCAAGGTGATATGTAAACTCATCTTCATTGGTCCACTACAAACATGACGTATCATGTGAAACATGGAAGTAGCTACATGCCCATTAGCCCACAGCGTCATTAACAGGCGGCTCGCTCAGTGTGTGACGTGCACTTGGAGATAAAATATAGGCCTATATTAATGAAGGTTCATTAGTACGGTTTGTATTTCTCTGTAATGTAGCACAGTGATAACAATGTTACTGAGACTATTCTTTCTCACACCTTCAACTCAAACTATTGTGTTGCCCCGCCCAAAATATGTATCTGATAATTACATTAATATCGTACTAATAGCCTTAAATGAGGACTATTGGTGGACTAGGAAAATTCTTGGTTGGGGGCAGCCCTCAAATGAATAGATCCATATTAAAGGAATACTTTAACAGCCAAATGACCATTTACGTATCAGTTACTCACCCTGTGTTATGCTGAAATGGTGAAGAACACATTTCTCTCATGTGCCTCCAGTAAACGAAGAATCCAAAAAACAGAAAACTGTTGATAATTGAAGTGACAGGGGTTCATGTTTAACAAAAGAAAAACTATATCAAACATCTCCTACAGTATAATCCAACTCTCATTTATCCAGTCGTATGCTCAGTACTTCCCAAACAGGTGACCTTTCAGACAGGGAACTGACCTCAAAGTGAAAATTATCCATGCGCTGTTCAAAGCCAGACTCCATTAACAAAGACAGTAATTTTACCTCGCTGAACACAGGAGCTGCTGGTCTACTTCTGCCTTAATCAGTAGTTTGTTTGTGTTATTGTGTGAATTTGCTGAATCTGAACTACGCTTTAAAACACCAAAGCAACACAATAACACAAACTAACCAACTGATTGAGGCAGAAGTACATCAGGAGCTCCTGTATTCAGTCAGGTAAAATTACTGTTTTTGTTAATGGAGTCTGGTTTGAAGAGAACACAGATAAATTTCACTTTCATTTTAGTTCCCCATCGGAAAAGGCCGTCTGTTTTCAAGTACTGAGCATCAGTTGGATGAAAGAGACTTGCATGATGCTGCACGAGTTGTGTGAGAGTTTATAAACGGATGCTTTGGCACAGTTTTGCTGTTGTTGAATGTGGACCCCAGTAACTTCAGTTCATCAAGAAGAATTTATTTTTTGATCATAGTTGTTTATTAGGGTTATTTTACAAAGTAAATAAATTACATGTGATGACAGTGTGGTCATTTTACTAATACAGCATGTTGAATGTGGGCCTTGTGGTCAGTTGGTAAAACAAACAAAGTTTCCTTTACTGTTGACACGTGCAAAGCCCCAACCCTTCATTTGATCCCTGTGCTGAAATTTTCAGCATGTCTCAGGGGATGCTGCCAAGGTATTCCCAGTTACGCTGTGTGTAACATGATTATGGAAACAGTCCATCAGTCTGGATCGGCCCAGTGCTTCTACAGGGCCAGCGAAAGCCCCAAGGCTCCAGTATCAGGTGCCCTTGCTGGATGAATTCAGGGAATACCCTTCTGGTTCGTCTCTATCTGGAAGCAAACTCTGCATCATTGATTGTGTATAGGTTTCCAGCCCTGGCAATGTCTCGAGGTCCCATTACAGAGGCTAAATTGAGCACATCTCGAGAATAAAAAGACGACAACAAAGAGATAAAGTAGCATTTAGATCCAGATCATCGGCTATGTAACGCAACGCTGCTGGAAATTGCTCCGATGCTGCAATGCACCGCAGAGTATTGGTTAAATGAAGACAGGCACGACATGATGGGAATGCAGGTGAAGTAAACACAGACTGTCTCCGTCTGTACTCTCTTTATTTTTATTTCGATCCCCATTAGCTGACGCCCGAGTGACTCTTTGTCTTCCTGCTGTCGACGCAAAACTTTATGACGCAGTTGGCATCTGAGGACAGACTCAAAGTACCACATTAACAGTAATAGTTATCTGTATTGACAACACACTCTTTAAAGAGAGAGATGCAACAACAAGAAACTTCTTTAATGCTGCAGACGTGACCTGGAAAAGAGAGGAGAGAGACAAAAGAGAGGATTCAGTGTGGAAACAGGCACATTTATCTCTCTGTATCTTTTGTTATTTAACCCTATTCTGTTCTTTCTTTCCACTTTATTTAAGACTTACTCTTTTCTTTACTGTTTTCTTTAGCTCTTTGTTGATCTCTCTTTTCTTTTTTGCTCCATTTTTCCTCTCTCCTTTCTATGTGGGCCTGACTTGTCAACTGAATAACTGTTACAAAGAGTTCATAAAACTTACAGGACGCCACAGTTTATTCCACACTACTGAAGCTGCTCCTCTTTTTGGAACAACTGTGGAGTTGGTCATAATTTCACTCTCAGCCATGCTTGTTGTTGCCGTGGGTAAAAGTATCACGTCACTATGACAACAAGTCAAAATATTACGATATGAAATTTTCACATCACATTAAAAATCATATTAGAAATTGTGAACGCGATGATATGACATGAACGCTGTCACAGACCAATAGGTGCACTCCCTCCGACGCCAAACAGGACGCAATGAACCAGGTGGACAATAAACATAGAGGAGTTTCCATGAGGGAACAAGTCTGGATTCTCTTGTTCTGTGGAAAAGGAGGAGAAACTGGTGGAGTTGTGGACTGAACAAGAGTCGCTGTTTAATTCAGCATGTATCTGATCCACCAATCAGCACTTACCTTAGTGAGAAATCCTAATATCTGAAACAGTTCGCCTCTCATTCCCATTGTATGCACTTATAGTTTATCTTTATAGATGTAATTAATGTTGAATTCACAAGAATGCTTCAGACATGTGACCCCTTTTATCATTTGATGTTGGAGCTGTGTGTTTTGGCGTACATATAAGGAATTGTTAAAATGTCATATTTCACGAAGAGAGTTTGGTGTAATAGTTTCCACCAGGAGCAGGGTGGGAAATAATCTTGAAAGAAATCTACTTAGCCTTGCAGACAGTGACACTGAAAGATCCCCAGTCTTTGCAAAATCTTATAGTCTGTGACTAAAAACTTGGATTGTCTTTAGACATGAGGGGGTGTAAGACTTCTTTTTAAAGTATTCAAGTGTATTGTCGGCATTACTGAGGCTTTTTCTGACTAAAGTCTCACCTTGTTTTTATCTTTTAGCCTTTATCTGACTTTCTTTGTCTTTCTTTGTCTCATACATTTTCAGTTTTAATTAATTCTGTCTGTTGTTACGCTGCTGCTTTTCTCTCTGAGTCCTGACGCAGTGCTGATTGTTTCTCTCATGGCTTTCTTCCTTGAACTTTCAGTGCCTTTTGCTCACTGTCATAACGCATAACTCCCCCTTGCATCACCTTTGTCTTTTTTCCCATCTTTCCATACCTCCACCAGCCACCCACCAACCTCCAACCTCCAACCTTGGCACATTATATTTTAGCCAATATCATATTGATCAGACTAATACAGCGGAGCAGACTGTCAGGCGGCGTTTTCGTTATAAACACGCAGTAATGAATAGAGTGATGAGCCGACAGATGAAGCCCCCCGTGTCTCTGTCTCTCTGCTGTCCGCCGACACGCCACTTATTTACAGCAGCGTATCGGAATCTAATCCCATGTCGGGCGGGATTGATCGATGTTTGTGTGTGGCGAGGCTTCATTTAACCTTGGAGAGTGTAGCGAGGGAAACTGATAGAGTTACAAAGGTGATATATTGCTTTTATAACAATAATAATGATGTAAAGGCATCTACATTGTCAAAATATACACTCACTGGCCACTTTATTAGGTACACCTTGCTGGTACCAGGTCGGACCCCTTTTTAATTCTTGGTGTCATAGATTCAACAAGATGCTGGAACCTCAGTGATTTTGGTCCATATTGACATGATGACATCACACAGTTGCTGCAGATTTGTCAGCTGCACATCCATGATGAGAATCTCCCGTTCCACCACATCCCAAAGGTGCTCTATTGGACTGAGATCTGGTGACTGTGGAGGCCATTGGAGTACAGTGAACTCATTGTCATGTTTGAGATGATCTGAGCTTTGTGACATGGTGCGTTATCCTGCAGGAAGTAGCCATCAGAAGATGGGTACACTGTGGTCATAAAGGGATGGACATGGTCAGCAACAATACGTGTTGTTGGACGTGTTGTTGCTTCAGAGATGGTCTTCTGCACACCTTGGTTGGAACCAGTGCTTATTTGACTTCCTGTTGCCTTTCTATCATCTTGAACCAGTCTGACCATTCTCCTCTGACCTCTGACCTCTGGCATCAACACTGGATATTTTCTCTTTTTGGGACCATCCTCTGTAAACCCTAGAGATGGTTGTGTGAAAATCCCAGTGAATACTCAGACCAGCCCGTCTGGCACCAACAACCATGCCACGTTCAAAGTCACTTCAATCACCTTTCTTCATCATTCTGATGCTCAGTTTGAACTTCAGCAGCTCGTCTTCACCATTGCTACATGTCTAAATACATTGAGTTGCTGCCACGTGATTGGCTGATCAGCTATTTGCGTTAATGTGCAGTTGAACAGGTGTACCTAATAAAGTGGCCACTGATTGCATATGTATATGTTGTTCTCTCTTCTGTTCGTCATTGATGGTGCCTTCTTTGTCTCTGTTTCCTCCTCACTCTTGATGGAATCTGATTACTATTCAGGAAATTAAATTAATATCCATCTAATCTAATTAATATAATCAGGTAATATCCGCGAGTGCTTTGAATGTATAAACATAATGGTAATGCTAATAAAGCCTCTCTGATTATGATATACCCTCTCAGACAAATGGAGACAACTCCAAAATGAAACGTAGATTTTACTATGAAAAAACTGCTGACAAAATTATTTTAAAACTTGCTTCAGAAGTTAGGTTCAAACACTCGATGGGGACGCGAGCAAACCAGGCAAAAAGAAACATATGTAACCCGAAGGCAAATGTAATTATCAGGAAGATCATCGTGTATACCCCCTCAAAGTTTGACTTTTGTTCTCTGCTTACCTATGACTGTTTTTGACATCCTGCAGAGAATTTCAAAGTCTAAATTGCGAAGAAAAAAAGAGGCTGTGAACCCGAGAGACAGAGAATAAATTAAATAAATAATAGTTTGGCAGCTGGGAACAGATAGAGCCGGATGATAAAAGAGGGAGACAGATGAATGGAGCTCGGTGGCTTCCCGTAGGCCAGCCGTGCTATCACCTCTCCACCAGACTCTGCTCTCAGCAAGATGGCAGCTCCATCACAGTAAACAACCCCTGTGTGGATGTAACAGGGGGGATGACAGGGTGGAAATTTTGGACTGAAATTACAGATAAACTATTTTTTTTTTTTTTGGCCTGCTATCTTCAAATTTGACCATTTTCATGCCTGGAAATTTTGGAAAAAGTGTGTACTCCGTAATGAGAATCCAAGATAGTGGAGAAACTGGGAGACATTATATGAGAGGCTGACAGCGCTGACTAAACAAAACAAAACCCTGTTTCAGCAAACCTTCATAGTGGTCTGTCTAATGAGGTCAAAGGTCAGAGTTACATCATCTTGAGCATGTTAATAAAGAAGACAGAAAAATGGAGCAAAGGCAGCGGTTGATTAGAGGAAGATGGAGTAGAGGGGGATTCACGCAGTGATTCAGCAGTGACACAGTGCTGCCAAAAGACTTCTGAGGGAAATCATTTCCACTTATAAATGCAGTATATATATCTAAAAATCTGTCAGAGGATAGTTATTTTCCAACTGCCTTAATGACTCAAGACCAAATGACTCAAATATGGCTGTTGTCTCATGTCTGTGGCTTGCAGGGTGGGGTTACACGAGGTTTTGGAAATGGGAATTGTGCATTCTTGATATTTTATCCATCATAACAGCTTGTTTGTGTCAACTATACAGGCCTTGTTTCTTTCTAATTGAAAGGGTATTCCCTAAAAATAAATTGGTAGAAAAACAATAGATTTTTGCTGCTTTGGGGGTCCAGTTAGCAGTTGTGTTTTTTTTCTTCTGGTCAGAATGAGACAATGTTAACAATCACTGTTTGATATCCCTCAATTGTACAGCTATCTTACACAGAACAGTGCATGTGGACAACTAAGAGAGAGTGCTCAGCAATCATGGAGGGATGAATTAGAGAAATTTGAGCAGACTGCAATTCAGCCATGAGTATTACGGGTCATAAATACAGTAAAGGTATTTTTCAGCTTTTCTTTCCCGGGAAAATTTGCTGCTATTTCATTCAGGAACACTTTGGTCAAAGAAAACTTTATTTCTATTTGCTGGATTATATTTGGTGGCATGGCTCTGTTCTAGGGCCTGGCTGCCTTTCCTCAGGCCTACACAGAAAGCCTAAGGCGGAGAGAGCACACCTCTCTGCCCTTCCATGTGTATATGAGGAAAGCCTGAGGCAGGGAGAGCAGAAACTGAAAATGAAAATTGGAAAACTGTAATCAGTAGTTGACGGGAGTTTGTCCTTTCTGAGCACTTTCAGGATTTCTCATCCATGTTGGATTAAAAGTTCTCAGCAAATTTTGCAAGGTCAAGAATGGCGTTTTAATTTCCATTTTTATAACACTTCTTAAACTGCTGATAATCAGACATCTACAACTTTAGATTTGTGCTGAAAATGACAGACTGTCCCTTTAAACTGTGCAGTCACACTGTATTCTCACCCATGTTCACTGTGCTTGACTCCTGCAGATAGAAGAGGAGAATGCGGCTCTGCTCGCCGCTCTCACAGACAGTTTGGATAGCATGGTGGATGCAGAGGTGGGCGGGCTCTCTGTCTTCCCCGCCCTGGGGGAGGAGCCTGACCAGGAAGAGGAAGAAGAGGACAATCTTCCTCTCAGTGCCGAGGACTTCAGCCAGTCCCTGGGGGCCGAGACAGAGGACCTTTCTCTAGTAAGAACACCTTTATACTCCTGCAGACTGGGCACTTTTTCTTTACCTTTGCTACTGAGATTAAAAATAAACGGAGAACATTCATTTCCATCCCCCGTGAGGATCCCTGACCTCAGTTTTGCAACCAATATCTGAACATTAACCCCCGTTGAAGAACTGGATACGTCCACCTCACATGCCCTCGTGTTTCTTTTTTGTCAGTGTTCGAATCAAAAAGTCTCCGGAAGCTCAAAAACGGCCGCCCGTTGAAGTGGAGTCTTTCATACGTGCTTCAAACAAAATTCACTCCCCTCTCTCGCCCTCGCCATGCTGTGCCTCTCCGTTCCCATGCTCTCCCTCACTCCTTCTTCACACTATCTTAATCTGTGTCGCGTTTGCTAACCTTGATGTTCCCCTTGTTGGCCCTGCAAGGTTCAAAGTCTGCCTCAACTCCTGGAAAACAGAGAGGTGCTGAGGCACACTGTAACCTTTCATCCAGCCCCGTCCTGAGTGTGTGTGTGTGTGTGTGTGTGTATGTGGTGTGTTGTATTACTATATTTCTAAGGACCACATGTCCCTCCAGGACTAGAAACAGTTTAAAATACTTCACACTAAGGATGCGTTGCAAATTTTTATTCTAGGACTTTGTAAAGGAATTAAATTAGTTTTTAGGGAATGATGATGATGATTAGCTTGTAATTATGTAAAGATCAGTACCGAATCAGTTTTGCATTTACTTGTAGGCTTATATTAAGAGTATTTTTATTTCCACAAGCTCAAATCAAGCAAATGTCATGAAAAATAACAATGGAAATTAATAGTCCAAAAAGAGCTCATTCATCAAGAACAATTATTCACAATCAGGATATTTAATGGCCACTGAGCTTAACGTCCTTTTACACTGAGGGGGAAAACAAGCATTCACTACCACGCTGAAGAGCAGCTGTGTCACTTTCTACATGTCAAATAGACTTTAAAAAAAAAAAGTTAATGGGTATTTTTCACCTGGACCGTGTTTTTCCACGTTTGACAAAGTGACAAAAAGGAACATTTATTTAAATTGGTCTGCAGTGTAAACACTCAGGGTGTGTTTGCACCATTAATGTACAGTCACAAATATATGAGCAAGCATACAGCTTTGCAGAAATTGCAGTCTTTTTGCCCCACACTCAGCCAAAGTGGCTTGGTGTCCTTCAAGAACATGGGAAGAAGGCAACAAGCAAGGGAAGACAAAATGACACAAGAAATTTGCTAGAAATGAGTAAAATAAGAAAATTAAAAACACGAAATAAAAAAAAAAACGGAATAGAAAAACAGACATTTTGAATATAAAATAATAATAATAATGATAATAATAAATAAATAAAAAGATTCGTTTTTTTTGCAGTTTGTGGAACATTTCTTACCAAGTTGCTCGTCACCTTTTCCCCCCATGTTTTCTGAAGAAGTTGCACCAATGTGCTGAGGGCTCAAAGGTTTGAATGCTTACGTAAGGCATCTGAAAGCACCACAAGAGAAGTGATGTTTCTCCAGGCTTCAAAGGGCCAAACCCCGACTGTATCTATGTGTTATGATAAAGAAAAAAACTGGAAAAAATATTTTTAAAAATTTGGCATACTGTAGGGAGGAACACAAAAAATGTTCCATAGATCAGGGCAACTATATTTTGTTGAAAACTGTGTATGTCAAGAGAGAGACAGAAGCTATAAGAATCAAAGGATGATTCAGGCTTTGTCTAACTTGGATCTACTTTTCTTCAGTTGTTTAATTGTTTGTTCTGTTCTTCAGAGATCTGGGAATGTGGTGACTTCCCTGACTTTAACCTACTCAAACTAGACTTGAAATTGACAGAAACTTACAGTTAATGTCCCAAACTACATAAATTAGACCATGATCGAACATAATCTTGTATTAAAATCAGGTTTAGGTTGAAGCATTAGGGATAGAAGTAGTCAGGAGTCCTCACAAGTTTAGTAATCTGGACGTGTATGTGGTCCCCCAACACGTGCTCATGTGTTTGCGTGTTTTCAGCCCCGTCCTCCCCCTCTGTTTCTTTTCACACAGTGCTGCTGGGTGCCTCTCTCTGTCTCTGTTGGCCCCTCCATCATTCTCTGAACCACACTTCCAGGAACAAGCCTTGTTTTTCTCTCCTCACTCTGTTATCAGCCGCTGCCTGCACCTGAACCACGTCACCCCTAAAAAACACTACACCTCCATCTCATCATACAGGAACAACAAATTGCCGTATCCCTTTACAGTGAATATTGTGCCCTACTTTCCCCTCGGTTCACTCCGCTGTCAGAAGAATGCAGGCCTGCACCCGGCTCTGGAGCTTAATTGAAGCAGGAAGCTATTTCACTGCAATAAACGACTTATGATTACTGCTGTAATGCCGCCTTATTGCACTTGTCAAGATGAATTCAGCCCGCTTCCTTAATTTGACTTAAATTTCTCAGCAAAGGGGGCTGCTCACAGGGTGTTCTTGTGCGCTCTGATTTAGCGGCAGTCTACAAAGATACTATTGTTTGGCAGCCATGAGTCATGCCGGTTGGCTGAATACCTAAAGCGTAAATATTCACCGAGCTGCGCTGCCTTCAATTACACACCGAGTCGTACTATAAAACAAGCCTGTCAGTGAGGTCAGAGGAGGTTAGTGAAGCTCTGTAATGACAGGTTGGATGCTTAGCAATAGTTGAGGTTCAAGGAAATAAACTAAGTTGACGACAAGAGTCAATGTAAAGCTTTCAGAAGAGCTGCTTTTACTAAAGTTATATTTGATGTTTTTAAGTGACTACGAGTCAAAAAGA
Source organism: Cephalopholis sonnerati (assembly GCA_019142605.1). Taxonomy (NCBI): domain Eukaryota; kingdom Metazoa; phylum Chordata; class Actinopteri; order Perciformes; family Serranidae; genus Cephalopholis; species Cephalopholis sonnerati. The sequence continues at coordinate 41,215,916 of JAGQAX010000004.1, read as the reverse complement.
AGGTCTGCAGGTTTCATAATCCCAATTTTCAGAATTAAGACTTTTAGCCGTGCTAGCAGCATGTCTCTGGGGACAGCAATCACCACTAAATTTTGTCCAACAAATACTTCACCACTGGATGAATTGCTGGGACATTTGGTGTAGATAACTGGTGGCCAGAGGATGAATTCTAATGACTTTGGAGACCTTCTGACTTTTCCTCAAGTCTGGCTTTGAGTTAAAATTTGGTAGACACTTATGTTCCCCTCAGGATGAATTATAATGACTTTTGTGATCCCCTGACTTTTTATCCAACCATTATCAGGGGAGACATTTTGATTTGTCCAATACTTTGGTTTATGGCCAAACCAACGACATTCCCATCAGCCTCAGCCATACAGTACTTTGTTAGCATGCCGACATTGGTATTAAAGTTTAACTTTGGAATTTTTCAACCTGGATCCTATTTTCCTAGTTACATGTCTAAGTGACAAATGGGAACAACAAATGCTGAAATTGGTCCAGTATTGCTGCAGCTGATAGCAGCAACTTGGTGCAACCAGCTACAACGTAATTCTTGAGTGCAACTGAGCACCAACAATCTGTGTCCACTAAAAATTTTTGTTTTAGCCACTGATAGGCTCAGCTTGTTACCGTAAAACTTAGAATAAAAGTCTAATCCCTTTTACTAGCCCAGTGTGGCTGCACAAGGCCTCACTCATTTAGAGGCCTGGTCTGGTTGCCAATAGATGTGTCCATTCCTGGATTACCCTTGAAGTTATTCATATTCCTTTAGTACAGAAGGGTCCTTGGATCAAACAGATCAAAAGGGTTTTTCAAAGAAGTTACTCCAAGTTGTGAGGATTGTTTTAACAGCAATAAAGTGGTGTTGTGTCGGTATGCCGGGTAATCCGAGCGCAGTAACTCACTTTCTCTCAGATGCTCTGTCTGTCGAAGTGAGATCAAATATATGATTCATAATTAATATATTATCTAAAGCCTAATTTTTATACAAGTAATATTCATACTGGTATAAATAAAAAAAATTTTTTGTATTTCCTGACCTTTGCTGAGCAACAGTTTGGTGTGAAAGGAATTAAAGGCCTGTCTCAAATATAGGCCCGTTGATTTCAGTGATTTAAGCAAATAATAGCGCGGGCTATTGATTGAAGTTTTACAGTATTCTAAGTGTCTGACAACTCAAGGAAAGAATCCTTAAAGAGATAGACCTTTTTGTTGAAGAGCAAGACCCTTTTTGTTAATCGAGAAACAGCCCTGAAATCGACAAATCCTCCAGACTCCATTTAAATAATGAGTAAATGAATGTGTTTTACCATGATTAAATTACTGTTCGTTTCAATGGAGTCTGGTGGGTTTGACAATAGTGATTTTGGGGTTGTTTCTGGTTTAACATAAAGGATTTTACTTTTAAACAAAGGGGTCTGTAAGGATCTCTTCCAACATATCTTCAGACACTTAGAGCCTGTCAGTAGTAAAGGCAAACACTTACAGTGCACGTAAATTGACAATAATTACATTGCAGCCTGTTTTGACCCTACCATCTGCCCTGGTCTCAGTCAATGCTGGAGCAGATCAAAAAAATTTTGTTCCAATTAGTCATTTACACATAAAAACATGGGAAAATAGGGTCAGGTAAAAGGAAAATACCAAAGTACCACTGTGCCTGAGTACTGCGCACAGAGCTGTTCGCATGGCTGTGAACATGTATACTGCACCTGTCATCCACTGTTCTGACTCTAGAAACAAATTATTTTAAACATACAGTCAGGCCGATTTGATCCTGTCAGAGACTTTTAATGTTTCGAGACTCTTACAGACTTTGAGGAGCAGATATCATGTGTCATATTTCACCCTTCTGTTTATTTGAGACTCCACTGGTGCAGAATCTGACCTGCATCAGAGGGAAAAATGACCAGAGGAAGGGGCATTCCTTCCAAATGGGTGGAAATGATAATGACTTTAATGACCTAAGATGGTCCAGTACAGGAATAAGGGTAGTTTGGCAGTTGAGGAAGCCAAAAAGATGCCAAGCCTCACAGCGATAGGCATTAATGTGCAGCGTACACTGTGCTGGCATAGTAACAACAAACAGGACGCAGCCAGACAGAACTGGCTTTGTTGCTGTTAAATACCATGGAGGCATTGTTTAGACTAAAACAACAGGTCAGCGATACCGGGAGCTCAAGACGCCATCGTCTTCAGTGTTGTGTTGCAAAACATTGCGGCCCCACATGACTGCTCTGCCCTTGTGTCACCTTGACAACTCCTTGGTTATCAGTCAAGTTGTGTCAAAATAAGAGCGAGTGTGGTCTGGTTAATCAGTTACGCCTGCCAGTTTTCTGTTTCTGCTTCCATCCAGTGAGGAAAGACGCTGAAGGTCAAATGAGAAGTGGTTGGTTCTGTTGGATAGTTACTGTTATAGACTGAGTAGAACGCTGATTAAGTATGGCGTAGGCCATGACAGAAACCCCCTCCATCATGCTTACATCATCTGTCAGCGTGGTGTCTTCGGAGTTTTCTGACATGATGACAATGAGGTCTACTAGGGAAATCATCTGTGCATGAAATCTAAGAGAAAAATCAGTTTCTTTAGTGATAACAGGATAAAGTGGGGGAGGCCTGCCAAAGAACAGGAAGCAGATTAACACTGAGAGAGCAGATTGGGAAGTAACGTTGGGATTTACTGAAAGGGATAGTTCAGAATTTTTGAAGTGGGGTTGTTTAAGGTTCTTATCCGTAGTCTGTGTATTACCTACAGTAGATGTCGGACGGCATGGCCACAGAATTCTGAAGCAATTGCGAATTGCATCTTTGCTTTTTGCAGATGATGTAGTTCTGTTGGCTTCATCATACCATCACCTTTAGCATGCACTGTGGCAGTTTGCAGCCAAGTGTGAAGCCAGTACCTCCAAGTCTGAGGCCATGGTTCTCTGCTGGAAAATGGTGGTTTGCCTTCTCTGGGTTGGGAGAGAGTTACTTCCTCGTGTCTTGTTCATGAGTGAGGGTAGAATGGAGCCTGAGATGAATGGGCGGTTTGGTGCGGTGTCTGCAGTCATGCTGGCGCTATGTCAGACCTTTGTGGTGAAGCAGCAGCTGAGCTGGAAGGCAAAGCTTTCATGTTACTGGTTCATCTATGTCCCAACCCTCACCTATGGTCATGAGCTTTTGGGATTTTATAGGGGGAACTAAGGACATTTTTTGCTCTCCTCAAATCCACCAGACTCCATTAAGAAAAACAGTAATTTAACACTGCTGCACACAGGAGCTGCTGGTCTGATGCTGCCTCGATCATTTAGTTTGCTTGTGTTTTTGTGTGACTTTGTCGTTTAAACTGGTTAGTTCATAGTCACTAAAGTCCCACAACAACACAAACTAACTAACTAAATCAGAAAGTGGTAGACCAGCAGCTCCCCTGTTCAGCAGAGCTAAAATGACTGATTTTCAACAATGGAGTCTGGTGGCTTTGACGAGAGTACAGATTGGAAACTGAAGCCGTCAACACCCTCCCTGTTGGAGAGGCCTGTCTGACAGCAAAGTGCTGAAAATACTGTAAATACTGCATACACTTTTTTCGGATAGTTAAAATACTTTTTGCAGCTGCCCCCGTCCACAGCAGTACATTGCTTAGTCTGTTCTCCTGTCTGCTTCTCCAAACTGGGAGCAGGCAGTGCTAGCTATGGAAAAGTACCCCATATGCCTCACTTCAAAAAAATCCCAACAATCCCTTCAAACTTCAGCGGCATAAATTCCAGCTTAATGCGGTATTTTTCTTCACAGAGAAGTTTCTGTTTTCAGCCAGAAGCTTTCTGCTTTATGTGACCCAAATCTTTAGCCTACATGTTGAGAAGGTAAAGTTCAGTTCAGAAACTTGTAGCTTGTGCTCATCTTGTTAATGAGCAGTTTGTGCTCTGCATGTTATAAACATGTATATATCAGTAATTCATCTTACATGTTATTGCTGCAGTAAGTTTTTCCTGCACCAGCTCTGCGTGTGTCAAACACTGTAACAGTAGAGCTAAAGAAGTCTTTCTATCCCCAGACACACAGCTCTCAGTGAACTGCCTGTTGCTTCATTCCTCTGACAGCTGGCAAGATAACACACTTTTCCAAAAGTTCCCTCTCACACACACAGGTTCCTTTTACCGTCACACAACCACGTATACTACCATCACTACAACTACTTATACAGCTGCTGCTGCTCGGCTACTGCTACAGATTCTACCTCTACCTCTGTCTCTGTTGTTGCCACTACAACCTCTGGATTTATTTCCCTCGGGCATTATCTTGGTTCGCCTCCAGGCAGCAAGTTAGTGTCAAGCAAGACGAGTCAAGCCTCCTGTCTCTTTGAGAATTCAGAGTTTTCTACATTTGAGGAAGTAGTAGTAGTAGTTATGATAATGATAAGGGGCCACGTTGGTGCAGTGGTTAGCATTATCGCCCCATAGCAAGGGTTCTGGTCTGAACTGAGGGTAGAGGAGCCCTTCTGTGCAGAGTTTGCATGTCCTCCCCATACCAGGGTTTTCTCCGGGTGCTCCGGTTTTCCCCACAGTCCAAAGACATGCAGGTTAATTGGTGACTCTAAATTGTCCGTAGGTGTGAATGGTTGTCTGTCTCTATGTGTCAGCCCTGTGATAGTCTGGCAGCCTCCCCCAGTTTCAGCTTTGATAGGCTCCACCCCCATCCCCACCCCCCCGTGACCTCAAACAAAATAAGCGGTTACAGAAATGAATATTCAATCTTATTTCACACTTAAAAAACGATACCAGACAAGAGGAATTCAAGCAATGCTAATTTTCTGTCTTCCTTGCTTCTAACAATCATAACATTGCTCTTATTGGTGTAATATTTGATGTCAAAATCAGCACTATAGTTTGAGCGAATTGTCAACAGTCATGAGCTGCTGAATATCATTTACATGACAAAAAAACAGGTAAACAAAACTGTCTGTTTCTCCAAAGCACAGGAAAACTTGTTTTCCCACTCAGGATCAACCCAACTTGTCATGCAAAGAGCTGAATGTAGGAACATAATTAAAATGTGAAGAATCTGAGGATTTTGTAAGGCAGTTTTGCAGCTACGCAGCCAAGATTCTGCATGTGGCAAGTCAGTTGACAAAGTAGTGCTATATATAGTGCGAACTCATTGAACTCCATCTCTGTTAACAACTACACTGCTACTACTATTACTGTTCACCTGTAGCAGCCACTTAACTGATTTAATGTCAAACCTGTCATGGTATAAACAGCTGTTTACACTACAACTACCTATATTTATGTCCAAGCTCGTCCACGACCCAGTGTTTTTCTTTTTCTGCCTGGTTCACCACTGTTTTCCTGTTTGGTATCTTCTCCTGTTCGCCCAAGAAAATAAAACTACTAAAGCAACATTGAAGTTTGAAGATATGTTCCCTGACTGCTGAAGATCCTTTTAAGATTCAATTGTCTGAAACGTCTCAGAGCTCAGTGAGGCTGCACTGTTTCCAGGACCCCTGACAGAAAGCAGAATATTTCACTTTAAGCGTATATAAATCACATCATTCTGCATCATAGCTCAGTTTCCATTGTGTATACTATCAGTGGCAAAAATAGCAACGCAACATTCACATCCACTCACACAGAAAAGCCTTGTGTAATAACATTATGCTGTTTACTCTACTGAAGCTGCCAGATGTGTGTGTGTGTGTGTGTGTGTGTGTGTGTGTGTGTGTGTGTGTGTGTGTGTTAGTGCGCGCGCTCCATTCCCTATTTCTATCAGTTGAGTGGTTTACTGTCACATGACTGCTGTCACTCATGAGTTCAGGCCTGAGTGTGACGCTGCCCTCTACTGGTGGGAAGTGATACTGCAGTGTGTGTGTTTCTGTTTCTGTTTCTGTACAGTACAAACACACACACACACACACACCAGTCTGTGTGAAATTTTATTAGCTTGATTAGATTCACATTAAAGATATCTGCAATTAAAAATGTAATTTGACATGAACTGTAATTAAATCCAGTTACATTATTTTTTATTGCTTTGTCCACAGTAATATTTTTACTCTCAGGCTGACATGTAGATCATATAAAAAGCACATTTTGAGCCACTATTCTTAAAATATATTCAGTTTTAATAATCAGAAAATAATCACAGATGTGTTAATGTTTTGACAAGTTATAAATGAATTGCTGGATTTGAATGAAACGTAGTCTTGTATGACCACACAGTGCTGGAGAAAGGTCTGGTTTAGCCAATCATAATTCTGCACTAAGGGGAAAAAAATGCCTCAGATTGTTTGTATTTCTTTAAACCAATCATAATCATCTTGGTTGACAAATGTAGACGGTGCCTTTGCAAAATAGTGTCGGGAGGTTTTTGTGGCGAGGCGAGCTGTGGAACTGAAAAGGCTAAAGCCCTGCTAAAGTTGATAGATCAGAAGAATGGAAGCCTTAATTGTCATTGTACAAGTGCAACAAAATTAGGAGTGCTGCTCCTGGTCAGTGCAATTAATGCAAGTAATAAGACAAATTAAAGACTCATTCAATGAATATTAAACTAGAATAAAGACCATAAAAAGGATTGATTTTGCACTTAAAAATATGTGTGGAAAAGCACGAGTCGCTGTGTCCGTGCACGCTGCCATCTCACATCTTACCACTGAATCATTGGGCAAAGTCTACATAAAGTGTGTAGGCTAGACTAACAGCGCTAAAACAAAGTGTGGAGATAGGTCAAAGTGTGCAAGACTTGTTGTGTGCTACCTTCTGAGATGGGTGACCAGTTACAGGCTTTATACCCACAGTCTACCTGTGAGCCAGATTTCATGAAATGTAAATCGGATTAATAGAATAAATACATAATAAAATGACCTGATTTTATCTCTGATATCATTTAATATATTTTCAAATTAAAATCAGACAATTTAAATTATATATTTGGATGAAGAAGGGTATCAAATGAAAGGAAAACTAACATAAGATGTAAGAACAGCTTCAGCCCTTCTTATCATGTTGTCGAAGTCTCTGAATTACTGGATGGATGGAACCATAGAAATGTAATCTATCATACATGATATTATTCTATAGATTAAACTCTGTTCTTCCAAAAGATATGACCTCATTAAGTGTTTTGATGATGGTGGTGGAAAGCGCCTTCTAACATGTAGTTCCAAAATCTCCCAAAGGTGTTCAGTTGGATTTAGGTTTGGTGACTGTGAAGGCAAGAGATGAGGTTGTTTACATCTATTGGTTATTTTTTATTCTTTAAGAGAAAAAGATGAAACAAATATGGAACAGAATCATCATTGCTTTATTTTCTCATTTGTACAGAGGTGGATGAGGCAACAAGAGATGTACTGCAAGCTAGGCAGTCGAATACTGTGCATGTTCGCTGCTTGTATTTGATGTAGTTTCGAGAGATGTTTCAAAAGATCACTTGTGTTTCTGTCCTTATGCAAAAGACCTGTTGCACTTGCAGCATTGGCATTGTCAACATCCACTCAAAGGAAGTATACCCAGACTTTTAATGTTTAGTTCTCTCTGCCCATTGTCAAGAAGACGAGGGTTTCTGTGTGTTAGCATTGTGGCCTCACAGCAAGAGGGTTCCTGGTTCAAACCCTGGAGTAGGGGGCCCCTCTGTGTGAAGCTTACATATTCTCCCCGTGTCAGCTTGGGTTTCCTCCAGGTGCTCCAGCTTCCTCCCACAGTCCAAAGACATGCAGGTTAATTGGTGACTCTAAATTGTCCGTAGGTGTGAATGTGAGTGTGAATGGTTATCTGTCTCTATGTGTCAGCCCTGTGATAGTCTGGTGACCTCGCCCAGTTTCAGCTTTGATAGGCTCCACCCCCATCCCCACCCCCCCGTGACCCCAAACAAAATGAGCGGTTACAGAAATGAATATTCAATCTTATTACACACTTAAAAAACGAATCTATTTTCGGAATTTCTTCACTCCCAAGAGCAGAACCAGTAACACCAGAGCTTATTGATACAGTGGTCTTTAATAATTCAGTCACAGGGCCCGTTAAATGTTGAGTTTCAGTAGCCATCTCCAGTGAAGGCCATAGAATATGGCTGACGTAGTTTTTATACTCTTCAAAATCATTCAGTGAGGCCTCGAACTGCATGGAAGCGTCTGTAGTACATTCTTTGCAATTGCACCTCCACATTTTCTGTGTGTGTGTGAGTGTGTGTGTGTGTCCCACCACAGAACAAGGCCTGCATTGATGCTGCCAGTGGAGCTCTGGCCGGTGTCCAGAGTAGAGTAGAGTAGAGAAGAGTAGAGTGTTTGAGGGGCCCGGACGCTGCCGGAGGGACTTTCAATGTTTCACACAGACACAAACCTTCAGTCTCCTCTTCACTTTCCTCAATGGGACTCTCAGAGGAGCATCATCACACGCTCCGAGCCAAGTTGGCTGCATAAGCGATGCAGCCGATCGTCCTGTCAGTCATTTGACCCAGATAGTATTCTGTGGTTACAGCCAGCTCTGTTGGGTGGCAATGTTGGACTCATTAAAGCATTACAGTAATATACAGTGATAGTAAACTACGACCCCTGGGATGATGATGTGCAGCTTCAACAACAAACAGCCAGCACTGTAAACAATATTCTGCTGTATTTGTTATGGAGAAGCCTCTTTTTATGTCTCATCAGTTTGATTTATGACTTTCCCCTACATTAGCTTTCACATAAAGATGTATGCCAGCTGCGTCTCTGTGATGCCAACCTGTAAAGTGGTGTTAAGAGCTCGTCTCAGATATATGAAGTCCACCATATAAAGTTGAATTAGAGGTGGGTCAGCAGGTTTGATGTATACAGTGTTTATCGATGTTCTGGCACCACCGTCGAGGTCATAATTATCATAATTGCTAAATATATAACAAGATAGCTGCATTATCATAAACAGGAAACATTTGCAGTGTAGTTTTATGTCCAGTCAGTCAGTAAATTCAAAGCGAATCGTCTGAGTGAAAGAAATTGGCCGAAAAATCTGAAAGTGACTCAAACTGCTGAATGTTTTTTGGGGTTTTAGCTTCTACTCACTAAAAGCAATACATTCAAGCTTATTTATTTAATTTTTAATGTTCCATTGCACCTTGTTAGACATAGATAACCCACATATTTACAGTTTTAAAGCAACATTATGCAAGAATTAGAGTTAGTACACCACTCTTGTGAATGCAAGGTAGGCTGTAACTGTGTCGGTGTCATCCCTGTCTTATGAAGTTATGTAGTTTTTCAGGATGCCAAAAGTCTCACGCAGATACTTAGAAAACTATGTATATGGCGTGAGAACACTAGAAGTGTTTTAGCAAACATTGAGCACAGCGTTAGTTCAGTCAGGACACGATATCAAGCTCAGCTCACATCCCAGCTACATCAGCTGATCTCAAACAGCCCAATCGACTGATGGAGCAGCTGATAGATCACATGATTCCTTCCTATGCAGCCAATTGGCTAATCTCATTCAGGGCGCCCTATTTAAACTGCTCTGACCTGTTGCTGCTTCCTCTGCAAGCCGCTTTGCAACCCACCTCCACCCCAGCTCCTCCTTTTCATGCTGTGTCTGACTTATCAATGTCATTTCTGTTTGTCACTGACGCTGCTCTGTTCTGTTCCCGGGGGGTCTTTGCTGCTGCTCTCCCTGCCTCAGGCTATCATGTGCTAAAACTAAACTGTTCATTGCGCCAGGTCTAAAAGTTTGCATTCACTTGCTGCAGCTGCTCCTCTCATCCATCGATCTGAAATGATCAGATTTGATCAAATCGACTGATCCGTTATCCACTCCCACGACTCAAACTCCAAAAACTGCGGCTGAAAAAAAAAAAAAACCTCATGAAGAGTTCCACCTGTGCTGCGTTCACAAACCTTCAGGGAAGCACATGATAAGTAACACTGGCAGGGGTGTGCACTCTGTAATCAAGGTTTTGTTGATTTACCCGCTAGCTGTGAGGCAGCTCTTTAAAGTGTCAGAACTGTAGAAACAGTCTGTAACCCTGCATTGATTTGTCTGTTAGTTTACTCTTGTTTGGCCTCCTGCGTGGTCACTCTCTTCTCTTTCCCCTGTTTGCTTCCTCCGTCAATGTCTTCTTTGTTTTTGTCTGTATTGGTAATACCGAGCTAGCTCCTTCTTCCTGGATAGTGGGCTATCAAAAGAAAACATGAGAATCACAAACGTATAGATGAAGCATTTTGAAAACAAAAGTAAAAGTAGTCCCAAATAGCTAAGCTAGCTAGTGTGGTGAGGCGTTACGCACTTCTCCCAGCAGGTCCGACCGACTCACAAAAGTGCAAGAGGAGGTGCAGAGGGGGAATGAAAGAGGCATCTGTCTTCATGTTACAAGTCAGCATACCATCAAATTGATGCAAAATTTTTTATTTTAAGGTTAAAAAGCTGCATTATGCTGCTTTGCCCATCTCTTTGGACTGATTAATCACATGGGAGTTCATAATGTGCCCAGAACCATCAGTCACCAAAGAAAATGTAGCAAACGTTTACTCACAATGACACCAAAATACTGTAACTACCTCCACTTTGAACCTTTTCTCTCACATTGATTGCAATAGCTTACAAACACAGTCTTCCCGAGAGTTGAGGACCTCCAATATGGCTGCCAGAGGGTGTGATGCATTCAGTGTCCCCTCTGTCTGACTCTGCAGAACCTTTTGCTGTAAATCATTTGGGAAGCCCTGGTATATATCCTCCTGCTCCAATCCTCATTCCTATCACATCTGTATTTTCTACATCGTCTCCTTCTGCAGCGAACGCTGCACAGCTTAGCGGGGGATTTTCTCCCTAAGCTGATTTATATCAGCTGATAGCCCTGTCATGAAGCTAGGCACTGGAATGAATGGATGAATAGACAGATGAAAAAAAAAAGCAATGAAAGGATAGTGGGGAATGAGGAGCGGTTGTGTTAATATCCATTTGAAAGGTAATACTCCGAGAGGGATTCGGGAGAGGTTTGTTCCGTTTCCTCTCTCTGTCTTCACTGTGGCTTCCTGTTTGATGTGAAGGAAGGAGAGCGTGGAAAGATGGAGGGATGAGTGGGAGGTAAAAGACAACATTAAGAGGGACGGATGGGGAGGAGGAAAGATGGCTGTCAAAGGTCAAAGATAGAAAGTATGAAGAAATGGGAAAGGGAATGGCAAGTAAGACGGGATGGTGGCAAAGATTTATGGAGGAAAAGAGCTGAATGACGGGATGAGGATTAAAGGAAAGGAAGACAGGATGTAAACAGGTGGTGGAGGAAGAGGTGAGGAAAGGGGGAGTTGGTGTCAAATGAGAGGACATCAGGTGGGATGAGAAAGTGACAAGAACCGTATAGAGGGATTGGGAGAAAGACGAGACTGATAGGATGGAGGGATGGAGAAGAAATTGGGGAGCAGAAGTCATATTCGATGTTATTATAGAGAGAGAAATGGTAGAATCCAGCTCTTTAATGGGAAACGTGAATGTGCCATGTAGCTGTCAGCTTTACTGATGTGATAAATGTACAGTATCGTAACCTCCTGGCCTCTTCTGCACATTATTCCCTTGTACAAACATCCATCTGCAGGGACTTAACAGCTGACAGGATATAGATTAAAAATTGAAATGAACGGCTGGAGTTTGGAGCATTTCCCACTTTCTATCAATGAGGGAACATTTGGCCTTATAGGGACACAATTACAAGTGCAAAAGCACCTCTTCTTTTTTTTTTACCACTGAAAAAATCAAATAATCACGTACACTGAATATGTTGGATGCTACTTGCAAAGTGCAGTCTAACTGATTTTTCCCACCCTCTTCCTCACCAGCTGAGGCAGCTGCTGCTGACTCCTCCCAACGTGCCCACAGGGATCGACGCACACAAAGATAGAGTCCACGGCCATCGCTATAGCAACAGAAGCCTGCACCTACGGCCTGTCAGACCTCTGGTCAAGGTGAGGCACGAATCACTGTGAACACCTGTCGATTAAAGGTAGATTTGGTTAGTTTACAGTCAGTTTAATGTGATTTAAAACTCTCCCTAAAACTTCCTCAGACTGAAGCGTTACTGCAGCAGTGTATTCTGCTGTAACCCCGAGACACACATCTCTGTATTCACTGGTTAACGCCTCATTCCCTGTGTCTTCTGAAGGAGGGCGAGATAACAAAATTGGATTTTTCCAGTCACTTCCCCTCAGAGGTGGCGAGTTAAGACAGAAGTAATTCACTGTTGCATGCAGGGCCTGCAATCAGCATCAATGCCACTGCAGACGTTTTGCTTCAAGCAATTATTTTTGCAGGGTAGAGTTAGATCAGTACAGAGAACAGATATCAGCAATTGATTGGACATTTTGTCCAGACTGCTCACTAGAAAATACACAGCAGTAGGTTGTTCAGATGCTTGAAATGACCAGTGTTATGTTTCCTGTCTTGTACTAATACAAATGATGGCCTCTCTCTGGAAGCAAAGGTGGAGGCAGGGTGACACAGTAGACTTCAAAACTCTTGATGAGGGTCTGTTAAGACGGTGGTTAAGTGTATGAAGTGTCTGACTCAGACTCCAGAGCCTGCAGTTTGTATCTTGTTTCAGTCAGTGTTAAAATATTTTAACTATGTCCATAATCGTGGCTGAACTTAAAGGGACGCCAGAATCAAAAATACAGATTTTTCCCTTTTACCTGTAGTGCTGTTTAACAGTCTAGATGATTTTGGTGTGAGTTGCAGAGTGGAACTAGTTGGCACTCGGCTTGTGGTGCTAAACGTGCCAAAAAACATTTGAAAAACTTAACAGCACTGTCTCTTTTCAGAAATCATTATCAGATTCCTCAAGATAATCCACAGACCTTGTTGTGTATTACCGCCTTCACGGAAGCATACATCTACTGCTAGCTCACCTAATACCACTGAGCTAGCTAAAATTACAGCTCAACCCAGCCTTTACATCTCGAGCCTCTCATCCATGAGTCGATGCACGCTTTCTTCTGCGCAGTGATGCAGCTGGTGGGTGTATTTCTGTAGACAGAAAATAGTTCCTAGTCTGTGGATTATCTTGAGTAACTGGGTCATTATTTCCGGAAAGAGACATTGATGTTGATCTTTTCAAATGTATTTTTTGGCACTTTGTTCCACAAGCCGAGTGCCATCTAGTTCCATTATATTGGAGAGAAAGAGGATATCTCTACGGCCAATATCGCCAACAACTCACACCAAAACAATCCACACTGATAAACAGCACCACAGGTAAGATGTGTATTTTTGATTTGGGGTTGAACTGTCCCTTTAATCAACACTAAACTGAATAGAGTGCTCCAGGAATGAGCCCTAAAATTGGGAGGTGAATTAGCATTTAACCAGTCCTGGTTCCCTTGTCTCAAAGTCAGTGCGAAGCGAGTGGAATCAGGTTTCTATCCATCGGTAAAGAAATGCACTTCCTTGCATCGGACACTAGAGGCATCATCCCTATAGTTTTATAAGTGGAAACGAGGCGTAAATGACTCTCATATTTTTCTCTACGACATAAAATACATCAGTAAATACCCCCCTTTGAATTTTTAAGCTTTTGTGTGTCTTAAAAAAGATGATTGCTAACAAGTGGCTAAGTATGACTACAGAACGACATCACGCCGAACATAGTGTATAGTTTGTTTATAAGCTATAACGTTAACTTTGTACTCTTGGAGATTGCATTTAGGCTTCAAAAATCACAAGTGGTGATCGTTTGTGAAGATTATCTTGCTCAACAAAACATATCAGTGTCATAAACATTTGTTTATTTTCTTCAATAATCCATAATCCAATAGAAAGATCCCATGTGCTTTTTGATGAGGGAACCAGGGTGATGCTAACTTCTACAGGAAAACATCACTCCATAGGTTGCAGATTACATAATTATTGTGGGCCTATTTGTTGGACTTCTCAATAGCTTTGTGTGTGTGTGTCAGTCTTGTACGATGTGCATCATCCTGCCTTTAAACAACATCAATCCCACCTAAAGTCATTACACTACAGTGGCTGTCTGGGGAGAGCTTTAGCATTGAGGTTTAATTACAGGCTTTTCAACCCCCGACAAGAATAAATTATAATGGAGCTCCTGAAAAAGTGGAGGCTGCAGTACAGAAACAATAGCCATCAGTATTGGCCTTTAAGAACTCGTGTTGGGTGAACCCTTCGTCTGACAAGGCTTGGATTGTTATTATACAGCATTCACAGGCACAGAAAAGCTTTCCAAAGTCCAGCCAGCAGTTTTCTGGCCAGCACAGCAACAGTTTTTATTTTCCAAATGATAGATGTCATTTTAGACTAAAAACTCTCGGAGCCTTCGAGCTCGCGGAGACCTTCAGCTGCGGCCCATGATAGATGTGGTGTTGGGGAAGAGAGGACATTTACAATGGCTACTGCTGTATGACTTAGCAGTAATTGGATAGCTGCTAGCATTGTGCTTCAAGTGGTCATTGATTACAACACCAGTCATTTATCTTGTACAAGCATAAAGCATGGTGAGCCTTCACACAGCCTTCTGCTCTGCCTCAAGTGAGGAGGATACAAAGTACCCACAGGATGCAGCGTGGGGATAAGCCGAGCCCGTATCCATCACACACCCTTCTAACCTCACTGTGTCTAGCTGTGTGTGTGTGTGAGCTTTAGTTTTAGAGTAGTGAGGCTTTGCTGTGGCAGATGGCGGGAGTATTGACTGACAGGGCAAGAGGGCAACAGTGAATCATAGTCAGGCTCTCTTCTTCTCTCTGTATGAGCAATATAGAATCAGCCGTTTCATCGCAGCTGCACACTGATTCATCCCTCACAAAGTCGTAAGCAGAATATACTGCTGTGTGCTCAGTGTTCCTGTATCCAGGGCAGGAAATTGAAGACGCACCCATGTGTTCACGGGTCTGTTTTTGTTTTGTTAGGTGGTTCATTTTTCTTGTGCCCATGAACTACTGTTGACAGTGTGATGAGATATTTCCAGCACAGCTTCAGTGGAGTTTAAAAGAAAATGAAAATGTTTAATCTAAAGCAGCAACAGTAAATGTCAGGGTTTAGTGTCAGCTCCTCAGAGTCAGAGACTGAGGGCTCTTCAATCTAAGGATGCCATTTTGTATCGATGCCCAGTGACAGGAACCTTAATAGATGATGTGTTGTATTCTTGAATGTGTATGAAATCTTTTGGTTTTTGCCCGCTAACCTCAGGAGCTGGAAAACCCACAAATTATCAAACACATGTTAAGAAGTTTTAGCACTGATCAACAATTAAACTTTATATTGGCTTTTTAAAGGTTTTTTTTAAGGTTTAACTGCAGTCAACATGCCGAAATGACTTGCCGAAAGTCTTGGCCTGGATATCCGCTTGCTACACCAGATCTCTTGAAGTATTGGCAGTTGCCCCCAAGGGCTGTTGGTTCAGAGATCGGATTGTGTGCTAAATATTTTTGCCATGTAGAGAGCTAATTGTTTGAGAATGAAGTCTTACACTGGTGTTTATGTTTGTGTCTCCACCCTCAGAGTGACCTCCGTCAGGAGCGGAAGCCCCGAGCGGTGCGTCCGGCAGGCCGCCTGTGCACCGAGCTCCACCGCCACCTCACCACCGCCAGGGACTCAGAGGACGCCCCGGCTGCCGACACAGAGGAGGACGAAGAGGAAGAGGAGGACGAGGACAGTGAGTCGGAGGAGGATGAAGACGAGGAAGGGGAGGAAGAAGAGGAGGAGTCTTCCAGCAGCGAGGTGGAGGGCGGGGCAGTCGCGGTCGCTGCCCCCACTGAACCAGCCAAGCCTCAGTTCAGCTCAGAGAAAGAACTGCACTCAGTGGTGGAGCTGATCACGTACATGCACACCTACTGCCTGCCCACACGCAAGCAGCAGGGCTGGGAGCGTAAGGACCGTGACGTCCCGAGGCCTCGGGCCAGACCTGAGGCCTCCCGCCTGGCCGCCACAAACTCTCACAGCAGAGTTGTCTTGGTGGCTACTCCCGGGACTAGTGGGGGCTTAACTGGGACAGGCAGCAGCACCCCCAAGAGGCTCCCCTTCGCAAGGCGGAGGGAGATGAAGGCCAACTCCCTTCTCCGTGAGCTCCTGCAGCAGAGCAGCTCCTTCGATGTGAGCAAGCCTTACAGACTGCACAGCCCTCCCTACTCCCACTCCCACAGCCCCAACAGAGTAGGAGTCTCTGCTCCTTCTGCCCCGGCTAAATCAGCCCCAACCCACTCCCCCAGCTCCGCCACCCCTAAGCTAGAGCTTCGTAAAGACTCTTCCTCCCCCGAGAGGAGAAGCTACTCCACTGAGGCACTTCAGAGCTCAGAGGACACAGCAGAGGACAGCGGCTCTTTCTCGGTCCGGCGCTCCCGACGCTTGGCCTCCTTCCCCAGCCGCTTCGCCAAGAGGCTGCGGCCTGCACGGGTGAGGGAAGCAGAGGGGAAGGACAAGGAGGCGAAGGAGGAGGGACAAGCAGGGGTCAAACTCCTGCCAACCCAAGCAGGAGGGGTGACGACGACGGTGACGCAGCCAGAGCAGCTAACGTCAGGTGACGGCAGCACCGGTGCAACAGAGCCGAACAAATCCTGCTGCCACAATGGTGAGATGATGACGAGAGGGGCGATGTGGGCTGCATTCATACCGCAGGCTTTTATTCTCAGTTTTTATATGCTAATATCACATTTTATTTGGATGGCTAACTGTCATCCATATCTCATAGAAACTATTGAAGTTTGGTCCATTGTTTGGCTGTCTTTCCATTTTTGTCTCGTCATCCTCTGCGCTGACACGGCGCCGCACATGTGACAGTGTGATTGACGTGGAGTTCATTTCATGTTCATGATAAGTCACATACACTGTAACTCAAATGTCTCACCACTAGGTTTAAAACATGATCCATGTGATCCAGAACAGAGTTTGAAAATGACTGATTATTGAGCTCTGAGTCACATAATGAGAGTGAAGGCACTCAGTCGCAGTGTGAATGCAGCCTGAGATCCGCTAAGAGAAAAATCACTGAGAAACACTCCTCTGAGCATGTCAAGTTATGCATGGTTGTAACTTGCTTTTTATTCTGATTGCAGAGAAGCGAGCCTGCCTCTGTCTGCCTCTCAACCCCAAGTCCACAGGGTGAGTCTCTCTCCGTCTGTGAGAAGTACCTGCTGTGTTTCATCATACAGGAGTGGCTTGGTTAAAGTACTCCTTCATTTTACATGCAGCATTTTTGTCTGCAGTAGCAGAGAAAGTTCTTAATGTTGAGAGCTGCAGAAACGTCGTTTTATAAATATCTTTTGTTCGTGGCTCTATTATGGAACTTTCAGTTGATTATAATCAGTCTGTCCCTGATTTCACTGGCTTTTTTTGGGAGATTGTTGCGATCTTAAGAGCCTGATTTCACTGCAGCTTTACTAAAAGATTGCAAACAAAAATGTTGCAGTGTTTTTCACACTCTTTTTGCAATGAAATTTCAGGAGCAGGTGAAAATTGCAAAAATAGTTCCACCCACAGTTTGTTACGCAAAAAGGCAAGCACGGTCATATCACTTTGGGATTTATACTACACTTAAGTTACCAGTAACCTAACATATTTAATCTAACTCACCTTGATTGTTTCAGCATGTGCGATAGATGAATGTAACGGCCAATCATGGCAATGTGTCTGGTCTGTTTATGAGTTTCAGACATTCTCCAGGTGTGTTAGCAGAAAAAAACTAGTTGTGGATCGATGACTGTCGTTTGTGTTCCACATCGACATTGCATATGAAGCATAAAGCGAGATTTATACCTGTGTCGAATCAACGCCGTACCCTACGCCGTAGCCTGGTGCACATTTCCCCAGAAATGTAACTACACATCGTGGCGACACAGACCGCCTGAAACCATTTCCCTCAGTGGAAACAAAGCTTTAATTTACTTTTATTTCACAGATAAGAAACAATAAATTGTGAAGACAGTAAAGCCTCCAAAGCCTTAAAAGTGTATTAATAATTACTATCAATCAAAAACCTCACAAACAAAAGTTAACTGCGGATAAATTATTGGTGTGCTAATGTCCAGAAATCTAAAATTCTTCACTATTTTTGCATTAAAACAAAAAAGCTTGAGCAGCCTCTGCAGAGCAGACAGGTGTAGGGTAGACGCCTCCTGGGAAATCATGCAATGACAAACATATGCTTTCATTATAAGATGTCAGACCTGGGCCTCCATGCAAACTGCCTCTTAAAATTCTTATAGCTAAATATTTGGACAGGTGCAAATATTAAATAGCGTCTGCTTGTTATTAAAAGACCCCAGCAGAAGATTGTGTCTATGAAATTTTCCATTTAAGCTCACTGTTCGAGAGTGTCTTTGACGATAATTAGCATTCGCGATAAATCAGCCAAGTGTCAGTGTTGTGATGTAGATTCTGATAACTGGAGCCAAAGTGGAAGATATGAACCTAAAATGTGAGCTTATATCTCTTCTCTAGATGAATCAATTTGATACAGAATATGTAAAACTACTGTATTGTCCAAGTCCAAGTAGGCATTAGCATGCTCTTAAATGCATAACAGTAGAACATGGCCTGGCTCTTTCAGGTGGAGTTTCCTCTCTTAACATCTGATGTAAATTCCAAATGGTTTCAGTGGAAGCTGCTGTTCCACATTTCAGAGGAAATGCATTCAACATCATGGGAATCGTTTATTTATGAGCGCTGAGCGGGACACAGATTCCATTAAGGAGCAGAGGATTGTTTCAGCCCAACTAATCTAATGCCTGTAAACACGCAAACTACTGCGCTAATCACCTTTAATTTTAAAATTCAGCACTAATTGATTTGATCCTATTTGTTTTATTGTCCTAATTATATAATCTAGTGCTTGACGATGTGGTGGGAGTCCATAATTCATACATTTTCACTTCCAAGTATTGAGTGTTTGGCCCGGGGATTTGTTGTTTGGCAGGGAGGAAAAGCTTCTGGAACAAAGTTAAGACTCAACTGACTGACACATAACACAATACTAATGAACACAGTTACAGCCGGTACAGCAAAGTTTGACACAACTATCCACATCAGGCTTGATTGTAAATCTCAAATCACTATACGTTGTGTAAATGTCACCTAAAAATTGTCTCCAGGCTTCAAACAAAGAGCCTGGATCAGTTTTATGCCTCTGTGCCGAGGATAGTTGAGGCTGGAGGCATCATGTTGTTGAGTTGTCCGTCTGTCCCATTGTTGTGAGCGTAATATCTCAATAACCCCTTCAGGGAATTTCTTCAAATTTTGCATAAATGTCCACTCAGACTCAACGATGAACTGATTAGAAATTGGTGGTTATAGGTCAAAGGTTAATGTCACTGTGACCTCATGTGTCCTCTAGAGAATCTCTTAAAATCTAATACAAACATCCACTTGGACTCAGCGACAAACTAATTAGAATTTGGTGGTCAAAGGTCACAGTCACTATGACCATGTCTGTCTCATTATTGTAAATGCGAGATCTCAAAAACCTTGAGGCAGTTTTCTCAATTTGGCACAAACGTCCCACTGGACTCAAAGACAAACTGATTATAATCTGATGGTCAAAGGTCACCATGACCACTTACTCCTGTTCTCATGCACATGATATTTCAGGAATGCCTTCAGGGAATCTCTTCAAATTTAACACAAACGTCACCGTGGACTCAAAGACAAACCGATTAGAATTTAACGGTCAAAGGTAAAAGTCAATGTGACCAGTTTGTCGTTAATGTGATATCTCAAGAAGACCTTGAGGCAATTTTCTCAATTTGGCACAAAAGTCCCATTGGACTCGAGAATGAACTGAAAAAATGTGATGGTTGAAGGTAGAGGTCACTGTGACTTAACGAAACATGTTATTTGCCATAACTCAACACTCCACTTGGACTAAACGATGAACTGATTAGAGTTTGGTAGTCACAGACCAAAGGTCAAGGTCATTGTGATCTTGTCTGTCTCATTCTTGTGAAAGCGGTATCTCAAGAACTCTCTGAGGGACTTTCTCCAAATTTTACACAAATGTCGGTGGCCACGTCCATCTCATTATTGTAAACACAATATCTGAAAAAGGGCCTTGAGGCAGTTTTCTCAAATTCGGCACAAATTAGACTCAAGAATGAACCGTAAAAATCACTTAGGTTAAGAATTTGAATGTTAATTATACCAGAGTATCACACAAGTGTCTAATAAGATAAAATGGTGACATCTTAGGCAGGAATTTAACTACAATACAAAATGCCATAGGCTTGTGCTAATAACGTTAGCATGTTGTATTTGTTTGGAAAACGTGTTTAGTATAAGACAGTTGTTTTGTCGATGAACCTTGTGAACTGTAATGAAGTCAAATTTTGAAACGTTACCTTTGTTAAATGTTGCTGTTGTCCCTGGCTTCATATGAGTAGAGGAAAAGTCCACTAGCCACTAGGCTAATTTATACAATGTAAAATGCCATAGGCATGTGCTAAAAATATTAGCATGTTCTATTTGTGGGAAAAATGTGTTCACAGAAAGACAAATGCTTTGTCTGTGAACGCTGCGAGTTATAGTGAAGCCGTAGGCCACAGGGTACGCTCTGCATAGACATTTTTTCTAATACGTAATTGGTGACACTTATCTTGGGTGTCCACCTTGAAACTGTGCTGATTTTATAGATCTTCTGTGCTGGTGTGGGGGTGAGCGAAAAATCCATATTTTCACAGACACGGATGTAAACTGTATCTGCAACTCTACTGGCGCACGGAGGCATACATCCATGTGGCGGTAATTCCAGTTTGAGCATGATTTGCAGTCGTGTATAATCTCATAAGCCTGTATAATGTTTGGAATTTGTAACGAGATAAACCAGGCCTAAACTCAGCGGTTTTATTCCAGGATCCCTAATGAATTGGGACCTCTGGCTGGCTCTCTCAGATTTTAATCTGTGCCAGACAGATCGCCCTCACTGCTCTTACTTTTCCGAATTAACCTCCCCAACATCCAGCCTCAAACCCTGGAACTTCTCCAGCTCTAACCAGTCACAAAGCTGAATGTTTCCCTGTACAAACCGCTGGCGTCCGTCCATCTCCTAAATGAATCTGTCTTCTGAAGCGCTCACCGAAAAAAGAAAGAGTTGTGTGTGTTTTTTTTATTTTATTTTACTCTCCTGTTCTTTGTGGAGGGTAAGTAATATCCCGCCTGAAGCCAATCCACTCGGCACCGCTCCTGCCTTTCATGGCAACTGGAGAAACAGAAACAGACAGCCAGAAATAGAAAGCAGAAGAAGAAGAATAGGGGAGAGGACAGCGGAGTACGTATGGTTGTTGTGATAAGAAATGAGGAGCGCTGAGAAATGCCAGTAGCATTTACAGAGGGAAACATAATTCAAATTCAGCAGACAGCAGCTGAAACTGTGCCGTTTTTATTTTAGGATGGGGGGAAGCTTTCAGTGGGAAGCCCTGCAGGGCTCTTATTGGATTCTTGTTGACTTTGGATGTTTGAAAAATACAACAGATTCCAACATGACACAGCAATCTTTAATTTCTGTCTCTTTGATCTGTGTTGTCTCCTCACCAGAGAGTCCCAGTACAGCACCAAGCCTTTTGAGCAGACGCTCAGTGTGGATCTGTGTGGAACGGCAGGTAAACACAGCTCATGTTTACACGATCGTTTGTTTGGATATAAGTTGATGTCAACAGGTTACGGCTCTAAAGATATAGTGATAAAGAACAGGGACACTGGGACCAGATCTCATTTAGTTTGGTAGCAGTAGTAACAGGAGGCAGAGATAGATTCCCTCTTGAGCTGGAGATGCTTCAAAGATGCTTCTTAAAGAAATAGTCTGACATTTAGCTGTTAGATGAGAGGATGGATACCACTCTCATATCTCTATGCTACATATAGAGCTGAAGCCAAGCCGGCTAGCTTAACAGGGAAACAGGTAGCCTGGTTCTGTCTAAACCTGAGATAATTAAAATGCCAACTAGCACCTCAAACCTCATTAATTAAAGGTTCAGGGTGTCCACAGGGTCTTAAAAAAGTATATATTTTTTTAATTTTAAAAAATTTGGTGCCCTTAAAGTATTGAAAAGTCTTAAGCACCATTTTTCGGTTCCAATGAAATTTTGTTGTATTTGACAGTTTACATGAATTCAATCATTGTGAGGGTGAGAGTGGGATTCTGTGTTAATTTATACAATCCCATCATTATCTGGTGTTAATGACATACTTTGTTGACTTTTATATGACAAACTATGACTGTTTTAACATACTACAGTACACTGTGACTTTTCTATAACTTTCTAATGTCATTCTTTGATTTTTAATGACAGTGGTTCTAATGAGGAATCATTCAAAAGTATATTTTACACTCAAGCCTCTTGTACCTGTGCCCCACCTAACACTAACCTAGGCTGCTGTGCTTTGACCAGATTCTACTGACTTTTTATGACTTTTTCATGACCTTTTTTGTTTCATGACTTTTAAAAAAAAATTTCAGACATCAAACTATACTATGACGGGTGTTTTTGATAGTTTTTAATGACATGCTATACTATGACGTTTTTTCATTTTTTGGACGACATACTATACTATGACGTTTTTTCATGATTTTGGACGACATGCTATACTATGACGTTTTTTCATTTTTTGGGACGACATACTATATTATGACATTTTTCCTGATTTTGGACGACATGCTATACTATGACGTTTTTTCATTTTTTGGGACGACATGCTATACTATGACGTTTTTTCATGATTGTGGACGACATGCTATACTATGACTTTTTTTCATTTTTTGGGACGACATACTATACTATGACGTTTTTTCATGATTTTGGACGACATGCTATACTATGACTTTTTTTTCATTTTTTGGGACGACATACTATACTATGACATTTTTCCTGAAGCTGTTAGATGAAGAGATGGATACACTCTCATATCTCTTGCTACATATAGAGCTGAAGCCAAGCCGGCTAGAGCTTAACAGGGAAACAGGTAAGCCTGGTTCTGTCTAAACCTGAGATAATTAAAAAATGCCAACTAGCACTCAAACCTCATTAATTGTAAAGGTTCAGGGTGTCCACAGGGTCTTAAAAAAGTATATATTTTTTAATTTTAAAAAATTTGGTGCCCTTAAAGTATTGAAAAGTCTTAAGCACCATTTTTCGTTCCAATGAAATTTGTTGTATTTGACAGTTTACATGAATTCAATCATTGTGAGGGTGAGAGTGGGATTCTGTGTTAATTTATACAAATCCCATCATTATCTGGTGTTAATGACATACTTTGTTGAAAAACTTTTATATGACAAACTATGAACTGTTTTAACATACTACAGTACACTGTGACTTTTCTATAACTTTCTAATGTCATTCTTTGATTTTTATGACAGTGGTTCTAATGAGGAATCATTCAAAAGTATATTTTACACTCAAGCCTCTTGTACCTGTGCCCCCACCTAACACTAACCTAGGCTGCTGTGCTTTTGACCAGATTCTACTGACTTTTTATGACTTTTTCATGACCTTTTTGTTTCATGACTTTTAAAAAAAAATTTCAGACATCAAACTATACTATGACGGTGTTTTTGATAGTTTTTAATGACATGCTATACTATGACTTTTTTTCATATTTTTGGACGACATACTATACTATGACTTTTTTTCATATTTTTGGACGACATACTATACTATGACTTTTTTTCATATTTTTGGACGACATACTATACTATGACTTTTTTTCATATTTTTGGACGACATGCTATACTATGACTTTTTTTCATATTTTTGGACGACATACTATACTATGACTTTTTTTCATGATTTTGGACGACATACTATACTATGACTTTTTTTCATTTTTTGGGACGACATACTATACTATGACGTTTTTTCATGATTTTGGACGACATGCTATACTATGACTTTTTTTCATTTTTTGGGACGACATACTATACTATGACATTTTTCCTGATTTTGGACGACATGCTATACTATGACTTTTTTGTATGATTGTGGACGACATGCTATACTATGACGTTTTTTCATGATTTTGGACGACATACTATACTATGACGTTTTTTCATTTTTTGGGACGACATACTATATTATGACATTTTTCCTGATTTTGGACAACATACCATACTATGACTTTTTTTCAGGATTTTGAACGACATGCTATACTATGACTTTTTTTCAGGATTTTGAACGACATGCTATACTATGACTTTTTTTCATTTTTTGGGACGACATACTATACTATGACATTTTTCCTGATTTTGGACGACATACTATACTATGACGTTTTTTCATTTTTTGGGACGACATACTATTCTATGACTTTTTTGCATGATTTTGGGACGACATGCTATGCTATGACTTTTTTTCGTATTTTTGGACGACATACTATACTATGACTTTTTTTCATATTTTTGGACGACATGCTATACTGACTTTTTTTCATATTTTTGGACGACATACTATACTATGACTTTTTTTCATATTTTTGGACGACATGCTATACTATGACATTTTTTCATATTTTTGGACGACATGCTATACTATGACTTTTTTTCATATTTTTGGACGACATGCTATACTATGACTTTTTTTCATATTTTTGGACGACATGCTATACTATGACTTTTTTTCATATTTTTGGACGACATACTATACTATGACTTTTTTTCATATTTTTGGACGACATGCTATACTATGACTTTTTTTCATATTTTTGGACGACATGCTATACTATGACATTTTTTCATATTTTTGGACGACATGCTATACTATGACATTTTTTCATATTTTTGGACGACATACTATACTATGACTTTTTTTCATATTTTTGGACGACATACTATACTATGACATTTTTGCATGATTTTGGACGACATGCTATACTATGACTTTTTTTCATATTTTTGGAACGACATGCTATACTATGACATTTTTGCATGATTTTGGGACGACATGCTATACTATGACTTTTTTTCGTATTTTTGGACGACATACTATACTATGACTTTTTTTCATATTTTTGGACGACATACTATACTATGACTTTTTTTCATATTTTTGGACGACATACTATACTATGACTTTTTTTCATCATTTTGGACGACATGCTATACTATGACTTTTTTGCATGATTTTGGACGACATACTATACTATGACTTTTTTTCATATTTTTGGACGACATGCTATACTATGACTTTTTTTCATATTTTTGGACGACATACTATACTATGACTTTTTTTCATATTTTTGGACGACATGCTATACTATGACTTTTTTGTATGATTGTGGACGACATGCTATACTATGACTTTTTTTCATGGTTTTGGACGACATACTATACTATGACTTTTTTGCATGATTTTGGACGACATACTATACTATGACATTTTTCCTGATTTTGGACGACATGCTATACTATGACTTTTTTTCATGATTTTGGACGACATACTATACTATGACTTTTTTTCATTTTTTGGACGACATACTATACTATGACATTTTTCCTGATTTTGGACGACATACTATACTATGACTTTTTTTCAGATTTTGGACGACATGCTATACTATGACTTTTTTTCATGATTTTGGACGACATGCTATACTATGACTTTTTTTCATGTTTTTGGACGACATGCTATACTATGACTTTTTTTCATATTTTTGGACGACATACTATACTATGACGTTTTTTCATTTTTTGGGACGACATACTATACTATGACATTTTTCCTGATTTTGGACGACATGCTATACTATGACTTTTTTTCTGATTTTTGGACGACATACTATACTATGACGTTTTTTCATATTTTTGGACGACATACTATACTATGACTTTTTTTCATATTTTTGGACGACATACTATACTATGACATTTTTCCTGATTTTGGACGACATGCTATACTATGACTTTTTTGTATGATTGTGGACGACATGCTATACTATGACTTTTTTTCATGTTTTTGGACGACATACTATACTATGACTTTTTTTCATGATTTTGGACGACATACTATACTATGACATTTTTTCATGATTTTGGACGACATGCTATACTATGACTTTTTTGCATGATTTTGGACGACATACTATACTATGACTTTTTTTCATTTTTTGGACAACATGCTATACTATGACTTTTTTTCATGATTTTGGACGACATGCTATACTATGACTTTTTTTCATGATTTTGGACGACATGCTATACTATGACTTTTTTTCATGATTTTGGGACGACATGCTATACTATGACTTTTTTTCATATTTTTGGACGACATGCTATACTATGACTTTTTTTCATATTTTTGGACGACATACTATACTATGACTTTTTTTCATATTTTTGGACGACATACTATACTATGACATTTTTTCATGATTTTGGACGACATACTATACTATGACTTTTTTTCATATTTTGGACGACATACTATACTATGACTTTTTTTCATATTTTGGGACGACATACTATACTATGACTTTTTTTCATATTTTTGGACGACATACTATACTATGACTTTTTTTCATATTTTTGGACGACATGCTATACTATGACGTTTTTTCATGATTTTGGACGACATGCTATACTATGACTTTTTTTCATGATTTTGGACGACATACTATACTATGACTTTTTTTCATATTTTTGGACGACATACTATACTATGACTTTTTTTCATATTTTTGGACGACATACTATACTATGACTTTTTTTCATGATTTTGGACGACATGCTATACTATGACTTTTTTTCATGATTTTGGACGACATGCTATACTATGACTTTTTTTCATATTTTTGGACGACATACTATACTATGACTTTTTTTCATATTTTTGGACGACATGCTATACTATGACTTTTTTTCATGATTTTGGACGACATACTATACTATGACATTTTTTCATGATTTTGGACGACATGCTATACTATGACTTTTTTTCATATTTTTGGACGACATACTATACTATGACTTTTTTTCATGATTTTGGACGACATGCTATACTATGACTTTTTTTCATATTTTTGGACGACATACTATACTATGACTTTTTTTCATGATTTTGGGACGACATACTATACTATGACTTTTTTTCATGTTTTTGGACGACATGCTATACTATGACTTTTTTTCATGATTTTGGACGACATGCTATACTATGACTTTTTTTCATATTTTTGGACGACATACTATATTATGACTTTTTTTCATGATTTTGGACGACATGCTATACTATGAGTTTTTTTCATGATTTTGGACGACATGTTATACTATGACTTTTTTCATGATTTTAGACGACATGCTATACTATGACTTTTTTTCATGATTTTGGACGACATGCTATACTATGACATGTTTTAATGATTTTGGACGACATGCTATACTATCACTTTCTTTCATGATTTTGGACGACATGCTATACTATGACTTTTTCTCATGATTTTGGACGACATGCTATACTATGACTTTTTCTCATGATTTTGGACCACATGCTATAATATGACGTGATTTCATGATTTTGGACGACATGCTATACTATGACTTTTTTTCATGATTTTGGACGACATACTATATTATGACTTTTTTCATGATTTTGGGATGACATACTATACTATGACGTTTTTTCATGATTTTGGGACGACATACTATACTATGACGTTTTTTCATGATTTTGGACGACATGCTATACTATGACTTTTTTTCATGATTTTGGGACGACATACTA
This sequence comes from Cephalopholis sonnerati, assembly GCA_019142605.1. NCBI lineage: Eukaryota > Metazoa > Chordata > Actinopteri > Perciformes > Serranidae > Cephalopholis > Cephalopholis sonnerati. The sequence goes on along the minus strand of JAGQAX010000004.1, from coordinate 41,188,276 downwards.
TACTATGACTTTTTTTCATATTTTTGGACGACATACTATACTATGACTTTTTTTCATGATTTTGGACGACATACTATACTATGACGTTTTTTCATGATTTTGGGACGACATACTATACTATGACTTTTTTTCATATTTTTGGACGACATACTATACTATGACTTTTTTTCATATTTTTGGACGACATACTATACTATGACTTTTTTTCATATTTTTGGACGACATACTATACTATGACTTTTTTTCATATTTTTGGACGACATACTATACTATGACTTTTTTTCATGATTTTGGACGACATACTATACTATGACTTTTTTTCAGTATTTTTGGACGACATACTATACTATGACTTTTTTTCATAATTTTGGATGACATACTATACTATGACTTTTTTTCATATTTTTGGACGACATACTATACTATGACGTTTTTTCATGATTTTGGACGACATGCTATACTATGACTTTTTTGCATGATTTTGGACGACATACTATTCTATGACGTTTTTTCAGTATTTTAAACGACATACTATTCTATGACTTTTTTTCATAATTTTGGACGACATACTATACTATGACTTTTTTTCATATTTTTGGACGACATACTATACTATGACGTTTTTTCATGATTTTGGACGACATACTATACTATGACGTTTTTTCATGATTTTGGACGACATGCTATACTATGACGTTTTTTCATGATTTTGGACGACATACTATACTATGACGTTTTTTCATGATTTTGGGACGACATGCTATACTATGACTTTTTTTCATGATTTTGGACGACATACTATACTATGACGTTTTTTCATGATTTTGGGACGACATGCTATACTATGACTTTTTTTCATGATTTTGGACGACATGCTATACTATGACTGTTTTTTCATGATTTTGGACGACATGCTATACTATGACTTTTTTTCATGATTTTGGACCACATGCTATACTATGACGTTTTTTTTCATAATTTTGGACGACATACTATACTATGACTTTTTTTCATATTTTTGGACGACATGCTATACTATGACTTTTTTTTCATAATTTTGGACGACATGCTATACTATGACTTTTTTTCATAATTTTGGACGACATACTATACTATGACTTTTTTTCATATTTTGGACGACATACTATACTATGACTTTTTTTCATATTTTTGGACGACATGCTATACTATGACTTTTTTTCATATTTTGGACGACATACTATACTATGACATTTTTGGACGACATACTATACTATGACTTTTTTTCATATTTTTGGACGACATGCTATACTATGACTTTTTTGCATGATTTTGGACGACATACTATACTATGACTTTTTTTCATATTTTTGGACGACATACTATTCTATGACTTTTTTTCATATTTTTGGACGACATACTATACTATGACTTTTTTGCATGATTTTGGGACGACATGCTATACTATGACTTTTTTTCATATTTTGGACGACATACTATACTATGACTTTTTTTCATATTTTTGGACGACATGCTATACTATGACATTTTTTCATATTTTTGGACGACATACTATACTATGACTTTTTTTTCATATTTTTGGACGACATACTATACTATGACGTTTTTTCATTATTTTGGACGACATACTATACTATGACTTTTTTTCATGATTTTGGACGACATACTATACTATGACTTTTTTTCATATTTTTGGACGACATGCTATACTATGACTTTTTTTTCATAATTTGGACGACATACTATACTATGACTTTTTTTCATATTTTTGGACGACATACTATACTATGACTTTTTTTCATATTTTTGGACGACATGCTATACTATGACTTTTTTTCATATTTTTGGACGACATACTATACTATGACTTTTTTTCATATTTTTGGACGACATGCTATACTATGACTTTTTTTCATATTTTTGGACGACATACTATACTATGACTTTTTTTCATATTTTTGGACGACATACTATACTATGACTTTTTTTCATATTTTTGGACGACATACTATACTATGACATTTTTTCATATTTTTGGACGACATGCTATACTATGACATTTTTTCATATTTTTGGACGACATGCTATACTATGACTTTTTTTCATATTTTTGGACGACATACTATACTATGACATTTTTTCATATTTTTGGACGACATGCTATACTATGACTTTTTTTCATATTTTTGGACGACATGCTATACTATGACTTTTTTTCATATTTTTGGACGACATACTATACTATGACTTTTTTTCATGAATTATGACGACATACTATACTATGACTTTTTTTCATGATTTTGGACGACATACTATACTATGACTTTTTTTCATATTTTTGGACGACATACTATACTATGACTTTTTTGCATGATTTTGGACGACATACTATTCTATGACGTTTTTTCATTATTTTAAACGACATACTATACTATGACTTTTTTGCATGATTTTGGGACGACATGCTATACTATGACTTTTTTTCATATTTTTGGACGACATACTATACTATGACGTTTTTTCATATTTTTGGACGACATACTATACTATGACATTTTTTCATATTTTTGGACGACATGCTATACTATGACATTTTTTCATATTTTTGGACGACATGCTATACTATGACTTTTTTTCATATTTTTGGACGACATGCTATACTATGACATTTTTTCATATTTTTGGACGACATGCTATACTATGACTTTTTTTCATATTTTTGGACGACATGCTATACTATGACTTTTTTTCATATTTTTGGACGACATACTATACTATGACTTTTTTTCATGAAATATGACGACATACTATACTATGACTTTTTTTCATGATTTTGGACGACATACTATACTATGACTTTTTTTCATATTTTTGGACGACATACTATACTATGACTTTTTTGCATGATTTTGGACGACATACTATTCTATGACGTTTTTTCATTATTTTAAACGACATACTATACTATGACTTTTTTGCATGATTTTGGGACGACATGCTATACTATGACGTTTTTTCATGATTTTGGACGACATGCTATTCTATGACTTTTTTGCATGATTTTGGGACGACATACTATACTATGACTTTTTTTCGTATTTTTGGACGACATACTATACTATGACTTTTTTTTCATATTTTTGGACGACATACTATACTATGACTTTTTTTCATATTTTTGGACGACATGCTATACTATGACATTTTTTCATGATTTTGGACGACATACTATACTATGACTTTTTTTCATATTTTTGGACGACATACTATACTATGACTTTTTTTTCATAATTTTGGACGACATACTATACTATGACTTTTTTTTTCATAATTTTGGACGACATACTATACTATGACTTTTTTTCATATTTTTGGACGACGTACTATACTATGACTTTTTTTCATATTTTTGGACGACATACTATACTATGACTTTTTTGCATGATTTTGGGACGACATACTATACTATGACTTTTTTTCGTATTTTTGGACGACATACTATACTATGACTTTTTTTCATATTTTTGGACGACATACTATACTATGACTTTTTTTCATATTTTTGGACGACATGCTATACTATGACATTTTTTCATGATTTTGGACGACATACTATACTATGACTTTTTTTCATATTTTTGGACGACATACTATACTATGACTTTTTTTCATAATTTTGGACGACATACTATACTATGACTTTTTTTTCATAATTTTGGACGACATACTATACTATGACTTTTTTTCATATTTTTGGACGACGTACTATACTATGACTTTTTTTCATATTTTTGGACGACATACTATACTATGACTTTTTTGCATGATTTTGGGACGACATGCTATACTATGACTTTTTTTCATATTTTTGGACGACATACTATTCTATGACGTTTTTTCATCATTTTAAACGACATACTATACTATGACTTTTTTTCATAATTTTGGACGACATACTATACTATGACTTTTTTGCATGATTTTGGGACGACATGCTATACTATGACTTTTTTTCATATTTTTGGACGACATACTATACTATGACATTTTTACATGATTTTGGGACGACATACTATACTATGACATTTTTTCATGATTTTGGAAGACATGCTATACTATGACTTTTTTTCATATTTTTGGACGACATGCTGTACTATGACTTTTTTTCCTGATTTTGGACGACATACTATACTATGACTTTTTTTCATAATTTTGGACGACATGCTATACTATGACTTTTTTTTCATATTTTTGGACGACATGCTATACTATGACGTTTTTTCATGATTTTGGACGACATACTATACTATGACGTTTTTTCATGATTTTGGACGACATACTATACTATGACGTTATTTCATGACTTTTGGACGACATGCTATACTATGACTTTTTTTCCTGATTTTGGACGACATACTATACTATGACGTTTTTTCATGATTTTGGACGACATACTATACTATGACTTTTTTTCATGATTTTTGGACGACATACTATACTATGACTTTTTTTCATATTTTGGACGACATACTATACTATGACTTTTTTTCATATTTTTGGACGACATGCTATACTATGACTTTTTTTCATGATTTTGGACGACATACTATACTATGACTTTTTTTCATATTTTTGGACGACATACTATACTATGACTTTTTTTCATATTTTTGGACGACATGCTATACTATGACTTTTTTTCATATTTTTGGACGACATACTATACTATGACTTTTTTTCATATTTTTGGACGACATACTATACTATGACTTTTTTTCATATTTTTGGACGACATACTATTCTATGACGTTTTTTCATCATTTTAAACGACATACTATACTATGACTTTTTTTCATATTTTTGGACGACATACTATACTATGACGTTTTTTCATGATTTTGGGACGACATACTATTCTATGACGTTTTTTCATTATTTTAAACGACATACTATACTATGACTTTTTTGCATGATTTTCGGACGACATGCTATTCTATGACTTTTTTGCATGATTTTGGGACGACATACTATACTATGACTTTTTTTTCATAATTTTGGACGACATACTATACTATGACATTTTTTCATAATTTTGGGACGACATACTATACTATGACTTTTTTTCGTATTTTTGGACGACATACTATACTATGACTTTTTTTTCATATTTTTGGACGACATACTATACTATGACTTTTTTTCATATTTTTGGACGACATGCTATACTATGACATTTTTTCATGATTTTGGACGACATACTATACTATGACTTTTTTTCATATTTTTGGACGACATACTATACTATGACTTTTTTTCATATTTTTGGACGACATATTATTCTATGACGTTTTTTCATCATTTTAAACGACATACTATACTATGACTTTTTTTCATATTTTTGGACGACATACTATACTATGACTTTTTTTTCATAATTTTGGACGACATACTATACTATGACTTTTTTTTTCATAATTTTGGACGACATACTATACTATGACTTTTTTTCATATTTTTGGACGACATACTATACTATGACTTTTTTTCATATTTTTGGACGACATATTATTCTATGACGTTTTTTCATCATTTTAAACGACATACTATACTATGACTTTTTTTCATATTTTTGGACGACATACTATACTATGACTTTTTTTTCATAATTTTGGACGACATACTATACTATGACTTTTTTTCATATTTTTGGACGACATGCTATACTATGACTTTTTTTTCATAATTTTGGACGACATGCTATACTATGACTTTTTTTCATATTTTTGGACGACGTACTATACTATGACTTTTTTTCATATTTTTGGACGACGTACTATACTATGACTTTTTTTCATATTTTTGGACGACATACTATACTATGACTTTTTTGCATGATTTTGGGACGACATGCTATACTATGACTTTTTTTCATATTTTTGGACGACATATTATTCTATGACGTTTTTTCATCATTTTAAACGACATACTATACTATGACTTTTTTTCATAATTTTGGACGACATACTATACTATGACTTTTTTGCATGATTTTGGGACGACATGCTATACTATGACTTTTTTTCATATTTTTGGACGACATACTATACTATGACATTTTTACATGATTTTGGGACGACATACTATACTATGACATTTTTTCATGATTTTGGAAGACATGCTATACTATGACTTTTTTTCATATTTTTGGACGACATGCTGTACTATGACTTTTTTTCCTGATTTTGGACGACATACTATACTATGACTTTTTTTCATAATTTTGGATGACATGCTATACTATGACTTTTTTTTCATATTTTTGGACGACATGCTATACTATGACGTTTTTTCATGATTTTGGACGACATGCTATACTATGACGTTTTTTCATGATTTTGGACGACATACTATACTATGACGTTATTTCATGACTTTGGACGACATGCTATACTATGACTTTTTTTCCTGATTTTGGACGACATACTATACTATGACGTTATTTCATGACTTTGGACGACATGCTATACTATGACTTTTTTTCATATTTTTGGACGACATGCTATACTATGACGTTTTTTCATGATTTTGGACGACATGCTATACTATGACTTTTTTTCATATTTTTGGACGACATACTATTTTATGAAGTTTTTTCATAATTTTGGACGACATACTATACTATTACGTTTTTTCATATTTTTGGACGACATACTATACTATGACTTTTTTTCATGATTTTGGACGACATACTATACTATGACTTTTTTTCATATTTTTGGACGACATACTATTTTATGAAGTTTTTTCATAATTTTGGACGACATACTATACTATTACGTTTTTTCATATTTTTGGACGACATACTATACTATGACTTTTTTTCATATTTTTGGACGACATACTATACTATGACTTTTTTGCATGATTTTGGACGACATACTATTCTATGACGTTTTTTCATTATTTTAAACGACATACTATGCTATGACTTTTTTGCATGATTTTCGGACGACATGCTATACTATGACGTTTTTTCATGATTTTGGGACGACATACTATTCTATGACGTTTTTTCATTATTTTAAACGACATACTATACTATGACTTTTTTGCATGATTTTCGGACGACATGCTATTCTATGACTTTTTTGCATGATTTTGGGACGACATACTATACTATGACTTTTTTTTCATAATTTTGGACGACATACTATACTATGACATTTTTTCATAATTTTGGGACGACATACTATACTATGACTTTTTTTCGTATTTTTGGACGACATATTATTCTATGACGTTTTTTCATCATTTTAAACGACATGCTATACTATGACTTTTTTTCATATTTTTGGACGACATACTATACTATGACTTTTTTGCATGATTTTGGGACGACATACTATACTATGACTTTTTTTTTCATAATTTTGGACGACATGCTATACTATGACTTTTTTTCATATTTTGGGACGACATACTATACTATGACTTTTTTCATGATTTTGGACGACATGCTATACTATGACTTTTTTCATGATTTTGGACGACATACTATACTATGACTTTTTTTTCATAATTTTGGACGACATACTATACTATGACATTTTTTCATGATTTTGGAAGACATGCTATACTATGACTTTTTTTCATATTTTTGGATGACATGCTGTACTATGACTTTTTTTCCTGATTTTGGACGACATGCTATACTATGACTTTTTTTCATATTTTTGGACGACATACTATACTATGACTTTTTTGCATGATTTTGGACGACATACTATTCTATGACGTTTTTTCATTATTTTGGACGACATGCTATACTATGACTTTTTTTCATATTTTTGGACGACATACTATACTATGACTTTTTTTTTCATAATTTTGGACGACATGCTATACTATGACTTTTTTGCATGATTTTGGGACGACATACTATACTATGACTTTTTTTTTCATAATTTTGGACGACATGCTATACTATGACTTTTTTGCATGATTTTGGGACGACATACTATACTATGACTTTTTTTTTCATAATTTTGGACGACATGCTATACTATGACTTTTTTTCATATTTTGGACGACATGCTATACTATGACTTTTTTTCATGATTTTGGACGACATGCTATACTATGACTTTTTTCATGATTTTGGACGACATGCTATACTATGACTATATGTCATGTATTTCACTTTTTTTTTTTAAGAAATGTATCAACATACTAACATCATTTCTTTTGGTATAATTTACCATGATTTTTTGTTTTACCTTTTTAGACATACTTTACTCTCACATTTTTATGAAATACTATAATGTCTTTTTTGACATTTTAAGGCATACTGTACATAAAAAAAGAGTCACAGAACAGAACAGACTCAGGTTTATTCGTCAGGAATGTGCACACATAAAAATAGTTGTTTGCTTTTACTGTTTATACACAGAAATAGAGCTACAAACAACAGAGCCAGGAAAGGTGGACCAAATTAACAAACATTTCGCTATTATGTTCATACAAGAAGGTGAAAGATAAATATGTATAGAAAGTATTAACTGTATACACAATAAAACAACGAACAACAGCATGTTTTAGTCAGACTGTCTCCGACTCCTAAAATGTGCCATGTCACACAAATTAAAGACAATAACATGAGGAATCAAATGTTCAAATGTGCACCTGTTTTGTAGGAATAATTTCCAGCTCTTGTGTAATACTGACATTAGTCTCTTGTGCTTTGTTTCCACCCTGTCTATCCATCTGTTGATGCAGTTGTCCAAAGTGTTACCACAAACTAAGACTGTCAAGTTGTGCTACCTCACAGAGTGTGATAAATGTGATTGAAAGTGTTTCGCTGATGTGTCTTAAAGGTACTGAATTAATATTCAGGCTTCCTGCAGATACCCTGTAGATACACCAGGGTTATGTGCTGCAATATGTCTGGGCAGGGTTCAGTTTCTGTGCTGCTCACGCGGGTATCTCTTCCCTCTCTGCTCAGGTCTCACCCCTCCCACCACCCCGCCTCACAAACCAGTGGAGGATGAGCTCTTCAAACCGGCAGAGGGAGGAAAGGGAGGTGAAGGGACGTGTGGTGGCAGCAGTGGGGATGGAGGAGGAAGTGGCAGCGAGTCTTCAAGCACCAACACCAGTGTTGCCACGAAGGGCTCATCCTGGCTGAGCCGCGCTCATCACCAGCGGAAGCTTCCAGAGCAGACAGAGCTGTACGCCCAGCTGCGGCGCATGGGCCAGGCCGGTGACAGCGTCACCCACCGCACCTTTGGCGACCACGACTACTGTGCGCTGAGCCTCGGGGAGAGCCGCAAGCGTAGCGCCGCCATGCTCGGCGCCATGTTGCAGGCACAAGGAGGGAGCGATGGCGTGAGCACCCTGGCACCCAAAGCAGCCGACGATCAGGTAGCGGATGGAAATGGCAAGGAGAACGGGGAAAGGCTGGTGGTGTCCGAAGTCGCAGAACCACTCGAGCAGCAGACGACGACAGTGGTGATTACATCGACGCCACCTTCACACTGCCAGTCGGCAGCTGCCACACCACCGGCCTCAGAGGAAGAGGCGGAGCGCTCGTGTGCATCTCGCTCACCCTCGCCCATCCTCCACCTGTGTCCCGACTCCCCTGCCAGCAAGACAGACTCCAGGTGAGACAGAGAGACAGCGTCTGCAGGAGGAGGGAAAGGAGAGGTGTTGAGATGTGGGTCAAGGAGATAAGACTGACAATGAAATGTAGAGGGGACGTATCAGATAGAGAGAAAGAAAAGGAAGAATGTGGCAGGGGGAGGAAACAATACAAGTAGAACGCAGTATTAGACCGAGATAAACCCCAAAGAGAATGTGAAAGAAAGAACAACTCTGCATTATTGAAGGACATTTTAGACATTTATACACTCCGAGTCAATCAAAGTATGACTCTTTAAAGCAGTTCCCTCAACATATTGGGCCACATACAGCAAACTGTTTCACCACAGTCTGAACTGACTTGGCTACAAGAACAGTGTCTTTGCAACATGGCAAAATCTCTTACAGCTGACAAACGTCCATTATCTTAATGGTATACAGTATATCATCACCCAACCTTAAAGAAACCGATGGACACTATAAATTTGATCAGAGGTCAATTTCTGATTTGCCTCAACATCTGAAGTTGTGGGTAGAATGTAGTACGAGATGGATCGGCGGTTTGGTGCGACAGCTGCAGTGATGCAGACGCTGCGCCCGAAGGCAAAGCTTTTGATTTACTGGTCCATCTACGTCTCAACCCTCACCTATGGTCATGAGCTTTGGGTGGTGACTGAAAGAACGTGATTGCAGATCCAAGCGGCCGAAATGAGTTTGTGAGTTTGTGGCTGGACTCAGCCTTAGATAGGGTGAGGAGTTCGGACATCTGGAGGGAGCTCGGAGTAGAGCCGCCGCTTCTTTGAGTCAAAGTCTTTGAGTCAGACCCAGAACATGCTGGAGGGATTATATATCTCATCTGGCCTGGGAACGCTTTGGGGAGGAGCTGAAAAGTGTTAACGGGGAGGTGATTTGTTTGGCCTGCTGCCCCCGCGACCCGCCCCTGGATAAGCAGATGAAAATGGATGATTGGATCTGAAGTTGGATCACTCAGCTTTCTCCATGGAAACAGTAGTGTTGTAAAATCTCTTTCAGTGCAGTAAATGCCTTAACATCTTAAAAGGAAACCTTTTAAGATGTTCTGTGCAACACCCTTAAGTAATATCCTCAGCTAAGGAAAAACTAAATCTCAAGTGTCATACTTAAGGAGCAAACTTTAAGCACTTTGTGCAACTGGTCCCTGAAGCTTGACTTAAACTCTACATGCAGACATCTTTAGTCAAAATACGCCACAAACTTAAAGTCAAAGCATCAACAGGGTGATGCACTGGACTGTGAAGGTGATGTCTTCAGTCACTAACTGCATCATATCTGTAGCATGTAAACAGAAACACGGTACGAAAAGAACTGTTCTTAAAACATTTCACTCGCAGACTGAACTGGTCTTACTCAGAATAAGGTCAGTGTTCATTGCTATCCGTGTAAGAAGTTTGACTCTGCTGTCTCACTGAGAATAAGGTCAGCGGTCATATTATTTCTGTACATGGGAGACAATGGCAGGGAAAGAGGGTGGGGATGTAAGAGAAAGAACAGAGCGATGCCGTGCTGCAGTCAGTGGGAGAAAGTCTCCTTTTTTTGCCGCAGTTCACCTGTTTGCTCATGTCTGACATTTCAGTTTCACCTTGTGTCCGCCCTTATCTCACTCACTATCCTCTGTCTCTGTCCCCTTTTCTTTCTTGTCCTCTTGTAGTGAAAACTCGGAGATCTGTCCCGACGACGAACAGAGGAACAAAGCCAAGTCTGACGAGGTACAGAGAACATTCACTCTGTTATGCATACTGAAACTTTAAAATAACTCCACCTCAGTAGCCCTGAGCTCACCAGAGTATACAGCACACTTTGAAAAGTCAAATGGCTCATGCCTCAAAAAGGATTTAGGTACATGAGTGTAAACATGCACGAGCTAACTGATGACATATAACACATCCTGAGAAGGATCAGAAAGACAGACTGCATGCAGATGAACAGAGGGGCATGTGAAGTGTTGAGCCTCAGGATGCCGCCCTGCGCTCAGCCTTCCTGCTTCAGTTCCCACGTCTATCTGTATTCTGTATTGTCCTTTGTCCTGACTGTTGCCATGGTTTCCCTGTTGCCAGGACAACTGCCAGGTGTTTTACATCCACAACCTGCCAACCAGCGTGACCCAGAACATGCTGAGGAAACGCTTCCAGGTTTTCGGCAAACCTGAGGACTGCAAAGTCATCATCTGCAACGAGTAAGTGTCCTGATCTGGATTCCTCCATCTGGAAAAGAGAAGATAGGAGAAGTTTTTTAAAGAGTGCAGTGACATTGTTTTTGTGCCGTGGGCTGCAGTTTGAAAATTTTAAATGCAGCCTGTAAAAGAAGATGGAAGTATTGTAGTCGGATAATGTTGAAATGTCATTAATTCACACTAGACTGAGACATTAGCGCCACAAAACTGAGTCACTGGACTTGAAATAAAAACAGCAACTCATCAGAAACGCCTGTCTCAACTCCCCTGAAATAATCTGGCAACTTTTGGGAAACTGTTGAGACGCAATTACACCACAAAACAAAAAGAAGGAAGTTGTTGAGGAACCAATCCTGCCAATGGGTGGGCTGCAAACTTTTTTAAGTCCTCAGCTAGACTGAAAATCACAAACTGCGACAATTTGTTGGAACTATTTTTTTAAATCCACTTCAGTATCAACTCTTAATCTCTTGCCTGAAAGAAAAGTCTGGTGGTACTTTTGCAAACTAACATTGTCATGACTGCTTCAGCAGTTTGAGCCTGTGGTGTTCCTGTTTTTGTTTTAATGCTGAGTCATCGTTTTATGAAACTGTTTTCAGTTCTGCATCTAAAAAGTTGGGAACTTAAACCTTATACTGAAACACAGAAAACCACTGACACCTGGCATTGACAGCAGTCCAACATTCAAACTCCAGACTTTGTGAGTTTAAATTTTCTCATGAGGCAGTGCTGGGTCTAACCCATGTACAGACAGCAATAGAAAGTCTGCTGCTCTGACGGGAACTTTGGCCGGACAAGGGAGTGGTTCAGGATCAGAGACCTCTGACCTCTGGGTGCTCGGTCTCACTCTGCCTGGATTTAAGTTGTCCAGTATAGGGCCTTAAGTAAAGGTCCAACATAACATATTTGGACGGTTGATGCAAGCGAACTCCATTTCTTAGCTAACGTTAGCTAGTGTTGCACACTGAGTCCTTCACAAAGACATCAGTCCTAGGCTGCTCAAGGGAAACAGAGAAAGTCAGGGAGGGTCTCAGTTTTTAAGTTACCTTGAATCTTTTTCGGCATCTGTCAAACAAAACATTAATATATGTGAAAACTTACATACAGTACCTTCAAATGTTAGGAATACTGCCCTTGACCGAGGCACTGACCACTGAACAAGAGTTGGGAGTCCCTGGGCTCTGCACTGTTGCTGGCCACTCCTAAATAGTTCGGATGGGTCATCTAGAGAGGACAAATTTCCCCACGGGGATTAATTAAATATGACTTTAACAAGCTGAACTAAAAATGGGTGTCCTCTTTTTGTTGCATACAACCCCTAACATTTGTCCTTACACGTACTTTGGACATTTGTTCAAAATTGATACTGTCCTGAAAAACACTGGATGCTGTAAATATCAGTCAAAATGTCTTTGTTTTCATTTCCTCTGCAGTTTGTCTGCATCGGACCAAGTCAATCAAATCATTTTTTTCGCTTTGTGTTTTGAATGCTATGTGAGGATTTTCCATCTCTACCGATGCCAGTAACATGTCTCCACTCATATCGTCAAAGGCAGTCATCGTCTTAATGTCTGTCTCCCTACCTGTCTGGTTGTAGGGAGCGCTGCGGGGTGATAAAGATCCGCCAGTCGGGGGTTCAGAAGCACTGGAGAGAGCAGGACACTGTTTTCCAGAATGGACCTGCAGGCCTACGGAGGCTGACAAGGAAACGCTACATAGATCTTGGTAATGACACACACACACACACACACACACACTGACAAAGTTATACTGTGAGTGGCTCACACAGAAAACCAGCATGGTGATAAAGCTTGATGATACAGTGACTGTGCCAGGTTTTGTGTTTACTGACTGTTAAAACTTTTAGTTTCTGTATCAAAATTTACCATTGCTGACCTCTTTGCCAATGTTTCAGTTATCATGATCTTTAAATTGTACTCAACAAAGACTGAGGGTGATGTTTTCTACAAGGACACACCTTTAAATTTGATGTCTTGTGTTTGACAATTACCTTGTTTTTCTGTCTTGTAGATGAGGCCGGCCCGGGCCCCGTGAAGAGCAAGTACGATGCACTGGACTTTGACACTCTGCTGAAGGAGGCCCAGAAGTCCCTGCACCGCTGACAGCACGGCAACCCCTGACTGGCCAGCCTTAGTAAACTGCAGCAACACCCCTCCAACTACACGGCTCTGCCCTAAGACAGGCCTCTTAGTACCTCCATGCAAGGCGACCTCGTAAAATGTTTACATTTTTACCATTGGAATAAAGTAATGATAAGGACCTCGTTGTTTTTTAAGTTTCTTTCACCGGAGGATACTGCTTAAAAACGAGGAAGCCACTGGGAGTCCAGAGGAGTTAAGAGACTGTGGAGGAAGTAGGACTTTTAACAGCAATGGTACAACAACAAAAACAATAAATGATTCAGTTCTCTGCTGAACAACAATAACAAAACCGTCTGTGTTGGTGACATCATCGCTCAGCTTGGAAGAGCGGGCATGAGAGACCTCTGTAGCAAATCCTTGCTATTCCTGCGTTGCGTTGGTCGTCGTGGTGTGCGTTTCTGCGTGTGCGTGTTCTATGTTCTGTTTGTTTTGTAAAAAAAAAAAAAAAAAAAGACACCCCTCCCCTGTTTCCGGTTACGGGTGGTGAACCTGCAAGCTGTGTTCACCATGAAGTTGTGCGGTTGTATAACCAGAACAAAAAAAATTAAAATAAAAAAATAACCCTGCTTTGTTTTAGCGAAAATTGTGGATGTTATAAATTTTAAAATCTGTTGTGTGTGTGTTATGGACAAAGAATATAAAAAACATTTAACGTAATCATTTGATGACTGATAAAGTTTACAAATCTAAAATGAAGAAGAAAAAAATCATGTTTTTTCTTTTTTGTAATTGTAGTGCTTCCTTGATTTGATCTATGCACTGTAAGGAGGTAAATGTCTCCGCTGTCCTCCACTGTCCCCCTTTGAATCTAATCTCTAACTCTGCCATGCTGACTATTTTGGCTTCTGCTACTGGCTGCTGAAGGCTCTGTTTGGTAGGCGTTTCGTACATTAAGACCCTCAACTAGGTTCTGGGAAAAAAGTTTACCTTGAAATCTTTTCATTCCTCACGTACAGAAGTATTTATTGGAAAAGCACTTAAATTAAAAACAAGATATCCACTGAGTTCTGCTGCATTTATTAAAAAGTTTGTAATATGTTACTATATTATATCAAGAACTTTCAAGTGTGAATTAATGACTATGGTTGGGTTAACGCAAATCCAAGGATTGGGCCTAAAGTTGGAAATAAGGGGCCTAAAGTTGGAAATGAGGGGCTTACAGTTGGAAATAAGGGGCCTAAAATTGGAAAGGAGGGGCTTAAAATTGGAAATAAGGGGCCTACAGTAATAGAAAGGGGTCTAAAGTTAGAAGTAAGGGGTCTTAAGTTCGAAATAAGGGGCCTGAAATTGAAAATAAGAGGTCTAAAGTTGGAAATATGAGGTCTAAAATTGGAAATGAGGGGCCTAAAATTTAAATTAAGGTGTCTAAAGTTGGAAATAAGGGGCCTAACGTTAGAAAAAAAGGGCCTAAAATTGGACAATAAGGGGCCTAAAGTTGGAAATACAGTTGGTTAAAACATGAGCTGGGTCACAATCGGATCATGGTTGCTCAGAAAAGGGTTTTTGTGTGCTTCATTAGTTGATTCTAGGTATTTTTTTCCACATCTAGAGGGGTCTTGATGTATCTCTGGTAGGGTCCCACTGAACATGTGTCCAATAAAGGCTGCAGCCTAATGACACCCCCCGAATGCCACAGCCAATGCAAAACTTACTGTTTACATTTGGACTGCAGCAAGCAGGACTAAAATGGGGAAATAAAGATGGTAGCCATAGACGCTTTTGTACCATACTTAGTTCACTGCTGAGCTCTGTATGAATCCATCACATCCACACTTAGTCCAGATCATTCCAGTCCAATCTTCTTTCACATTAAGCCCATCAGTCATTACAGGGCAAAGTACTGTAAATGGAATTTTGATTGTCCAGGAATTTCTCTTTTTTTTGTTCCAGGTGACCTTCACATTGGGTCAGCTTGACATTTGATTTCAAAGTACAATGGAGAACAGTATCAATTTGCTCCCCATAATCCACCCGCTGCCGTTGCCAGGAGCAGACAAATCTGTTGGTTCAGATGGAATGTATTCAAGAACCTGAATGTAATCATCGTGTTTTCCCCATTCCTGCTTGCCCAAAGATTGTGGAGTTTTTTGGTGCTTTAAAGGTAGAGGTTGCTTCGTCGTCTGGTTGACTTCATGCGACAGATAATGGCCTGAAGTGCAGTCTGGGTCGCGCCTACTTTACATTCCCCATGCAGCCAGTAGCACCCGCCCTGAAATAAGGGAGAGAGCCTCCAAACCTGCCAATCCGGTGGCACCAAACCTACACAGCCAGGGAGCGAGCGAGGGATGGGCTTGAAAGTAACGTAAAGAGCAATCGGCCGAGAATCTGGTTTCTCGTCCGGGAGGTACTGTATCAGCTGAGCATCTCTACCTCACATCCATCCATCCCTGCTCCCCCTGTGTTTTTATTTCCTCCTTCTACTGGATGCTCTCCCCCAGCCTCTTTTGTAAGTCCCTTACTTTGTTGGTTTTTTTGTTGTCAGAAATGTTCTCTGTGTGAGGGTCTCTCCAACTAACGGGTGGTTATGGGTAGTTGGGGTTTGTGTTTGATTTTTTATACTATGACTCCTCCTACCACTAAACCCCTTGCGAGGGGAATAATCTCTCTCTGTCTCTAACTCTTTCTCCTTCGCTTGCCTCATAACGGTTTTTAGCGTGTCCGTTTCTTGGAGTCTCGACCGTGTGTCCTTGTGTAACTGAGTGTTTTGTCTTTGTCTCGTGTTTGAGTCGGACACTGCTGACGCTTGCAGGTCGGTGAGGACGGGTCGGGAGGGGTTGAACGGCGGCTCGGAGGTTGGCTGGTCCTTGAGTGCGCTTGGAAGGGAAGATTCCCCTGAATTTCTTGTTTTCTTCAGGGACACGCCAATCCTCCTGATCTCCCTGTTCCTCCTCTCCTTGACCGAGAACTTCAATAATCCGCAGCCCGACTCTCTATCTCTCTCTAACTTTAACTCTATCGCTTTCCGTCTCTCTTGTGGGTTCAAGACCTTGTTTCCAGGTCTTCCCCAAAGCCTGGTGAACTCCCTGCTTTTTAACAGATAATCCCTCTTCCCCCGTCCTCTTCCTCGTCCTTCCTCTATCTAATCAACTCCTTGGTAACACACACAAAAAATTGAATGTTTACATCACTCGATTCTCCTTTGACTTTATTAGGAACGCACACTAAGTACAAAGGCGCCTTATTCAGTGTTTAAAGAAAAAAAAAGAATAACAGCAAGTGAAGTAGAGGCCTAGCGTTACCTTCTCCAGGCTCACTGATGTCCAAAACTAACAAAACCAATTTAGTGCTATACATACTGATTGAGAAACATGGTTTCAAAAAGGATAAAAAAAAAAGATACACCTTAACAACTAATCTCAAACAACTGAATGAGTATTTGTGCTTAGTATGTATACTACTAAAAAGTGAGAGAATGTGCTGGTTTACATATTAAAAAAAGAAATATAATATATATGAATATAAAATGTGTATATAGCACTATGCCTCGTTGTAAACATAAAATGTATTGTGTGGTTTTTTTTTTCATTTTGTTTTTGTTTTTTTTCAAGTGGCGGGTCATAGTTGATTGCTAATCAGAAGATAGATGGTCAGGTCAGTTTAGTTCCGATGTTGGTTCAGTACAGGGAGGAAATGAAGGGAAACATTGAAATAACTTCACACAAAGTCCAACACTGTTCTAAAAGAAAGACAAAAACGATCTAAGTATCCCTTTAGACCATCACCCCTAGAAGGTTCTATTTCTTTGCTGTTTATAAAATGACTAAATATTTTTTAATGTTTTCTGTTTTCTTAAAAAGCAATTTGAAATGCAATACGTAATAATCTTATCTTTAAGACAGCCTTTCCGAAAAACTGAGGTAATAACGTAAAAGTGTGTGGTTGGTTGTTGAACTACAACAGAGGCAATCTTTGAGCTGCAGATTCAATAGGCTACTGTACTGTATGTAGACTGCTGTTAAACACAAAAGAAAAAATCATAAAAACAAACTACAGGAAGAATGTGGTTAGTCGCGTCGTAAACACATAACACGTATACAGAACGAATCGTACTAATATACTCTTGCACAAATAACGTCCCAAGTAGTGAAATACCCTCACGATGTTTTCTTCGCATTGAAAGGAAGCAGTTGTAACTATGTTATCACCACCTTTTGATGGTGCACAGGTTTGTTCAAATCTGAGTTGCATTCAACACTTACTCGTATTACAGTTAACAGCCAATAACTATACATGTATGACTCTGGTAAAGGAATGTGGGAGGGATGAAAAGGAGAAAAAAAAAAGCGAGTTGTTGCTGGTTTGACCCGGTTCGAGTTTCACACTAGTTGATACAGATGAGGCAGACACTGTAGGAAACTTTTACTGCTGCACCTCTGCTTCGTTATTCAAATTCATTACAAAATACAGAATGGTATAATGGTCCAACCAGGTGGGAGACGCTGCAAGAATGCAGTACTAAAGCAGGATTGATGCTAAACGTGTGGTGTGATCTAAAAGCTGAGAGCATGTGGAGGGATTTCTACAGTGTCTGCCGCTGTGCCTGTGAGGGTGCCTCCGTTGTTCTAGAGGTGAATTACATCGAAACGACCCCATTTCTCATCATGGCAAGCCTTAAAAATCAATCGGGGGGAAAACAAAGCTACCACTAGCTTTTATTATTACTGTTTCAACTCCTTTCCAATCCAATGTGGTTTATTATGAAATAATTACTGACGTAATTAAAACTTTTTTCAATAGCCATATTATAAAAAGTATATACATATATATGAATATATATTTGTGTGTTTGTGTAGATATCTAGATGATTATATACTTTCTTATAGAAAACTTTGATGGTGACCATTCTCCTCAGTGTTTTGAGAACACGTTGACACATTTCAACATAATAATACCGCTGTCCACTCGGTCTAGGTTCTAGGTCGATGGACAACGAATCCAAAAAAAGAAAAAAAAAACAAAAAAAAAAGTTAAAAAAAAATCCTTCCAAAGGGAATTACCCTCGTCAGAATGCAATACCTTTCTTTCCATTCTTCATTTCAGAAAAATGGGAAATGGCAAGAAAACCGTAAAACTTGATAGGCAAGTTGACCAAAAAATAAAACTACAATAAAGAGCGTGGCTCGTGGCGGCTCGTGAAAAATGTGACGTTTTCGGCGGCCGCATCTGATTAAGTTTTATAGATGTCATGTTTCCAATGCCATGGCCCTCTAAGAAACACTTCTTTGTTTTTACGTCACTTACTGTTTTAGTTTGGGAAAACAATGTATCCGTCAGCTAGCTACACCATCAAATTAGCCCCTACCGGGACAGGAGTGCTTGCAATACCGGCCTCAGATTCCACGTCCATGTTTGATCAGCGAAATGGTTGTGTCACGTTTAACCATCAACCGTTGTACAATCCACAGAAACTGATTCTGTCAAACTTGATGGCAACAGTGATGTCAAATCGGCACTTAGTAGGGACTGCAAACTGTCAAAATCTGCTAAATGTGAGTGGGTGTTGTTTTGGTGGAAGAAAATATTTTGACAAAGGGCATACATTGTTTTTGTTGTTTTTCATTACTATTGATTTTATTGTCTATTTACATCTAATGACTATCAAATTCACAAATGATTTTTTTTTCTTTTTTAACTTAGTTTTTGGTAAAAACAAAAAAGGTAAATACTGCTAGTGAGATTTTATATTTTTACATATGTTGGTTTTATTTTGCGTTTCTTTTTTTTATACGCCACTTAGTTTGGATGTCTTTAAATGGTGTTTTTTTTTTCTCCGTTTTGTGTGATTTCATATGTCTTGAGAATGTGGAGACAAAGGCATTTCAGTATTTTTGAATTGTTAAAATCTAGTTTCATAGAAGCGGAAGTATCTGATGTTATAAATTATATTTTAATTCATGTAAATAGTTTAAAACAGAAGACTATGGCTTCCTTTTAAACTGAATACATTTCTCTTCAGAGATTGTTTACATTATGAAACTGTAGAGATGTGCTCCTCATATACTGTATAAAGTACATATATTCATTGATTTGCCTCCAAAAAATAAAATCCTAATGAACAGCATTCTTCCAGTGCTCATGGTGTGTTTTTTTAACAACGAACAAATACCACATTAAAACGTACATATGTTGTTTTAGCTTACTATCGACTATTTAGGGTCGGTATATCACAAGAAACGATACTACAGCACAAAGTCGATACCAAAGTTATGAGAACGTTGTGGTACTTGTTTTTCTACAGTACTGTGGGTACCAGGGATGCAGTTCTTTCAGCACTGACGGGGACAGTTTTAGTTTGCTGTTAAATTATATGAAAGGAAGAAGAATGCCTACCAGCACACTGTGTTTTTTCCTGAGCTCAGCATACAGTATTTTGTTAATTCTTAGCAGTGGAAGCGCTGACCGTTTACACTACACTACAAACGCAGGGTGCTGAGGTTCTGAGTGCTGCACGTTTGGCGTTTTATCTACTCGCCAAAAATTGTAAGTGGTTTAACTTTGGGTGACACGCTGCACTCGTCACAGTCACTTTTTACCCAGCCATCCAATCACAGTAGAGGAGAGGCGGTACAAACAGCCTACCAAAACAACCAACTGTCACATCTTACAATTACAAGTCATGGATGTATTGAGAGAACTGGATACAGCTTAGGAGATGGAGCCCTGTTCATTCCTATACAGTTACTCAGTCGCGCATAAAACCAAAAAAGTTCAACTTACTGGGCATAATTTTTTTCCGTATTTTTTTTTTAGCATCATGAAGCTCATAGGCCAAAAGCACTACAAACTTTTGCAAGCCGACGTTAATCAACGTTTGGTCATGGACTTTCCACGTCCAGATATGAGGTGCAAGGTACCCTGGGTGCGTTTGTTGTTGATGTTCTTGGACGCCGTGTCAACTTCAGCCTGTTAGATGCATTGTCTGTTTTCTTCTGTTTTCAGAGGAAATGAACATTTTGCATATAGTCTCTTTCAAAATAAAAGCACTACGTTGGTACAAAACGGTGAATTTACTTTTTTTTTTCCATTCAAACACAAATGAGGTTGGGTTTAGGAAAATAGAACAGGGTTTGGCTTTATAATCTACATGTAACAAGAAGTAAACACTGGTCTTCCAGGTGAAAGTCTGTGGTTGTTGGACTCATCCGCCACGCCTCCCGCCCACTCTACTCGGACTTTTCACCCCTTGACTTAAGTTGTTGTCACACTGCGTTTCCCGCTGATTCAACTGGGCGCCTTTAAACAGTAATGGTGATTGGCTGTTCCGCATGCTGACATAAATGGATGGCTTTTTTCGTTAGTGTCTGACGCCAGAAGTCACTGCCCAAGAGCTGGTTGATTGACTGATTGAATTCCTAAATGTTCTCAAAGAGGAAATGTGTGTTACAGCACAGAAATAAAATCTACAGGTGCTTGTTTAACCGTGTCCACCCATCACAGTCTATTACTCACTGAATTTTATACACTTGTATTTGCTTGATTAGTGTTTGTTCAAAGTTATGGTTACATAAGATTTCTTTATTTTATGCTGTTTGTACTTTTTTTTGCAATGAATCATCTCTCTCACTGCAATCAACAACAAGCAAAAACAAATGTCAGTTTCTCAGAGTCGTAATTCGTCTTTAGACTTACTGTTTAATATCTTATGCCTGCATGCTAACACAAGACTGCTCGTATATTGTGTTGCTATGATCAGTCTCCCCTTGCTGAGGAGAGGTTCAGCTTCATAAAGCAGTATTGCACACACACACACACACACACACACACACACACACACACACACACACACACACACACACACACACACACACACACACACACACTCTCTTCCCAGTCTTCCCCTGGTTAAACAGCATCCTATTAACAAGCCGCTGGCAATTTTCCGCCTGGCTAGCCTGTGATTCACATGTCAGTGACTGCACTGATGATGTCTGTGCACGGGACATCACTATACCAGCACTGTTGTACTGATGGTCTCTGGTCTCCTGTCACTCCCACATCAGCAAAAACACGTGGGAACATTTATGTTCCACAAAGCCCAAAGGCTTCTAGGGAAGAGGAAAATCTAAATGCACCAGGCCCTCCAGAGGGCAGAAGAAAAGGACGAAAATAGTAAATAGAAGCAAATAGAGTAAACACAATTTCATGGATGATAAAATAAGGAGGTTTGATACACAGAGGATGTCTCAGATTAAAGTACTGTACTGAGAGAGGCGATGGGGGAAGAAAACACACTGAAAACCTGAAGTCTAGAGAAAGATATTGACCGACTGATAAAATGACACTGGGATCCATGCAGCAGGAGCCTCTGTGAGCCGAGCAAAACATAATCACATCAGGCATGCAAAGAGTAACTGATTCAAACTTTGGAACATTTAGTTTCAGAGCCTGTTTTGTTTTTCCCCGTGAAAACAATGCTCTCAGTCTGACAGGGCTTTCACACCAACAGCAAGGCCATTATTTCCAATGGGCACAGTGGCTGTGCTCTGTCTTGGTCAGCTACATGAGCCACAGCAGTGTGCACTATGCTCATGTTCCATTAGACTGTATAGTCAGCGCTGACACTGTATATGATGGCCTCCACTATGCACCTAGTGCATTCATCCAAGATTAATGGTAACAAAAAACCCTAAAAGAAAACAAAAAAACAAACTATGGTTCCAACAACTTTCTTTTCTCAATGGTCTGGACGGTCAACAATCTACTGTCCCAAACTAAATTTCTACTGTGCAGAGACATTAGCTGTAACTGTATCTGTCCAACCAAGAAACGTATCTATTTCCGTGGTTTATACCGGACGTCACGTTTAATCAATACTGTATTTTCTAACCTAATATTCATTGGCATTGCAGTTGTGCCTTCACTCAGGGGCGTAGCACCAAATTTTGGAGTAGTAGAGCAGTTTCTGGGGACCCCTCCACACTCCCTCTCTTGATCCATGTCTCTCACGCAACTTTTGAAATATGTTTTTTTATGAAGTCCGTTTGCTTTCTTTCCCTTTCTTGTCTTTCTTTTCTTTTTTTTGGGACCCGATTTCCCTTTCTTGGTGAAAGACATGACAGCGTGTGTTGGTGCTCCTGCAGCCTCAGCAGTCACTCACTCAGCTTTAGCTAACATCATCAGACGTTGATATTTGGTTGAATTTAGGTTGTGACGTCAGGTGACCAAAGTTAACGTTGGGACCATTTGACAGAGAATACTGACAGCAGATGGCAGTTATATTTTTTGGTTTTAAATTGTGAATCAGAATCAGAATAGCCTTTAGTGTCATTCCAGTGCACAACGAAATTGGAATGCCATTCATTTGGTGTAATAAGAAAAGAGAAAAGGAAAACACAAACAACTTGAGAAAAAAAAGTACAAGTAAAAGCAAACGCCAAACTGGAGAGCACAGAGCCGCTGCACCCGTGTGCGCCGCCAAATTGTGCTTCCAAACGTCTCATGCCAATGTCATCTTGACACTGAATAATGACATTTAAATCATCTACACTTTTAAAGTGTCTTTTCAGTCTTCCAACCGCTCAAAGCGCTTTTACACTACATGCCATTCATACGCTGGTGGCCAAAGCTACCAAACATAGTGCCACCTGCTACTCGGTGAGCATTCCAATGTGTTCAGTATGTCACCCAATAAAACTCTGACATGTGGACTGGAGGAGCCAGGGATAAAATCGCCAATCTTCTGATTAGTGGAGGACCCACTCTACCTCTAAACCAAAGCTTCCCCCATTTAGAGGTATGGAGAAGAAAACTGAAAGTTTCCAAAACATCATAATGTTAATGTCCACACAGCATGAAATTCTAACGTCTTTAGACATTTAAAATGTAGTCAACCCAATTTTCATTCCAACCAAAATTGAACATCTGTCCAATGTTTTTCTGACATCCTATCAACGCCCTTTGCCAGCTGGGGAGAGACAAATCCTAGTGCAAGGGTGGACATGAAGGGGCCTCGATAAGCTTCCACCATTTTATAATTTATGGAACTGATTACTTAGAAATAAAAAACTACAAACAAAACCAAACATTTCATTTAAGGCTTTTTGAGGGGCCCCCTCCCACTGGGGCCCTTAAAAAGTACATTAAAAATAAATAAATAAACAGGTTTGTATTTTCAAAAAGGATACTCTTCAAAGGACTACTCTTATTTATTTCTATGGACTTTTATTTCCTAGTGCCACATTTATTTCCTAGCTCCTTTTATTTCCATCTGCTTAAATGACCATGAAATACTTGGTGGGGCATTTGTGGATTCTGAGTCAAAATTTCATGAAACCTATGGCTAACAAATCCAGCATTTTACATCTGAAATGGATAGATATTAGAAATTAACACATACAGCTAAAACCTACAGATTCTAATCCCTTTTTTGATTCAATAACTAAAATAATTTTGCAGGGTTTCGAAAGAAATCCACAGGGTTCGCACACATCTCAATGGACAACAAAACATTTCAATTACTTTTCAAGGACCATTAATAATTTTCTTTTTCTTGCCCGGCGTTCTTCCATTAGATGCAAACTATTCAGACATAATTTCAGCTAGCTGGCAAACATGGAGGGAAATACAGAATGCAGAAAGATAATGAAGAAACAAACGTCACGCATCAGTGCATATTCGAGCAACATTGTGTCGTCAGCAGAAAATAAATTTGCGTTTTACATTACGTGGACAGTTATCTGAAACTGTTACAGTCCACACAACAAAATTCCGTGACTTTCACAAAGCTTTCAAGGCTTTGTGATCCCTGAGTCCAGCTACCACACAGAGCTCTTGTATCACTACTACAGCACATGGTGCCTCTACTCTTAATGCGCTCTCAGCCCGCTCTGGCTGACTCTGTGGGTGAGACTACAGAATATAGCGATCATATTCCCCAGGCTCAGAGCCGACACTTCCACAGGAGTTGTCTCCTGGTGTCACATGATACACAGAGACAGAGCGACAGTGGGACAAGAAGCCGCTGCTAAAGCAATGCACTGCTCACAGCTCTGTAAAGAAATAAGATTTTAAAGTTAAAGAAGTTAAAGAAACAAAAAAAAGTCAAGTACACATGCAGAAGGTTGGGCCGCGATTATTCCATACATTGAATAAATACTGATGTCCAAATCAAGTACTCATGCCCATGCCTCATTACAAAGTTGCTATATTAGACTGCATTGGTTTCAGCTCGTGTCCCTGCTGAGTGTACACACTTACATTATGAACTTCTAACTAACCACAGTGAGATGGGTATTAAATAATTCATGTGTGATTAAAGTAACTTTCCTTTGGGTTTTGTATTTGTAAAGCATTGACCTTTTTTTTTTTTTTAACTTTGGTGATTAATTGTAGAGCCCAAAGCCAGAGGAGAAAGCAGACGATTAGAAATCATCCTGTCAGCCATTTCCTGTCCTGCTGTCCTCTGTTTGGTTGTTTCTGTGGGGCAGTCGTGACTGCAGCAAACAGAGCGGCTCTGCAGTGCAGTGCAGAGTTATTAGACACACAGTGTCATCCCCATGAGCTTCAGCTTAACTCTGACAGGGACACCAGGACAAGACACCACTGTCGACCATAACCCTCGTGATTTCTATTTATTTGCCTCAGTCCCCTGTGATGAGATCGTGTGAATCATGTTTGTTTATCGACTCTGTCTGATCACATTGGTGCTAAATTTGTGACATTTTTAAAATTTTTCTAATCTGACTGTTGGATTGGGACACATTCACTTGCTTATTTCCTCCATTCTTTCCTTCTTGCATTTGTCAAGCGCAAGTTCTCACTGATGGTTAATTTGTGTCTAAAACTTGAGCTCGGCAACAATGCGTTTTATAAATCTTGAATGTTCTGTTAGCTCACACTACACATTCCAATTTGCCTTTCTGTACAGCGAGTACCTGCCACTATTCCATCGTACAGATCATTTCATCGACCATGATTTGGAAACCTGAATGAACTGACCCTTCGCTAAGCCCCGCCCCTTTGTGATGGTAAGCATGGAGCCCACACTGTCACTAACTGCACTCCCTGAAGAAATATGATCATATTTTGGAAAAATGAAGCAGTGATTCCAGAGAGAAGCAGACAGAGGGGTCTACAGTCTGTGTTTGAAGGATATATCCAGGATGTCAAACTGACTCAGCAGCAACAACAGGTTAAAAAGACAAAGACAGTTAGAAGCTAAAGCCCAACTATAGGCTACAGATCACAGTGTAAAAGTGAACCACCACATCACTGCTGATCGACACAGAACACAATGAATAGAAAGGGAAACTTTGCTGATATTGAACCAGCTGTGTGGCATCACAGTGTGTGCAGATGAAAGCCAGACACCGTTCATCTGCACACACTGCGATGACACACAGCTGGTTGAATATCAGCAAAGTTCCCCTGCTTCCCTTCACTGGTTCCTGTACAGCAGGGTCGGTCTTTGTTTCACTGTTACAAAGCAAAAGCAGCATGGGTATACATTCAGTAGGCTATATCTTCAGTAGCTAGCTAGCTAACCCTACACTTTTCAGGGTTTGATTTTGGTTTTGGAACAGGGAAGAAACGTATATCTTTTTCCAACCTCTCCAGGTAACGAGTATCATTAATACACGACGTGCCCCAGGCACAACATTTAGCTCCAAATCCACAAAACCAGCCTGAAGATGAAGGAAATCTGAAATGACTGCATTAGAGTCAATGGAGCACAGCTGTGTTGTTGTCGGACCCTGGTCTGAGCTGGTCTAGTGCTATGTTATGATTGGCCTTTCTGCGTCGGGACACAGCAAAGGATCAATTCTAGTATTTGAAAAGCTATGCTGCTTTGCCGAGCTACATCGTTTGTATGGTGGTCCAAATGTCATCCGAATTATACTAAATCATTTTCTTCCTAATCTATAGACCATGGGTGTCAAACTCGTTTACTTCATGGACCACAAACAGCCTAATTTGATCTCAAATGGGCCGGACCAGTAAAACCACTGCATAGTAACCTGTAAATAATAAAGCCATCAAATTTGTCACATAACGTTACAGGTAGAAGGCTGAAGGATGAAAGTAAAGCAAGTGCAGTTTCAACAATATGTCTGTTTTTCAGCCAACTGATGCTGACGCTGATGCTATTTCGTTAGCAACAAAGTAGCTAGCTTACACAGGTACAGTGCTGACCTCTCGGCTAAAACT
This sequence comes from Cephalopholis sonnerati, assembly GCA_019142605.1. Taxonomy (NCBI): domain Eukaryota; kingdom Metazoa; phylum Chordata; class Actinopteri; order Perciformes; family Serranidae; genus Cephalopholis; species Cephalopholis sonnerati. The sequence goes on along the minus strand of JAGQAX010000004.1, from coordinate 41,161,126 downwards.
AAAATCAGACGTATGTTTCCGCAAACCTGCCAACAATTAATTTTACTTATCAGGCGGGGGGTCTGATTAACCCTGGCTGATTTTTTTGGAAAGTCTTAGACCATAAGAACAACTTTGAAATTGGGCATCCTTCCCCTTTAATGTGTATATAAACAGATGAACTCATTCTCACAACCAGTTAAGTATGCTTTTAATTTCATTGCAATCAATTCATTTTAAAATTAAGGTTTTCACATCAGCTGCAGCGAGCGTCGTCTCTCAGGAAACTAACCGCGCTCAACATGACACACTGCAGAGAGCTGCAGCAGGTCAGAGGTCACCTTGTGCAACACGCTGATAACAGTTACATTCGGTGGATGCTGACCCCGCGACACACACATGTACAACACGATGACAAACAACCAAAGACCTCTGCTATAATTTGTTTTTCACCTAAGATTGAATTTAAACACTATAAATTTCTAGCTGTATTTTTTTCTGCATTTACTTCTGATGGTTTCATTTCACTGTTGGATGTTGTAGACCTGCTGTAATAATATTTATGTTGGCCGAATATATATTAAACCCCAACCTGTTAAAGTTTAGGTTAAATAACGTGACATATTTGTAGCTCAGCAATATTTTTTCACCTGGCTATAAATTATATTACCCCTAAAACATCCACTGACTCCCTCGAGGGATTTGGAGCCTGAGATGGAGAACAACTGCTCCACAGCACAGCAGCAGTATTTGGTGTTCTGTCTCTGAACAGATGCAGGCAAAATTCAATGTGTTGCAGTTTGTGATACGGTTGGTTTCCTGCACAGATCCTGCATATCACTCGAGTTGTTGGATAAGCCTCTTAACTGTCCTCATGAGACATGTTGATCCAAGCTGCCACATACATCACACCTGCTGCGACTGAAATGATTTGGCATTGTTTTCTGCATGTATTAAAGAAAGGTGAGAAGAGACATAATGAAAAAGGCCTCGTCATTGTGTCTTGCAGAGATCGTATCGCTTTCTCTTACATTTTTTGTCTTTAAAATCCTTGTGTCTCATAAAACAGAGGAAATCCAGCTACGGCAGCACTTATTTTAATTTCAAAGTGTCTCGCAGCTTCTTTTGTTTTGCAATTAATCCAGTTATTGAGCTTAAAGAGCTTTTTAATGCTATTCTGTTTCTACGGGAGCAGCTTTGGGTCCTGCTTACTTCCTGTCAGCTATAATAGAGGGGTCATTACCTCAGTGACAACATTCAAAGTTTGAATTGGTGCCAGACTTTGGGGCTAGTTAAAGAAGTATTTCACTAAGGGAGTGCCATATCATCTTCTCCATCATAACACCAGTATAATCTTTAATATTATATGAAAAATTCATATTGTGATACCCGCAATATTTTGACAGGTTGACACATTTATGTCATATCATTACACACGGCAACAACAAGCATGGCTGAAAGTGAAACTATGACTGTCTCCGTGGTGGTTCCAAAAAGAGGAGCAGCTTAATAAACTGTGGCGTCCTGAATGTTTTACTTCTCAGACTCTTTTAGTGACTTACCGCTCAGAGGGAACTCATTCAGCGGCTCCTCTGGCAGCAGCACAGCGTCTCTCCCTCTCCTCTCTCGCTGTGCACACACAGGAGTAAACTACTACTAAAAAAAAACTCCATATATGTGAATGTGTGATAGTTGTGGTATCATAACAGCCTGTCACAGGTTACAGCGTGACGATTAGAGGAGAAATGGCAGAGCATAAAGGTCCAGGTGGAAAAAAGAAAAGGAAATCACCTGTTGATTTATATATATAGATCCCAGGGGACATTTTTACTGAATGTTTGAAGCAAACTGTAAAACTAGATCACTTATTTTGCTGCAATTCTATGTACTTGAATTAATAATAAAATGTTTTTGTTTTTTTTTACAAATTTGTCATATAGCCAAGACTGTCGTTATCGCAAAGATACCCTGAAATATTGTGATATTATTTTAGGGTCACATCGGTGTTGCATGACCAGAGAAAACAGAGAAAAAGGGCTCAGTGTATGTAATATTCATTCATTGTGCAATATAAGAAAAAGCTTGTTGGCCGATTCTGAAAGTTTATTTTAGAGCCAATATCAGCTGACAGCGATGACTCTCTTGGGCTAGCATCAGGTACAGACAGAAATACGCGGCCCCAGCAGCACTCTAGTCTCTTCCTTTTACACGTAAGCAAGAATTATTTCTGACTGATGGTTTTACTCCATTTAATGTAGGGCATCTCAGCAGAGGTAATACTGGCTAATGTTAGCTAAACAAAGTGCAAATACTAACTTAATTCACTGACAAAAAAACAACAAATTCTGGTAGGTGATAAAGATCCAGGTTTATAATAATAACAATGAAGGTAGGTTAGTGAGGTTCACTGTGAATGTCACTAACATTCAGTCTGGTCAGTGGTAACAGGTCAGACCTGTCCTGTTGGGTCAGGTATCATGAAGTTACTGTTTTCTGCCAACACAGGGGCTTGAGTTGAGCCATAATCTGTTTGGAGACTGATTACGAGGAAAATGAACATGCACATTTAGATGAAAAACAGCATGTAACGTGTGTTTTTTATTTTTATTTTGTAGAAGCATTTTTCAGTTGAGGGTGAAAGCACTCAAGATGGGTGAAAGTGGGCCTGGCTTATTTGTTTCAATAGGCACCAAAGTCTGACACCTAGGCAAAATTCAAAAGCTGTCATTGATATAATGACCCCTCCTTCATTTTTAGTTACCTTGTTAGCTACTGCATGAACAAACACCCCAACAGGAAATACAGAGGGACCCATTTAGAATGTTTATGTTGTCAAGTTTAAAAAGGTCAGATAGATAGATAGATAGATAGATAGATAGATAGATAGATAGATAGATAGATAGACAGATTTAAAAAAAGGCCAAATAAGATTATATAAAATACCCTTAAATTCAATTAAGTGGGACTTAAGGGGAAAACATGATGTTAAGGAGGAAAATAAATGATCTCTCATTACTCATAGTAGCAGCCTGGTTATATCTGTGCTCTGAGTGCTGCAGCTCTGACACTTGCACTCTTAACGACCTGGAACGCATTTGATCACCTGTCAGAATTTGAGATGATTGTTGTGTTCAGAGCATCGGCTGAATCCTAAATACAACACATACGAGAGTGCATCATGAAATGCTGATGACTCTGCATCGCTGGGGCAAAAAAAAAAAAAAAAGCCTGAGCAAACAAGTCAAGTGACTTTCTCTGCTTAGAAACTGCAGCTGACCCATGCACAGTCGTCCTATAAATAGTCCTGCATCGCTCTCTGGGCTGTAGCTTGCAGGCTGGCAGCTCTGCAGTCACGACTGCCCCCGATCGCTGCTAGAATGAGGCTAAAGCTCCCTTCCTTTAGGCTCACTGGGTGTACTGCAGCTGCTGCTCTCCTCCTCTCCCTCTCTCTCCCTCTCTCTGCAGTCACGGGTTGTCGCTGCGTCAGAGCCAAGCTTTACAAGCTCAGCTGATCATCACAACCATATACGGCAATCCTTTGAGCTCCCAGCACGCCCTGACGTCATGGGGACTTTCGTCATACACCAATGACGACACACTTGGGTTATATATCCGTGCTATTATTATATTACTACAGCGTGTGAGGGAGGGAGGGAGGATGATGAATTTAGTTCAAGTCCTGCTCACCCCCCCATCGAGGCTCCAGTGGCGATCACTTTTCATTATCCCACTCTGGCGTCATGTTGTGTTTTATAACAGTATTATGTATGGCTCTAGGTGGGAGAATTAACTACACAAGCACATGCAAATGGATAGCGCAGCTGGCAGATGTTTATACATCAGCAGATGTTGTGTAAGTCTTTCTTTCATGCATGTTTCCTACAGCGAGCTGCATCAGTGCTGCAGACAGTTCTCTCTCATTCTCACAGATTCCTACTTATTCTCACACAGACAGTTTCCAGATGTTTACTTCTCAACAGACATGTTGAACAGTGAAACTGACATGTATGCTACAAAGAGTTTGAACCTCTCCACAGCTGCTTGTTTCTCTCATTTCAATACAAAACAGTCTCCAGAGCAGCCACAAGTACATATTCCATGTTTGGTTTGAATTTTAAAATGCTTTTATCATAAAAATCTTGTAGTGGAGCTGTGTTTTGAGCTGTGCCAAGATTTGTTTTCCCAGAGTTTTACAGATACTATCCCCTTACTTTGTCCTCAGGGTGAATGGTCCCAACTGGTCATTTGCAGGTCAAAAGACGTCCAAGCGTCTCAGTTCAAACTGAGCCAAATGTGATTTAAAAAGTTAAACTTTTGCAGACATGCTGTAAGCCAGTAGTTCCCAGTCTGGGAGTCCTGGCACCCACTGCGGGTCCCAAAATCTTCACAGGGGGTCACAAGTACCCCTTTTTGACAGTCATCAGCTGGCTTGGTTTGGTTTGGTTTGGGCAGTCAGCCAAAGTGCAGCAAGGATTTGCATTTTCATTAAAACAGGGCTACCTGATTGAAGGTGTGTCTGTAACTGATGACGACTTGTCTTGAGTGATGACGTTTAAAAGCAGCAGGTGTTTCTCTATCACACAGCAGGTAAGGTCAAAGATGTTTACCCGTTGGAGGTGAGCTGTTTGCAGAGGTGCAGTAAGAGCCTGTTGTCTGCAGCTCTTCATCAACATCTCATTGTGACTGTTTCTGATTTCACTTTCCTCCCGGCTGTATTTTCAGACTTGTGTTTGGCAACACATCACTTCTACCCAATTGCAGGCAGGCGGCCCGGCTTATGGACCTACTCCTGAATAGAGATGTTCCTGGTGACTAATTTCTCTGTCAACTAAATGAAAATTTTAATCAAGACACTCAGAAAACAGTCAAAATTTAGCACAATTTATTGTTAAGCATTTGAAACACTGTCCCAAAAAATATAGTGTGCATTAAGAGCCCTTTGAAGCCTTTAATCACAATCTCCAACAACCATGTTGGATTTTAAATGCTGCTGAAGTACGAGACACTTTGAACCATGCGGTATGAATGTGACCATGACGGTGACTCAGTCAAAAGTTAACCACTAAAATAACATCTGAAATAAATAAAGTGCCTCTGAAATGTGGGGCACATTGAACCTTGCAGAAATGATAATAATATAACAAATAATATAACATCTCAAAAAAGATTCACTGCTGCTGAATTCATGTTCTAGATTAAAGTACTGCCAAACCGCGCTGGTTTGGTGAGAGGACATCTCTCTTATTTAAAACTCCAGTCTACTCCAGCATTACCACGGGGAGGGGGACTGCTGTCTGGCGGCTCTGTAGCCCCTACTGGTGGCGGGCGGCTGCATGACAGTTAAGTAGCCTTGTACATGAATAAAACACTAATTGGTTTAAGTGACTAATATTTCTGGTGCCGACTAGAGAGGGGGCGGACGTTTAATCATTTAAAACTCTTATCATGTACATCCCTACTCCTGAGAAGGTCGACCTACGGCATGGCATGGCTTGACTCGGCGCGGCCAAGAGTGACAATGCAAAACGGTAAGGGTCCTCAAATTTAGGGGGTGCAAGACAACTTAACTAAAGAAGAAAAACAGATACAGTATGCCTTTATTTCAACATTTCATTCATGTCTGTAAAGAAAACTAAATGAAATTCTTATTTTTTAAGTCTGGGTTATAAGGGCACAGTGAAAAACTGAACACAAGCTTTATTCAGAGCCTTCACCCTCTGCTGAACAGCCTCATTGTGCAGCTGATAGCAAAATGGCCGAGTGTCAGGGAGAAGAAAGCACTGAATTTGTCAAAAAAGAAGCCTATGAAGTATGTAAAAAAAATATTAATACAGACAGAGAATTGTGTTAGAGGTTCCTGAAGTGTCAGGAAAAAAACATATCTTATGTAATATTCACTAAAATTCATCCAAACTGCTTGTTTTAAGCGCGGTATACACTCTGTACTTTTGGGCTGAAGATAACCAACATGAAGGTAACGTGGCAATGTCTTTGGTTGTGGCTCTAAAATGGTGGTCCTACTTTGCACAGTGAGAGAGGTTCAAGGATGGCCGTTGTCATAGTCTTTCAATCAAAGATAGTCTGAGATAAAATTCTGACAGTGTCAGAAATTTGGGATGACCATCCCACTGTGTGACTGATGTTACCACCTACAGTATGTCTTCTCAGCAACCAATAGAAATACAGCATGAACTGACGCACTGGCACTCAACCCAGACAAACAGACAGATAGCAGCTCACCATGGAGTCAAAACGCATTGAAAGAGTAAAACCTTGTGGAGTTGTGGCAGCAGAAGCCTTGTCTGTATGATGTGTCCTTCAGCTCTTAACATGATTGCGTAAAGATGGACAAAGCATGGAAGGAAACAGCGTCAGAGTTGCAGCTGCCAGGTGAGCAACATAGCAACTAGCAAACACACACACAGACACACCGCAGTATATAGTGCCCACAGAACTTTAGGTTATTTACTGATATGACCCTCTATGTTGTGCTCCACAGTTGGAGAAGTAATAACCCGCGCAGCATCTGTGCGCACTCAGTATGGGCAGCTATTGTACGTCGTAGCCTGCGATTCAGTAGGCGCTGTCATCGTACAGTCTGCATACATCAAACTTGATGTCTCTGTTGAGTCTCTGTTTGATCATATGACGAGACGATGTGTGCACAATAGCGTCCACTAGGGCCCATCATATAAGCATGCACTGCAGCCCGTTGTAATTACCTTACACCACTGGTTGGATATACTGCCAAATCTCAGAGATGGTGTTGGAGATGGTTTATGAAAAGAGAAATGAACATTCAGCTCACAGGCAGAAGCTCTGATGGACAGTTATTCAATTCATGAAAACCAAGAGCAGATAAAGTGTTGTGTTTATATTTTTGTTTGGTGTAATACGTGCAATGCTGTCATGACAATGGTTACACATAACCTCGACATCTGAAAATCCTTTACTGCTCAACAGTAAACTCAGATTTAGCCTCGATCTCTGTTGTAAATCAGTGCTTTCCGTTTTTTTCAAGCACAGTAATGGGAGGAAAAAACACAATTTTTACAGCCTGACAACTTTCTTGTAGAATCAATGAACATTTGTGGTTTGGGATGAAAAGATTTTGTTGTTTATTTTCCAAACTTGAAATTGTTGGACACTCTACCAGCGGGGGATACCTATTTTTGGGGGGGAAATACATGTTGGCACAACAGTTGGCCGGCTCCTGCACACTGCTGTCAGTCAAATGCTTGCTGGGTTGTAAATTCTTACGGTTGAAAAGAGTGCAAAACTTTTCCAAACAGATTCTCTGGGGGAAATGAAATGAAAGTGCAGTGAGAGTTCAGCAAACATGCAGAGAGAGTGTAACGAGTCTGTGTCTCAGAAACACAATGCTGACAGAGGTGCATTCAGATACTCTGTGTATCCACACAAACATGAGTTTAATGCTGAAATACACACATTTATTTTGTATCCAGAATGAAAACACTGTGGAGTAATGGATGTGGATGCAGAGGGCATTCACACCCACAAAGAGGTGGTGTATTTTGATGCTACTTTCTACTATGTAGACATATTGTACACACACACACACAACAGCACTAGCTCATCAGGTGTAGTTTAGCATCTGCATTAACATAATATCAGCCTGGTAAGACCATCCTGATGACATGAGCTCAACATTTTGTTTTACTCTTTGTATTTGTCTGGACTTGGTACCACCTTGCCTCATATCTAGAAGTTAAAATTTAATTGGGGCCAATCAGGGATCTGCACCGTAGTTGACAACGTAAGCAGCCAATCGGGGACTGTGTTGTTGTCGATGATGTCAAATGCAGGCTGCAGATGTTTTCGCTGTTCTTACTACTGGATTTAGCAAAAGCTCGATCTATCACTGGCTCCATTGGTGAAGAAGAAGACGTTCCCCAGTGTTTTGTTATGCTGATTAGCTGAAGGAGTTTGTCTGTCAAGGCGAGTACACCGCCCACTGAAAGTGTTTGAGTCCAGACTGATACAGAGAGTGAAACAGAATGATTACCAAGATTAAGACTCTTATAGACTCTCCTATAGAGATTTTTGCAGTCTTATAAGTTTAGTGCAGCCACACTGTGCAACATGGATCTAATAAACTTGGGAACAACATCAAGTTTGATGTATGCAGACTGTACGATGACAGTGCCTACTGAATCACAGGCAACGACGTACGCTAGCTTCCCATACTGAGTGCACAAGGATGCTGTGCGGGTTATTACTTCTCCAACTGTGAAGCACAACATAGAGGCTCACGTTATTAAATAACCTAAAGTTTTGTGAGCACCATATATTGCGGAGTTAGTCCCACTAAAATTGTTTGTTTTTGCCACTGACAGGCTCAGATTGTAATTACAAACGTCTATAGAAAGGATCTATACAGAGATAGACCATGAAATAATTTTTGTTTAACTAAAAACAGCCCCAAAATTGCCATCGATACGCCCACCAGACTCCATTCACATAAACAGTAATTTTATCTCTGTTGAACATACTTCACTCACAGTCGACAGAAACAAAACAAAACTCTCAAAACAGTCTTGGTTCGCCTTCCAACCAGCTCTGGTTTGGTTGAAATAAACCTGTAATCATTAAGTTTGACGTGAACATATGCCGCCTCTATACACGATAAAATTATTGTTTATTTAAATGGAGCCTGGTGGGTTTGGTAAGTGCGACTTCAGGGCTGTTTCTGGTTAAACAAAAGGATCTTACTTTCTAAAACGAAGATCTATCTCTGCAGGGAGCCTTTCATTATGTTGTCAGGAACTTAAAATAACAATCTGAGCCTGTCAGTAGCAAAAACAAACAATTTTACAGGATGGACACTGATGGTGCGAACATACTGAGTGGTTATATTGCAACCTGTTTTATGATTACTAGCTGCAGCCCTCTCTCTCAATACTGGAAGAATTTTTAAAACAGTAGTTCTCATTGGTTGTTTAAACACAAAAACAGGAACAAAGATACATCATTCTGCCTTCATTGATCCGCTTCAGTTTTCAGCACAAGAATTGAGCTCAAATCGACATCTTGTAACAGACTTAAAGATACAGTGTACATTAAACACTGCAGAGCAGAAAACAAACCGACCAGAAACAAGTTGACACTTTCTGGTATTTGCAGAGTGCGTGTACTTCACAGGCCCTGTTCTCAGTTTCTTTTGACGTTCATTTGCATTACAAAGTTATAAATGCCGACTACCTGACAGCACGTAGACAAAACAAGCTGACAGGAACATACCAACACATCCAATGTCACAAGATCTGAGCCAAAAATACAGAATAATTGACATCTGATTCAGAGACACTGCTGACATGCAGGTGTGGAACGTTGTTAGTCGAGGTTGCATCTGTTTCCCTCTCTGTGTTTAAAAAACTGCATCATGAAAGGAGCCACATCTACAAAATCCACAGGACATCATGCCAAATACCAAAACACCTGATCACCAACTGCTGCAGGTTGTTAGTTGCCTTTTTTTGCCTCTTGACAGCTCATGGAACAATAAGCATATATTTGCCTGATCAAAAGATGCATCTTGAACTTTTTTAATTAAGGGTTCAAGTAAAAAAGTCTCTGTCACATCTTCAAACTGCAGATGATCAAATGTTTTACCACAGTAAATGTTATCTTAGAGCGTGTACGCTGAATACTGCAGCTGACTCATAAGTATTCAGTTTAATCAGGAGACGTGTTTTAAAAAAGTGTTGATCAAACACAGATTAAAGTTTGGTGTAAATTCCATCTGCGGATAAACGACCTGACATCGTTACAGATACTAAAAAAGAGACTATGCTTTTCCATATTTTCTGTCTTATTACAATTTCAGGCGTTCATGTTAAACATGGACAATGTTTCAGATAATGAGGTAGATGTATGTAAAAGTAATCCTTGTGAGCAAAACTGTCAGGCTTCAGACTGTTCTGAATATGTTTCCAACATGATTTCAGATCATATTCCTGCTAGGGCATGTCTGGATGTGTTTAGAAGGTTTTATTGGTGATGTGTCATGGTAAAAAGTGCCGTTATTCTCTGTTACAGCTGTAATGATGGCGCAGAGACCCTGAGATGCCAAAGACCCAGAAACGCTGACCAATCAGAGCAGACTGGGCTTTTTTGGGAGGAGGGCTCAAAGAGACAGCTGCTAAATGGAGCGTCTCACATAGAGGGTGAATACAGGTGTTCCTGCAGAGACAGTAAGAGGAAAATAAAGTGTTTTTTGAACATTAAAGCATGTAAACATGTTCTAGTAGAAACCCAGAATACAAGGATGAACCTGAAAATGAGTGTAACAGGTCCCATTTAAACAGACTCTTAAAGGAAATCAACTGATGCTCTGCATGCTTTGGCAGCTGCTAGTTTCAGTTCATGCCAGTACTGTATTATAAACAATAGCTTCTTTGCATATGACGTCATACATCAGTACACTGTCCAGATGGAGGACAGGTGACTGGAGTTAAAGACAACCAACACTGCACAGGTGATGCTTATAATTTGAGCTGTTTGTTGCTGTTACAGTTGATCAAATTGGGAAAAAACAAAGGCTCACTTTAAGTCCCAAACATAGCACAACGTAAAGGGGAAAAGTCTTCATTCTGGAGGAGCAGAGTCAGCTAATATCAAACGTTAACATCAAAGTGTTGTTTAACATACCTGGAGTTGGATGCTGTTACAATATGCTGTGACAATTTCCCCATGTTTTTAGCCACTAATCAGATTTTTATGGTGTTTCACCAGACCTCCTTAAACGGTTGACCTAGTGGGTAGAAAACAGTGGCTAAAGTTAGCTAACGTTAGCTAGTAACATTAGTCTGATAGGAGTGCATCCATGTACAGAGCTGAAATATAAAATACAGTTATACTTAAAACACATTTACTCACTAGGCCAAAAGCAAGACAGCAGTTGTTTTAGTCACGTTATAGCCCACTAGACTCTTGGACGTTTTCATCGGCTTGTCTTATAACATTAGGAGGTCTGGAGAATGAGCTAATCTGTGACAACGATCGCGTGCACACAAGAAAATCTGTCAAGTTGTGAAATATTTTTCTTTGTTCTTTATGGATGACATCCAGCATGAGTTCATCCAGCTCTTTTATGAAGTCACTTTCCTCCATATTCAATTCACACATTGCATGGATTAATCACGTCTTGCCCTCCATCTGATTTTTGTGTGTCATAATAGTCACGTGACTGCAAACAAGCCATCTGAAGAGACTCACATGGTAATGCATGGTAATGTTTTGGAAACTCTTCTTTGTTGGTGTATTGAAAAGGTTTGTAGGTTGCTGACAATGAACACTGAAGTTGTGATCTGAGCAGAAACATTTTTATTGCAAAAGCTTCAACATTTGACAAAGTCTACATTTGATGGTCTTCAAGGTTTGATTTGTTTACATCATATATGAACTTTGTTGGATGAAGGACTGGAAGTATGGTACAAGAGCATGTAAAATTTGAGCTGGGCACATGATTCTCAGCTCTAAATTCACGCTGCATGTAACCACAGAAAATATATTGTTCACACATTAACCGTGAGACCTTAAGAAATGGACACTTTTCACACGCTGTGAAAAATAAATTTACCACTGATAATATTGCGGGGCAAAAGGAATACGCTGGCAGCCCATAGACGAACAAGACAGGGAAAACAGCGCATTAACAGCACTGTAAAACACTGCGGTTCAGCCAGCCGCCTCTTAGATTTTGATGCACGTCTATGTATGCTGTTATGGGACCGGTACTTGGACCAGCCAAAGAAGCTGAAGAATGTGTCGCATTTCAGCAATAATCTACACACATCATACATTAAATGAGTCTTATTGAATGTGTGACATCATCAAAGATGTTTAAAAAAATAACAACCGAGAAGCGCAATGGATTTCTGCTCAAAATGTGTCTGACTATGATCATAAGCAGTTTCACTGTGCACTACTGTACAAAGAAAATCAGCTCATATGATACTGGAACTCACTGAAAATGTCTTTGTTTATTAACTCTCATAAATTAAATGAATACATGTTTTCTTTCAGGGGTTTGCTGAAATTTTCAGGGTTATCTAGTTCGGGATTACAGCAACTATGACCACGGAAAATTTTAATATATTTTACTGTACAGGTCCTGAGAAAATTAAATGTTGCAGTGGTAGATGCTGTATTTCTTTACTCAAATCGGGCCGAGGCAGAGGTGTACATGTACACAGAAAAAAGTATTTTGTGACCACATGCATGTTATACTTTTTTTAGCTGACTCTCAGATGTTTGAGCTCCCTACAAACGCCTGAACACATCATAATGCCAAGTGTATCTGATGAATAATACAGTATCACAGAACCAAAGGATGGACATGAAGAAGCAGTGCAGAAGGAAAGATGAACAGACAAAAGTTCAGGAGACAGTTGAAGGAAGAGAGCTGCGCATCTCAGGTGAGATCTTAAAAATAACATTAAGGGAAAAAAAAGACAGATTTTTTTGTGGAAACCCGACGCTGGACCACCACCATGCAGAGAGCAACAGGTACTGTTGTAGCATCTTTAGCTGATAATACAAGTCTTTGAGTTGGACTGGGCTGCACTCGCTGCAGGAGGAAGGAAGGAAAGGAAGAACAAAAGGAAGGAAGGGAGGAAGAAGGAAAGGAAAATTAAATTCAAAGTGACAGGATGAAAAATAAATTCAAGTTTTTTACACCTGTATGCGTATTTGTGTATCTCTACTGTTGCTATGGTTACCAAGGAGCAGTTTTGGCACATTTCTCACTCAAAATTACCTCAGAATTGGCACACGGACTGTTTAGGCTCTGGGGCATTTACGTCCCACATGAAACTGGGAGAGTAATGCATCATCTGTGTGTGCTCACATGTCTGGGAGCCTCCTACCTTGTTTGGCTGCTGCAGCAGTCTGAGCGGCCTCCTCCTTGGCTTTCTGCTGCTCCGCGATGGCAGCCAGTTTGGCCTCATGCACCTCCTTCAGGGCGTTCCACTCCTTCCTGTTGTTCAACAGGCGGTCCAGCATGGGGGTGATCTCCGGGTGGAAACGACTGAACTCCTGCAGCGAAGGTAGAGTCAACACAAATCAAATCACAGCAAATCAATGCAGCTTTGTTAGGCCCAAACGGTTATTAAATCTTAGAAATATAACACAACAAACGAGTTTCAGACGCTGCTGACAAAGTCGATGGGAGTAATCAAGTTGTACACCTGAACCATCCTGAAATAAAGTTACCCAGCCCAAACGTCAATACCAAGTTAAAATGCCGTCAGTTTCTAGATGAGACAGACTCGAGATCGTAAAAGGTGTCACACCTGCATGTACAGCTGCAGGTGCTGATTCAGCAGGTGTTTGGAAGGTTAAAGAGAGTCAGTAGTGAATGTCTTTGCGTGGTGTGACATCTCACCTTGTACACGAAAGCGCAAACGAAGTCGATGAAACCACACTGCAGCTTTGGCAGCTCATCTGATTTGTTTCTGTCCATCATGGGCTGAAGGGGGAGAGAAACGTGTTTAAAAACACTCACATATACTGATGCTGTCATCAACTTACTGCTTGTATATTAATGACGTTATGAAGATCAAATGTATCGACTTATCTAAAGGGTAAATTCTGCGTTTTTTGATCTGAACCCTATTTCCCAATGTCTTTGTGTCTCAGGGTGCTTTCAGACCTGTCGTTGTCTCCTTTGGTCTGAATCAGGGACTAATTTTGTTGTATAATCACCTAGAGTTGGTTGGTGTTCTCACGGCAGCATTTACAAGCGGACCAGATCAAATGCCTTGTGTGAGAAAGCTGCTCTTGATTGGTCAGAATTTCCATGTGGGAAAAATCCAGGAAGTAAAGAAAACGTTGAAGAAGAGTACACTGTCAAGATAAATGTGACACTTTCTAATGTCACAATGGAGGGACAACTACGCAGGTTGATTTTAGCGCTGCTCATCGTGGACTATATTGCTGTCATTGTTCATTTGAGTCAAAGCATACAGTTTGAAAACGAGGCGCGGCTCCAACTAGAAAACAATGTTTAGATGCATTGGATGTGCTGAATGTGCATATTAAGGCAGTACAGGAGGAGGCGCACATTAATAATCCTCCAGGACTGTAACATGCTCATGTTTAACCCAAACAATGTGTCATGTGACTGCAGTTGGTTCAGATCCAGGTCGGAACACGTTCTCACCACACCACCACCACCTCTTCAAGAAGGTCTTGGTGTGCACCTGAGTTTGATTGCTGTGTTCATACCTGCCCAAATGAACCACACTTAGGAGGCGAATGAACTTAAGCCATCTCCGGCAGCAGCCTGCTAGAGTTGCTCTGCTCCTCGGAAACACTTCTATCTTGTATATTTGTTTATTTTGTCGGATATTTAATACTCTCTTGTTCTAACACTGGGCCCTGACTCAGGGAACCCACTGGTTGTCTGGTTGTTACTGGTTATGACCAGTTAAAATTGTGGTTATTGCACTTAGTGTTACTGTAATATGAAGCATTCTCTGGCACAAGAATTTCCCTCAAGACAAATAAAGTTCTATTGATTTAATTAAATTGAATTGAATTGAAGTTGACCTCTGACCTCTTGGCGGAGTCATTTTGCAAACATACACTTGTTTATCAGCTGTAGTACCATCACAAAGAGGGACAACGCTCCATCCTCGCTGAGAAACTGTGGATTCACCCAGTTTGTATAAGAGAAACCCAAACAGAGCGCTCCTTCTAGAAAAGCATCACTGTGAGAGTTTGGATGACCACTTGGAGTTACATTATATTCCCATTAGCAGCCACATCCAAAAAGACGTGAGTGTGAGCAGCACAGTGGACTGTAAAAACCCATCACAAAGTTTACGCAGGCTGTAATTGCCCACCTACATTTGTGTCGCAGCCTCTGCAGAGGCTTTTTTCTCCCCTTGTCAGACCACAGTGAGTCACAGGATCGACTGCTGGGAAAACACAAACTGATCAAAATGAAAAGTTTTCCCTGCTGACACAGATGCTATTAAATTCAGAGCACTGTGAGGTTACAGAGTGTGGGATGGTGCTTCTCGCACTTCAAGTGTCTCAAGGACACGAGGGAACAAAACAGGAGAGAGACACAGAGGCAGAATGGAGGAGAGGGAGCCAGGGGAAGGTACGGTCGGCTGGGTTAGGGCCACAGCGCCCGCTCTTTCTGTATCAGTGCTCCACATAATGGCCTGTACATCGCTCAACACCACCGCCACAAGGAACTAAATCTGTCTTTTCATTTTGTCTTCCCACTGCGTCTCTGTCTCTTGTTCTCCTTCTCTCTAATCGTGTCCTTCCTGCTCCCCATCCTAAATTGAAGCCTCAAGGAGAGCCTTGTCTTGCCTTAATTCCCATGATTCCTGTCCACCCACCAAATCCTTTTTCTCCTCCTCTCAAACTTTAACTCACTGGCACAAACTTAAAAAAACCAAACACTGGAGAGATAGGTCGAACACATTAAACTGAAAAATCCACTGACACAAAATAACATTTTACAATCCAAAATAAATGAAATGACTGATCGGACATTTAACAGCTTTTTGCTGCAGTTTAAATGTGCATGATTATGTAGTTCAAACTTTACACTCACTCGCAACTGCTGCAGCTTCCTGGGTCGCCATTGTTACACGGTTAGTCATCCCTTACATTATGTGGCCAAGATGGTGACCACTGACAGAGTGGTCACCATCAGTGTCTGGCGTTCCATGCTCAACTTTTCAACCATTATGAGCAGTGTTGGGCAGTAACGCGTTTCAGTAATAATATTAGTTTTTCCAGTAACAAGTAGTGTAACTAATAAGTAATAAAATTTCAGTAATAACATCACAGTTACTCCAAAACCAAACAACTTGTTACAACTTTACTTGTGTTATTACCTCACTACTGACTGAAATACAACAGCGGACGCATTTCTGTAATCATCGCGCTGCACAGGCACGTCACAGCACAGCAAACTAGTTTGGAAGTTGGAAACGCTTACCTTAGAGGCTGAGAATAATCACATTACTTTGATTTTGTTGAAAGGAAATATGACAAGAACACTGTTGCCGCAGGTAGTCGTACTAAACATGTCCTCAAACCTCAGTTCTGAAACACCTTGGCTATGAAGACTGACAGCAGAGATACCTGAAGCTCCAGGAAATACACCCCACCGAAGGTGAACCCTCCTCGGCCACTGAAGGCAGCTGTAGCTCTACACAACCAAAACTGGATTTTACTAGTGGACAGCTGCAGCTACAGAGAAGTGATAAAGCTTGTGGTTGGATATGTGGTGGATGAAGTGTTGCTACATGAGTGAATCTCCATCTTTGAGCCAGATTTTTGGGAAAATACCAGTCAAAGGCAACTGAAGACCCCCAGATAAATAGAAGCTATCTAGCCTTAGCTACACTTACCAGCGATTACCTTGACATTCACACAGAGGCGAACATCTGACGTTTGGGGAGACACACAATTACTAACTTTATGGAGTGTAACGAAAAAGTAATATAACAGGTAGAATTACTGTTGGCAGGGAGTAACAAGTAAAGTAATGTTATTACTTTTGAAAAGAGTAATGAGTAATACATTACATTTTAAGAGTAACTAGCCCAACCCTGGTTATGTGTTCACCATCTGAGTACTCATAGTGTACTGCATTTTGCCATTCTTGTAAATGTGAAAAAAGTTATGCACTCAAAATAGCAACTGCAAGTATGGAAAGATGCAAACTGAGATTCAGAACAGATAAAACTATTAACTAACTTTGCTTTTATGAAATCTCATAGAAACTTCTTGTTTCCTGCCTTAACCCATCTAGTGATAAAAATGTTGGTCAATATTGATTCTCAAAGGAAAAACCTCTTCCTTGAGGCCAGAGGTCAACTTCAACTACAACCGCAGCTCCGCTGAAGCTGAGGGTGTTCAGTGTTTTAGCTCCAGGGAGTGTCGATACAGGACAGTTGCATCCATCCCTCTAAACCTTCTTTTTAGTATCTCTCTCTGTCTCAAGCATCTCACGCTCCGTGTCCTTACAATGGGATTTTGCTCCAGGACTGTCCTCTCCAGGTCTCCCTGCTCCCAGAACTCTGCAGCGACCGACAACGCCACCTAGAGGGTGAATCAAAAAGGAATTTGTGTCAGTGGTGCAGCTGACAACACAGAGGTGACGATAAAAACAATCACATGTACAGACACTGAATTCTGATCTTCACCACACTCTGTGATTTTGAGGTCTTTGGATGAACTGAAATATGCAAAGGCTGAGCTCAAAACTAAACTGTTTTTTGAGAAGTTAGGGTTATATCTCAAGTTCCCTGAGCCCAAGATGTCAGGCAGGGGAAAGCCAAATTATCTCAAATTGTCAGAGAAGGAGCAATCGTCAAGATTTTGGTCTTAACCACTCTATTTCATCATAAACAACCAGGAATGGGGCTCAACATGCAAAATACTGGACTTCTCCTTTAGGACTAATACTCTCAGCACGATGTATTCAGGTGGAATCGTCCTTTAAGACACAGTCAGATGCTGTGGCTGCTGCTGGAGAACCATTTCCATGAGGCTGATTTGAGTGGCATTTTAACAAGCAGGAAATCTTCCCATGCATGTTGTTAAAATCAGCCCATAAAGCTTTTCACAATGTCCCATAAATGAGAATCTTATTCACAGCTCACAAGGCAGTTTTGGGCTTTGTGTCTTGATGAGATGAAAGCCTGTTTTGTCTGCCCTCACAAACCTAAAATGGAGCAACGTGAGATCTGATGAATAATATGTGAATTCTGTATTCAGGATAGAAACCTCATTTTAGAAAGAGTTAGTCATCAAGCCAGTTTTGGGGAACAATTGCCATGAGGCTGGTGCAGCCAGATATTCTGCGTGCGTGGGCGGCAGAACTGAGTGCAAAATAAAATATCAGCCATAAAAATGTCAGTGGAATATCTTATCAAGAAGCAGCCGGAGCTTTTGTCTCTCCATAACATCTCAGAGAGGGCTGTCTATCATCTGTGAAAATCTGGGTGAGTCTATCTGTGCTGGGGAAGATTTTAATGTAGAAATCTGACCATCTTATCCACTTAAATCACAAAGTAGAGCTATAATACAGACTGATTTTGAGCCAGCAGAGATTCACTCTGGTTAAATCGAATCCTGGTGCTGAGCGTCTGCAGGCCTCTGCACATAATAACCACCCAAACTTTCTGAAGGGCAGCTGAAATGTGTAAGCGCTGTATTCAGGGTGGAATTCACCTTTAAAAAGGGAAGAGTTAGTCATCAAACTACTTTGGGAACACAATTCGCAGGAGGGCGGCCGATGCTGTAGATAGATACCCTGACAGTGTGTGTGGGATGCAGGGCTGACTCACCAGGTGCAGACAAAGGTGAAATCCACCCCCCCCCAAACAAAAAAAGCTAAAAAATAAAAAGTGGAATATCCTAATTGGCAGAATTTGTGTAGTGCAGGAGGAGAAACAGAACTCAAGTCTTTTAAGACTTTAAAATTGTATTGATGTTAATTTATTCTGTCAGTTTGATATGATGAGATGTTCTGTTCTGTATCAGCTTGCATAACCGATCATAATGAACCTCTTAAAATAAAACTGTAACACATGAACATTTTGATTTTGGGAGCCTGGAGGTGGAGGTGGAGGTGAGGGAAGTTTGAGAGGAAAAGGCTGGTGGTTTGAACCCCAAAATAAAAGGGTGGCTCCATATCATCTTATTCACGATAATATCAGTATAGTTTTTAATATGATATGAAAAACTTCATATTGTAATACTCGGGATATTTTGACTTGTTGACGTAATGACGTCATAAATATGGCTGTCCAATAGTCTCATTTTTGCCTAGTCTTATCTTACCAACCAAAATGAAACACTGATTTCGTCTTAGTTTTTATTTACTATCACAATGTAGTTTTAGCTCGTCATCGTCCCGTTTTGGTCATGGAAAAAAAAGTTGTCAAAAATGTGTCGTCATAGTTTTCCTCAACAAAATTACCTCGCCTGAATCTAACGATATTTTAGGTGATGAGTAGCCATGACGATAGACTTGTCCCACCCGTGGCAGTGATCGACTAATCAAGTGCCACCATGGCTCTCTTTGATTGTTTGTCTTTTCAACCAAGAAACTCATGTCAGATGAATCAATAAACTCAAACTTGGGAGCAGATTCAAAGGTCTGGACTCTGGCAAGCTCCAGATAAAAAAGAAACCCTGTGCTGAGAGAAAGGATTTAAGTCAAAGAAGAAAGCAATGGACGAACATGGATCAGAGATGGGACTAAGGGCAGGTACGGATGTACTGTTTGCACTTATTTGCATAAGGAGACTTGAGGAGAGCGCTCCTGAGAGTGAAGGAGATGCGGCGAGCTCACCTGCAGTCGTAAACATGCATTAACAGTGTTTGTATGAGTACTCTCACTGCCAGAGGGAGGGGACAGAACTTCAGCTTTAAAGCAAAAGTCAAGCATGGCTGGAGTTTGAAGCCGCCATGTCTGCCAAGAGTTAGTGTTGCTTCCCTATTCTCGGCAATAACTACTCTTCTCGAGTCGACTTATTTTCTGTTGTGTTTATAAGTGAAAGGGAGAGAATGGGCCCCGGAGAAGAGGAAAAAAATGAAATGTCTTCTTTAATGATGCATGCCATAACAGCACAGGAACCACTGATCTAGAAAATAAGAAGGAGCACTAACATTTCTAGCTTGTGACCCTCTGAAATGAAGCTATGTCTGCCTGTGACCCCTCATTACTGGTTAAATAAAGGTCTGAGGGTGGGACCAGTTCAAACAGAGAGTTTTTCCCTCTTAATTCATCTTATTTGAATAATTTCTAGCATCCCGTGGACATAAAATCATCCACTAACACAATGATGGGAAGAAAGTCCAACAAAATAAACAGAATTTTGTTTGCAGAAATTAAATTATTAGGGTTAAAGTGTGAATGCTGTTCAAGAAACACCCCTCACACAGTAACTCTGATTGACTTGAAAACTGACACAGAGGTGCAGCTCAATGTGTTATAAGAAAAACACACAAGAACCATTTTGAGACTATTGTAAAATTTTCCCGCCATTTTGAAGTTTTTGAAAAACACATTTTTGACATCTCCTCCTGAACCATAGACCAAGCTTATCAAAGGTTGTCAACAGCTTGTTGATAGGTCATGCGTCCTGATGATATTGATCAATAAACTTTAGAGGGGTGTAGCACAGCACATAAATAGACCTAACTCCACTACCATTGGACTAATCATCATGAAACTTGTAGAAAATGTCCACATATGTACCTCAATAACACCCTATAAGAATCACTTAAATCAACCAATACGGAGCACTACACATGCAAAAAGTTACAGTTACAGAAATTTGGTTTGTATCGTCTCAGTCGAGGCATAACATTTGGAAATGATTGCTTAAAGAGGGCGTGGCTTATTACAATGAATCTAAATTTCAAGACATTTCAATTCCATACTTCAAAAAATCTTATTAAATCACCAGTGAGTCCCACAGAGCTGAATTTTTTTCAGCACGTCCACTGAATAACAACAAAACTTTGCTTTACTGCAACCCACAGTCAAGTCAAAAGTCTGTCTATATATATTTTACGGAAAATATGCAAAATGATTTAACATCTATCTCCAAAAGTCTTCATTCAAATGCAACCACCATTGACAGAGACGTATTTTGGATACTACATGTCACATGTTTCAAATGGTATTCAGATCAGTTTAACAGTTAGCTCACAGTGATATTTAGCTGTGATTTGAACTGTATGCACAACATTTTCCATTTCATCTCATTTTTAACCAAATGTCACCAAAATATTTGACAATATACCCGAAATCAGCAGAACGATGAGATTGTTTTGAGAATGTTATCACCAACACTTAAACTGTTGATATCTTATTGGATTTTGAAAATATTAGAGGGGGCGTGGCTCAGCAAATGACTCCACAACCTCTAGGTCAATCATCGCAAAACTTTCAAGCAATATCCAAAGAGGTATTAGGAACATTTATTGAAAGTGTCATTTAAATTGACCACTGGGGGCATTACACATGCAAAAAATGGGCATCGGGTGACACAAATCAGACTATAAATCAGAAATCAATGGTCCAATCAACACAAAACTTGCAGATTTTGTTGAATAATAACGATGGACCACATGTCTTAAATAATTTTGAAATTGGTTCCAAACAAGTGCAACGGCCTTTCACAAAATTTGGCTATAATTTAATGAGGGTTTATTCCAGCATCACCAAACTTGGTGGACTTCTTTAACTAAGGCATCAAAGCATGTCCCCAAAATGTTCCTGCAGTTGACCAAAAGGAAGCAAAAATCGTTCTAAAAAAGAGCATGGCCCGATAGAGATGCAGACACAAATGAATCAGCATCTGTCTGATGGTCATAAAGCCTGTTGTTTATCTTCAACGCAGATGTCCTGAACTGTCAAAGGTCTTGATCTTACCCCACTTTCAAGTTTTAAAGGTCCATGCTGGCTTGAACCCCGTAATTGCCGCTTGTGGCTATATTCTTTTCTTATTCTTACTCCAGATGCATCAAACACGTCACAAGGACTCAACTAGCTGTGCTTTAAATTACCACTACTTGTTTTATTATGGGTTCTGTGTTGATGCAATTGCTACGAGTCTCCATCTTATGTGTGCGTATTACAATATGAAGCAGGGGTTACTTATGAAGACCATATGTTTCCAGTCAATTTCAGACAAATAAAGGTAAAAAATGACCCTCCAGCAGCGCCTCTCGAACAGCCAGAGAGACACTTCCTGTTCATATTGATATGCCTGTGTGTGAAGGCTGGATGGCGATGTGTATATTACGTACTTGACTGAAATAAAATGCTGAGCCTGCCACGCGGTGATGAGGGGAATGAAAAGCAGCAAGTTGCTTTTGATGCATGAGGCCATCAGGAATCACTGCTGAATGCCGCTGAGAGAAATGGCAGCGCTGACAGAATGTCTTTCTCTGTCTACTTTATCATCGGTTCCCCCCTCGCAGAGCCTCTCATGGAGCCTGTGTCGGGCGTGTGCCTTATTACTGTGAACGGCTGGATGTCAGAGAGGCTGGAGTGCCATTTTACAGCTACTACTGTGAAGTATGAAAAGGACCTTGTGCAGAGATCACACAGGTGTGTACCTTGCTCTGAATCTCCCACGGTTTGGCGATGGCAGACAGGTCACACGCAGTCATCATCATGGCCCTGGAAACACAACACGTGACTGAGATTTGTATGTCTGTAATTCTCTGTTGGTACCTGCCTTTGTGTGTGTGTGTGTGTGTGTGTGTGTGTGTGTGTGTGTGTGTGTTTGTGCCTACATGACGATCTCTTTGCGTGTGGTCTCCAGCATCATGTACTTGGTCCACTCGTTCCAGTTCTCGTAGGTCTTGGACTGGTCCACGATCTTCTGGAACATCGTCCTCTTCCTGCACAGAAAGAATACACTACTTCAATACGCATAAGCCCCATATCCACCAAACTCTTTTAGTGTAGCACCTTTGGAACTAAAAGTAACCCTTCAGACATGGTACCTAGACCCTAATGTTTCCACTGCAAACAGTACCCTTAAATGTGGGCGGGGTTGTTGTCACTCACTGCACTGTGCAGCACTCGCTGGATTTCCTCATCACTGGCACCTGGTTTATTGTGCACAGAACGAGGCTGCAAGCCGACATTTTCAGAACAAAATAGAACAGGCTGCAGTGAGAGTCTCTCTCCATGGGATATTTCAAAATAGCAGCTTTGTGCATTTAGTCCTTCTCAGGCAAGCTCAGGGGTTTAGTGTTGCTGTAGCCCACAGGAACAACGCTCTGCAACACTTTTTATTTCTTCAAGTGAGGATTAGAATATATGCAGTTCACATAATCCAGTAAAAATTAATATATGTAAACACTTGAAGATCCACTCATTACATAGGAAGACAGCAAGTAGTTTGATCAGGAGCACATGGCATCCTATGTGATTTATTTACATGAGCGCACAGCTGATCAGCACAAGGGTTTGTTTTTTACATGATATTTATCGAATTCAGTGTGGACAGACAAACGCTTGCTTACCTGCTGAAAGAACACGCTGTAAAGGCTACAAAATCTCAGAGGGAAATATCTTTACTGAACATTATGACCAGAGAGATTTAAATATGTCAAACTTCAACAGATATTCCTGGTGAAAAACCAGACAGCTGAAACCCTGAGTGCAGCAGGGCTGATGATAAACCTGCTTGTTGTGTGTGTTTGAGAAAGACAGAGAGAGGGAAAGAGAAAGTGGACGACTGCACAATGTTTCTGTGAGGTTTAAAAACCAATCTATAAAGTCAGTGTTCACATTTTCATGAAAATTATTCTAAAAGTCTGACACTTAACAATATGAAATGACTTTTAAATGTGCCACTCAATAATTAAATGTCATTATTCTGTCTTAAAGTGCTGACTGAATTTCATTAAAGCAGTGGAATAATACAGTTTTCGCACAGACTGAGTTACACTGAGACCCCCATTACACCTTGCATTAAAATGCATTTTTGGGTGATTGGATTGTGATCAGATAGTGCTCCACCACATGAGTATAGGTGTATATGCACCTAAAATGCCCAGCAGGACAGATTGTGATCCGCACAAACCACTTCCTGGGGTGGTCAGGGATGCAGGACGAAGTGTAAATGCAACTGCGTTTGAAACAGCTACATGTTTCAATATTGTCAACCATGCTGTTGCCTTCTACATCCTCCTGACAGGCTCTGACGTACATAACAAAGAAAACTGTGTACCAGCAATTATTTTATTATTATTTTTTTTTTAAATTGCTTTACTTTTAGGACCAAGGTAATTACAGTGACTGCGGTGACTATAGGGTGGCTATACTTAGAGTCCGGTATACACTGTGCAATTTGGGGCTGTCCCAGACGAAGGATGACCAACATGAAAGAAATGTGGCGATATCTTTGGTCGTGGCTCTAAAACAGCGCTCCTACGTCACACAGTGAGAGAGGTTCAAGGATGGCTGTTGTCACAGTCAGGGATAAAATTCTGACAGTGTCAGAAATTTGGGTTGACTACCTCACTGTGCAACTGCTGTTATCACCTACATCTAGTAACCAACCAATAGAAATGCAGCATGAAATGACGGACTGATCAATGCAAAAGTGCTAAATGCTAGTACAGTGGTTCCCAACTGGTGGGTCGTGTTCCAAAAGTGGGTCACAACTTTTGACTTGCATATGTGCCAAGTTTGTCAAAAACACACCTTATTTTGAAGTACAGTGAATTTCCGCCACAGACGTTTTATTTTGAAGTGCTGTTTTCTTCTGTAGAGTGAGTGAATGACAGCAGCTAGCTAACAGAGACAGCAAACTAGCTTGATGACATGACCAAACGCAAGTACGATGGTGAATATATTACACTGTGTGGACCTTTAACTAATGACTGAGTAGAAATTTGGACCCCGTGGATGACCAGTGGGAACCATTGTGCTGGTAGATGCTGACAAATACACTTCAAGCTCTTGTTGCCAAATTGGCCTCTTTTCCCCAGCCACAAATCGTGTCCACAATCTCCTCCTCCTCCTCCTCTTCTACAGACTTTTCAACACACATAAATGCCACTATAGCAAGAGCTCAATTTATGTCTGTTTTCATTGCTCTCTTATCACTACAGCGGCGTAAATGGATGATACACACTGATGACGTTTTGTTCTTGTGTACGGAAGTCTATGGATGTAAGTAAGAACCTTCTTACTGTGAGGCAACAACGCTAAGCACTCCACCATCATGCCGCCAAGTTTAATGATATTTAGATAAAATCTGGACACTCGACGCATTTTA
Source organism: Cephalopholis sonnerati (assembly GCA_019142605.1). Taxonomy (NCBI): domain Eukaryota; kingdom Metazoa; phylum Chordata; class Actinopteri; order Perciformes; family Serranidae; genus Cephalopholis; species Cephalopholis sonnerati. The sequence continues at coordinate 41,136,329 of JAGQAX010000004.1, read as the reverse complement.
ATGCCAGGTGTAAAGGTGGTCTTTGTTTGATCAGTGTATAGCTATGTGTCCATGTGTTTACATGCTGCTGTACTGACTTGAAGTAGAGAGCCAGGTCGGTGGCGATGATGGCGATGTCCATGAGGTGGATGACGGTGTCATGCTGACGGCGGTTCAGATTCTGATAAATGTTCAACGCCTGAAACACAACAAAAGTCAAAAGTAAAAAAGTAAAAAAACAACAAAGATAGCAGGTAAACTGTGCGCAACACAAGCAGAGCAAGACAAAACTCAGACAGGCCTTTGTTGACATGAAACCAGAAATTATGTGCGACAGAACTGATGAAATAATGAATAAATACAAAACACAGAAAGCTGAAAATATGTCTCTGAATTTTCTGTTTACATTCCAGCCACAGTCAACGCCATGTATGTGAGCATGTGTACTGCAACATACTTCATCTCTCAGCAGAGTCTTGCCAAACTCCAGATGGTGTCTTTCCAAGATGGAGGAGCCGTGAAGCTTCGCCAGAGGATTGCCAGACCTGTAAACACACACACACACACACACACACACAGAGTTGGGAGGTTACACTGTGATAAATCATGCATGTTAAACTCAGGGTGGGCCTGGCCTGCTGTGTCCGCGGCTAATGGCGGCTCTTAGTAGCTCATCCATCAGCAGGTGGAGCAGAGCAGCTGGAGGTGTATCTGGTCAATATCAGCTCATTGATGTTCTCAGTGTGTGATGTTACCTTCACACAAAGAGCTGAGGTCAGCTCGCCTCAACACAGGAGGAGTGGCTGCTGTCACCTTGAGTCAATTAAATAGTCTCAGAATAACCAAAGAGCTGGATTTACAAAATGAGAGGAAGAAACTGGGTCAAGGCAGCGAGTCATAAACAAAACTATATGTCTAATGTGTCATATTGTTTATTTCTACTCACTGTCTGCTTCGATTTAGCTTTTTTTTTCATATGAGTTTGATTCATTAAATGTTTTTATCTCAGTTTACATTTAATTCATAGTTTAACTTGGCGGGGCTACAGCTCTCTGCTCTGCAGGTCCTCCTACGAGACGTCAAGATTTTGTTTCAAACAAAACAGCTTGCCTGTTACAGTATAATATATATCTAATGATTGGTCTCACAGACCAAAGACAAATCACTCGTGAGCTGCTACATGTTGTTGTCAGTTCTGTTTGATGTCTTTGAAATGCACGTGGTAAGCTAATCAGAGTTTTATGGTGGTGTGTCAATAAAGTTAAGGTTAATCTCTTGCTCCCTCACTAACTAGACTGCGTATGTCCAGGCATGGGAACCTACATTTTAAAGGTATCCTGTGCGTACTGTCCTGCAGGTGCCACTGTGTGGCATAGCTTATAAAATCAAGACAATCATTCAGTTCGTGATAAAAGCACCAAAATTGGCCCTTCCTCTCCCTCCTTGCCCCCCAGGTAGCTCTTACTTCATCTGGTACAGGTTGTTGGTTCCTCTGTGGTCGATATCGTGGCAGAGGCCAGCGGTCACCATGGCCATACACTCCAGGTCTGTGTAGTAACGCTTCAGGTCACCGGTCTAAGAAAACAATAGAGGCACAAATGATTAGGCAATTAATCAATCATTTATTCGACAGAAGAATAATCTCTTATATTTGATAATCAAATAATTGTTTAAGTCAGTTTCAAGCAAATATGTGATATTTCCAGGTTCTCCAGTGTGAGGATTTGTTGTTTTCTTGATCTAACATCATAGTAAAGTTCACATATTTGGGTTTGGAAATGCTCCAGGATATTGTCACAGACTTTTCTTACAGTTTTCTAATGTTTTGTTTACTCAAGAAAATAATCTACATGTTGACGAGTAACAAACAAAATCCTTAGCTGAAGCCCTTAAAACAAACACAAACACAAACAGGTTTTAAGGAGAGAGAGAGGAGACACATTTTAGTTCTGGAGTCAAGGTACAGTAGGTCGCATTCATGATTCACTGAGTTTGATACACATAAATAATATGCATATAAATAAACATTATCACATGTGTGTATATGCATACCATGCAGCTTGCAAACAAATGCAGGTATTTACACTGGTTAAAATGCAAGAGGTGTGCACACACAAACACAAACACACACACACACACACACACACACACACACACACACACACACACACACACACACACACAAACAGGTCTGTACTATGAAACCAGTTCAGCTTACCCAGTAAAATTCTGCTAAAATCATGTGTTTAGTGTGTAAACAATCTCTGTGTTTGTCAGAAGCTCTGTTTTAAAACCAGTGGACACAGAGCTCTGAAATTATGACATGATTCAGCTGACCAGTAACAATATTTCGGCCACTCTTTTTTACTGGAGACTCCGAACTTTTGTACATGGATACTTTTTTCTTTAGTGATGCGACTGGTCAGAGGTCGGGGAGGTGACAGGCTGTGATCACATACTCTGAACAGTAATCATGGTGATTTATCCCAGTAAAAACCGGATCAGCTTCTTAGCACTGAAAACCCAGAGTTAACCCTGAAGATTCCTCACTAACTCCGAATCCTGCCTCATAGTACAGCCTCAGGTTTCCCAGCAGGGGCTGTGCACATAAACAATAACGACACTCGCTGGTTTTCTTATTAATGACCAGTTCAAGCAACACTGACTCACATTTCATCTGCAGACACACTTCATTAACTCATTCCACATGAAGGAATGAAGGAGGAGGAGACAGAGTATTTATCACTTTGGATCAGAGAGAGAGGAGGAGGAACGGGACAGATGAGTGGAGGTGACAAGGAGGAGGCAAAGATTGAGAGCAGGAGGTGAAGGAGCGATGAGGGAGAAGAGGCTCAGGTGATCTGTGCTGTCTCACCATCAGCAGGGTGAACATGGTCTGTCCCACGTTGAATCCATGTCTCCAGTTGTGGTAAGTGATCCTCCTGTAGCCTTTACTCAGCGAGTAGATGAATCTCACCAGAGCCTGCACAACACACAAGGTTTACTGCTTTTAACTTGTGTTTACATGACAGTGAGGAAGGCTGGGCCAATCATTTTCTATCTTCAGACTGCTTATCAACTTTTAACTGAATCATATCCTGATGATGTAACTTCGTATTATTCTGTCTGAGCAAGCTGTAATTAAAATAGAGTCTGCTGTAAAGGACGGACACATAACATCATACAGTGTATAGAATTGTTGAGTTAGCCAGGAATGCAAATTTGTTTCTCTCTAAAAGTTGTTTTTACGCAAAACATCAGTTTAACCCTTTGAATCCTGAGCAAACTATCTTGATTTATTTTAAAAACATGGAGAGAAGGCAACGAGCAACGAAAGAAAAAATAACTCAAATAATAAGCAAGAAATTAGTGAAAAAATTAAAAACAAGAAAATTAGTTTAAAACAAAAAAGAAAGAAAAGATTAAAAAACAAACAAGGAAAGGGTGCTTAAAAATTATAATCATTTTGCAACATCATTTTAAAATGTAATAATAATAATTATAAATATCGTTTTTCCCTAGCTTTTTTATTTTTTTTTCTCGTGTTTTTTTTTTTCTTAATAATTTTCAAATCTGTAATTTTTTTTGCAATTTGTGGAACATTTCTTACCAAGTTCCTCATTGCCTTTTAATAATGTTAATAATGTTACTAATAATAATAATAACAATAATAACACATTTTATTTATAGGTACCTTTCACAACACTCAAGGTCACCTTACAGACAAAGAAAAAAACAGCAGATTAAAAAAGACTTTCCCATGTTTTTGGAGGAAATCGCAGCTTTAGAGATATTCATCAAGGAAACTCATTATGAACAAAATTGGTAAAAAAAAAAAAAAAAAAAAAAAAAAGAACAACTCTTAGCCAAACTAATTCACAAATTAATTAATTAACCAAGCACCCACCTCTCTGGGAATGTGAAACTTGTCCACCACTTTCAGCTCGTAGTACATCCTGATGCCACATTTCACCAGGTCCATTTCGGTGTGATAATAGTCGTAGAAGTGAAACTCGAAGATCTCTGCTTTCTTAGAGTTTGGCAGAGCCTCATCCTGTGGACAGAGATGGACAAACATATATTAATTCAGACTGCACATTCTTCCAGTCATTTCACTGGGGCTGTGTGAGGATCACAGTGTGAGTATTGTCACATGTAGAATAAATATTTTTCCTAAAGCACAGAACACAAACTTTACACATTTAATCTGTGGAGTCAATTTAACATTAGCTTGCCTTTATCACTTTTCCAAGATGGACTCAGAATCATGTTTCATCTTGGACCATATATTTGGATTTCAAGTATTTTTGCTATTTTCGTAGAAATTCCTGAAACATAAGTTGGGTGTTTCTTGTTGTTGTTGTTTACCAGAATCTCTTGGAGTTCCTCCTCCTCACACTCATCCGGTTCCTTCCCCCATCTCTCCCTGGTGTTCTGGGGAAACACACAACATCAGCAGCTCACCTTGGATGAAACGTTTTAGCATCAATCACCTGATTTCTGATCTAAGGTCAAAGCAGGTCATCTCGGTCTGCTTTTGTTCTGTCCGTCCACTGACGAATCACCTCATAGAATATCTGACAGCTTATTTCAGCTTATAAACGATACCTTCCTCCTGCTGATATCATCTATATCAACCGACTGCTTTGAAATGGAGTGGTTTCTAGACTCTGCCGAGCACAAATATCAAAGGATAAAGCATGAAATCTGGAGGGGTTGTAATGATTTCCCCATGGTGCTGTTGGGCTCCATCACCGTCTTTCTCTGTATTTACTAAAACATACATTTTTAGTTAATTCTTGGAGCACTGAACGTGGTCTGTATTTGTTTTCAACATGACAACTATGAAGGCGTTTCATTCAAGATGCTACTTTGCTCAAATTTTGATGATAATGTAAAAATAAGATTTAGGCCTTGTCCAGCACGTACACAGGTACTTTTGAAAACTGTCTTTTCCCCCTCCTTCATTTTCAAAAACAAACCAGGAAATCCAATCCACACACACTGTTAAAAAAAAAATCTCCCGTCTGAATAAAAGCACTAAAACACAAGAGAGTCCAAGTCCATGTGGACGTTTGTGCCAACTTTGAAGAAATTCCCTCAAGAAGAATATTCACAACAATGAGACAGATGAGGTCACATAGACCTTGACGTCTGACCTGTGACCACCAGAATACCATTTAAATACCATTTTTACCTGTGAGCCATGTTAGGGTTCTGAATTAGAAAGGTGGAGGTAAAGCTTCACCTGTTTCTGCCAGCAGCAGCAGCAGCAGTGCTGTGTGGCAGCCTTGGTGTAGCAGGGTTCAGTGAGTAGGAGGCCATATTTAAACAGACCGCCTTGTGTGACAATGGGCTGTGACCGGTGTGTGACTGATAACGGTGTGTGACACAATGATCCAATCAGCTGGCTGTCAGCTGGTTACAGCTGCAGTGTATGACCTCCATGTCCTGCATGAACTAATGCAAAGCTTCCTTTTGTCAAATATACCCATGTCCATGTGGACGAGGCCTCAGTTGGACTAAACAGATCAGCACTACTATTGTTATTGTCTGGTTTGTCTCTTTGTTTGGGACCCCCTCGAAAATGAGATGAATCATCTCAAGGGGCTATCCCATCAATAAACAATTATACTACAGTGGATAGTTGTGAGAAAACCTACAAACTACTGTTGAATGTGCTAACAGAATTTTTCCCCTAAAATATTTAACTTAAATACCTTTAATATTTCTTCCCTGACCCATTACCAACATGTTTTGCATAAACAACTAACGACACAATACACGGCTGTCGTCATTACAGACACTTTTCCACAAGGCTTTATCAACCTGACAAAAGTACAATCATGAGGGACAAATTAAAATCCTTGAAAAGTTTTTGAAATGTCCACAACATGACACAAATTATCTGCACAGATTATTCAATCCAGACGTTTGCATTTCTCACATCAGCCTTAGAAATGTTTCAGTGTTATACGTATCCATACAGTAACTGATTTGGTAATAAACCACATTCATTTACTAACCAGAATATTCTGGATTTCATCCTTGCGACACTTGACGTGGTACATCACCATGTCCTGGAAGATGTCCTTCCTGTTCTCCAGCTTGTTCATCTTGTCGTAGGTGTCAGTGTTCAGCACCGACCAGCCCAGGAACTGGGTCAGAGACTGGACACAGGTGCAGGTGCGTGTGTGAGAGAGAGAGAAAGACAGAGAGAGTTAACGACCTGTTACTGCTGAAAACTGTGTCACAGAAATGTGTAAATAGGAGTGTGTGCCACTCTTTGCTCTCTGCTCAGCTGCTAACAGCCTTCTACAATCCTGCATTTAAACATTTAATAAAATATACAGTAGTATAATCAGAAAAACATAGTTGAATTATTTATTCATACTGACCTATTAATACTGGTCTATTAACATTTTAAGCATCATTAAGGTTTAATTAAGTTACTACTCTACACCCTGTTGGGTCGTTCTCTCTGTAACAGGGGTGCTTAAAGTTTTGATGACTGAGTGCCAATTTAGGGAGCCAACGTATGACAGAGGGCCGTACAGGAACAGTGCAGACGCAAGCTGTCTACTGAAATCACTAACTGTTTGGTTCGGTTCAATCTAACTCAAACTTGTTTGCCCCCTCAGTGCGGTTCGTTTGCGCAGGTGTGAACACAGCAATCACACTCAGGTGTACACCAAAACAACCAGATCGAGACTTGACGAGTTGATCTCAGTCCGGTTACAAACGAACTTGGTCAGAATTTCCATGTGGGAAAAATCCAGGAAGTAAACAAAACACTGAAGAAGAGTACACTTACAAGATAAATGTGACACTTTCTAATGTCACAATGGAGGGACAACTACGCAGGTTGATTTTAGCGCCGGTCATGGTGTGCTGTTTCCTCCAGAAAGGTCTTTCTGGCAGAAAGCCCTGAAGGTTAACTTATCCCATGTGCTGTTTCATGTGTGCTAGTGGAGTCAGTTTGAAGTAAACGTCACTGCAGTGTCAGCAGCTACAGTAATTTACATTATTTATGTGTTATTTTGCATCTTTTATGGCCAAAAGTAAAAAATGAAATGGGTGGCTGCGTCATGGGCGGATGATATCATCTCATATCGACCGCAGGCCCCCTGAATCCCATCGTACTGAAATAGAAACCAGTGATTTACACCCCTAATTACTATCCCAGTTACCAAAGAGTATTAGTGTAAGTTCTCCTCAATTAGTAGCGGAAATGGCGGACATTGGAACAATCAATGTAACAGGGAAAAACAAAATGCAGTGTGTCCTGTGTTGTTGGTAGAAAACAAAAAAATATACAGTTGCAGCTCCAACAATAATGCTACTTGGAAATAGTTCAGGGGTAGCGTTGAAGAGTTGTTTGTTTTCACTTTAATCTGCAAGGTGACAAGTAAATGTAGTGTAACATCAAGCCACACTAACAATACACATCTGGTTCATTTGCAGTGCCTCGAGTAAAGTACAAGTACCCCAAAATTGTACTTGAGTAAATAAATTTGTTTACTTTCCACCTGCGTCACCTGCTTCCTGTCCCCAGCAGTTTGTTTGGACGACGTTACCACAAATTAACTGTTAAAACATTCCAGTCAAAAAGCTATCTGAAGTAGATTTTGGTCAAATCACTTCTGCAGTAGAGCGTTTAATTAACAGCAAATCACATTCAAATGTCAAAATAAAAACTGTTGCTAAAACTCTTTGATTTTAAGGAACAGTTGAGGATCAAACTGTCGTGTTGTGTATTCAGACTGAATCCTGAGCAGTGAGGCGGAGAGAGAAACTTCAGTAAAAAGCCTCCAGGCTCAATGATAAATAATGCAGACACTCTGAATGGCCTGAGTGTATTTATAAACCAATGACTCAGTGCTGCCACACACACACACACACACACACACACACACGCACACACAAACAGCCTGTACCTCCATCAGCGTTTCGTCCATTTCATCAAAGGGTTTCCCATCCTTCCTGTTATAGAACGTGGCCACACCCACAATCTCCTCTTTCTTGTTGACAATTGGCATGGACAGGACGTTCTTAATGGTCCAGCCGGAGTCGTCCAGAGGCTCTTTCTGTGCACGTACACACACAGTTCAACATGCATTATTTCAAAGACTATAAATAAGAATATACTTACACTGATATGTTTAACACAGTAATATGAGGCCTTTATTTCCTCCTATCACTATTTTTAACTGACGGGTGTGATAAAGAAAGCAGGAAGTCCACAGAAACGTAATGTGACCTTCTACGTTCAAAGGAAATATGAGAGGGAATCAATAATTCACCTGCTCCCTGCTCCTAAAATCTGAACACACTGCAGGAGCAGCTGTTGAAGTCTCACTTTTTAAAGAGGGCTCTTGGTGAACTACTGCTGCACTTCAGCTTCATCACAGACAGGAAGTGTTTGGAAAAAAAAAAAAAAAAAAAAAAACAGGATTCGCTTGGACTACCTGTCAAATGCTACAAAGACCGAGATGGATAAAAATATCCTTCACTGGAAAACGGTGTCACTAAACAAAACCGAATGAAGACTATTATGTAGAAAAATAAAAACTTTGGAGGCTGTATGTTTCTTCGATAGAGATATCTGCACAAACAGGCCGAGTTATTTACAGCAGTTAAATGGAGTTCGGGATAAGAAATGTTTCAGAGAATTTATTTCTCCCCTAAAATCAACTTAATTTATCGAGCCCCTTAAATACAAAAGTACTTTAAAGTGCTTTACAAGGTAATAAACAGCAGCACACACAGCAACAGAAAGAGGGAAAACACAACGAGCAAAAGCACCAAAAACAGTAGAAACACAGCGACTGGAGGCCTCTATAAGAAGGACAGTTTAGCACCAGTGTTCAGGCTTCAGCAGTACCACAATATACCAGTGTATTAATAAATCTTAAGGGTATGATTTTTAATACGATCAACAATGCAGACTAAACTCATACAGAGATGCTGTGCTGTAGTGTTAATTTTTGGTCAACAACCGATTTTCCATGGCGAAAACAAGACAATGACGAGCTAAAAAATAGATCTCAATGATAAAGAGTAAGATAAAAATCTATGGCTCAAGACGAGATGAGACGAGATGAAAATGTTAGTGGTGGACTATCGGACATTGAGAGCCGAGATCGGCCGTGCTTACAAGTATCTTCAAATGGCACATGAGCAACAGGCTGGTAATCTCCAGTTAATAGTCTGCACCAGGATGTTTCACTAGCCAACAAAAACACTCACACCGGAGCAGCGTCAATCGTTGTGGATAGTGGAGCTGTTGAATGGATTTGTGGAGTTTGTTAGTTGCAGCGGTGGCTGTTGGCAGTTAGCTCCGCATATCAGCTGCTGAATGGCAGCGGAGCAAGCAGCCACCGGTTGCCGGACCTCACATCTGTTGATCCCCACAAGACTGCACACAAATCTGAACTGTCTCGGGAAGGTTTATGTTTTGATGGTGTTTGACAGGCAGGTAGGAGGCTCAGTTATCTGTGACTGTAGCTGTGCTGTAAGTAAACAGTCTGAACTCAGATCAGTTTCCTCTGACAGAGATGAAAGTTTAGTTTGAATCACAAAGTTGAAACCTTCAGACTAACATGTTAAAGATAATAGAAAACATAGTAACTAAACGCTGATTAAAACGTTTTGAATTTTCGTAGATGAAATATGACTAAAACTAAGAAACATTTTCGTCTCACATCTCAGACTAAATCTAAAATAACTGTCAAAATTAACACTGCTGTATTGAAAACGTATTGTACGATGATAATTAGTATTAGTACATACTGAATCAAATGAGTATATAGTAGGGGTGTGCCATATCATCTTATTTGGAATAATACCAGTATAATTTTTAATATAATATGAAAAATTCATATTGTGATACTCGTGATATTTTGACTTGTTACCATATTGATGTCATACTGTTATCCACGGCAACAACAAGCCTGGCTGAGAGAAAAATTATTAGCGACTCAGCGGTGGTTCCAAAAAGAGGAGCAGCTTCAGTAGTGTGGAATAAACTGTGGTGTCCTGAATGTTTTACTTCTCAGACTCTTTTAGTGACTTACCGCTCAGAGGGAACTCATTCAGCGGCTCCTCTGGAAGCAGCACTGGTAATGTAAACCTATATAACGCTCGTGGCTTGACAAAAAACTACATGTATGTGAATGTGTGATAGTTGTGGTATCATAACAGCCTGTCACAGGTTACAGCGTGATGATTAGAGGAGAAATGGCAGAGCATAAAGGTCCTAAACTCAATCATTTAGGATTTTGCTAAAAGAAGGAAATCACCTGTTGATTTATATATATAGATCCCAGGGGACATTTTTTTTGTATTTGGGAGCTGTTTAAATGTGTAATTAGTGGTAGATTTTATTTTGTTTAACTATTAATATTGTGTACAGAATCTGAATCTCACTCTGAGTTACTGATGTTGTTTACAAACTAAAGGAGTGTGAGATCATTTTAGCTTTTACTGAACATTTGAAGCAAACTGTAAAACTATTTCACTTATTTTGTGGAAATTCTGTGTTCTTAAATTAATAACAACATATTTTCTTTACAAATTTGTCAGATCATCAAGAATATCATTATCCCAAAAACACCCTGAAATATTGTGATATTATTTTAGGGCTATATCGCCCACCTCTAGCATGTAGTATGAATTGGTATATTGGTAAGGACTGATTTCTACAGTCAGAGGAGCAGACAGACCAGAATGTAACACAGTAACAAGCCAGCCGACTGTATGTTTTATCTGACATTACCACAGCCCTCCATTAACTCATTCATGAGATAAACTGCGAATACTTCATCACAAAATGATTCCTGCATCCTCGTGAACCTCAGCCCGAGATCAAGGTGGATTTTCATGTTAACATTCAGGCCCTAATTGTCAGCAGTGCCGCAGCAGCAGCAGCAGCGATGTATGAGCCGGGACAGTGGCCATCAGAAACAGAGTATAATAAGGATAAATACAATGGGCGCTTTATAGCCCTCAGGAAACTAATTTAAACTAAGGAGAGCACAGAATGAGGAACATATCATTTATTCAGTTAGGACGATACGGCAGAATCGCTCCTTATGATTGTTCCCTGGTGGTCTCTTATGGTTCATGAGAGCCCATTATACAGCTAAATTAGTTTTTTAATACATTATTCCAACATATACTCTCACTTCTATTTCATTCACATCACTCGTGAGCGAAGGCTCACATATAACGCAATTACTGTAATCTGACTGCGATATGCTAATGTCATCTATTACTTTACATAAAAATCTGATTTACAGATGATGGGCGATATTACCCTCCTCTCTCACAGCAATAACTGCTGTTAATGTACGTTAAAATATGGAGCTGGGCCGTTACTGAATGGATTCTTTCCTGGATAAATACATGTATAAGAAGAAATAATATGAATCACATTAATGTCATTCTGGTGGAGGACGATCATATTCGTACTGAGCTTTGGAGAAAAGTGTCAAATGAATTAATGTAAATGTTTTACAGTTGATGATAAGAACATTTCATTTATTTGCATATTAATTAAATTTATAGGTCAAGTAGTTAATAAAATTGTTTTTTAATTTGTTTGTTTGTTTTCGCATTTCCTTTATTTGATGGAATAGAGACAGACTGGAAACGGGGGAGAGAGACAGGTATGACACGTAAGTAAAGCCCCATTTCCACCAAACACTTTCAGTTTGGTACCTTTGGAACCAACAGTAACCCTTCAGACATGGTACCTAGACCTTTGGTCGGTTTAGTGTTTCCACCATATAAACAGTATTCTTAACAACAAATTTCGTTGCTCTGTAACATGTGCAATGACAATAAAGATCATTCATTCATAAATGTGGGCGGGGTTGTTGTCACTTCCTGCTCTGTCCAGCACTCGCTGTATTTCCTCATTGCTGGTGACACAGACAGAAGTGTGCCTGTTCTCAGGCAAGCTCAGGGGTTTAGTGTTGCTGTAGCCCACAGGAACGACGCTTCTTTTTTTCCCCTACACATGAGGATTAGAATGTATGCAGTACTGACCAATCAACAGACTGCAGTGTTCACAGCTCCACCTTTTAGTACCAGATCTGTGTGCTAGGTACCCCAACAGAGGGGGGACCAAACACAGGGGACAGTACGGTTCCATTGGTACCATCCACAACTTTTCACGGTGAAAACAGAAAAAGTACGTACCGAACTGAACCATACCGTACTGCCTGATGGAAACAGGGCTTAAGGTCCCAACCAAGGCTGGAACCACAGTTATGTGCCATGTGCTGTAACCACTAGGCTAACAGTACTCTACAATAAATTCCATTATTGTTCCAGAGAGGAGACATATTGACAACTGCGTCAGGCAACTGAAGCTTAAACTTGGTTGGAACATGTTTTGTTAAAACCCTTTGAATTCTACAACAGAAATGGTCCACCAGTTTCTACATTAGTATTCTTGCTTGTTCTGATGTCATTTCTTGAAGCATCCCCAAATGCTTGTCTGTCTAAATTCTGTACAACCTAAACTAACATGTTAAAACTGTGTCATTAAAATATATACATATATGTATATGTATGTATATGTATAAATTTATACAAAAATCAGGTGTTTTTTCATCAGATTTTATAAAATAAAAACATAAAATATTGATCCAAGAGATTTTCAAATGAAGAAAGATTAACAAATATTTCTAAATGCTCCATAGGTTATTTGAACTATGTACATTATTTAGTTTTTGTGATATGCTTATTTTTATGAGCAGAGTGAGATGGTGTTGTTATAGATTCAGCACTCATTCCTCTGGTGCCACCGCATACTTTTGCATGCTTTTGCACCACACGCAACATAGCACCAATGATGGCATCATGGTCATACAACATGAAGACAGAGAGGACAGAAGCCTTGGCTTTCTGCTGCAAAAAGAATGAATGTTCAAGCTAACATGGTTTTTATTTTGGATTACGGATTATGGAAACAATAACCTCACAGCATACTGAGGACTTGATGAAAAACTGGTGCTTGTTGTTTTAGTAGTGACTCAATATTGTACGACTGTTGTCTCACTGATTATGATTGGTGTTTTTAATCGTGTTCTCGTCTGAAGCGTTTGATCTTGTTGTCTAAACCAGTGACTCCTAGAGAAAAAATAAACAACAAGGTGAAGCCATCTTACCTGGAAGTCGAAAAACTCATCCTCAGCTGCATTCATGATGTTACAAATCTGTGGAAAAGGAGAAATGAGAAGATTAGAGTTGCTACAACGTGAGGGGGGGCTGACTTTAGTTATGGTGATTAGGAAAATATGAATGTTTATATTATAAATTTAAAACCAAAATGTATTCCCAGTGTAATCTGTAGAGGCAGGCATTACAAAAAAGAGGTGGTCAGGTTTGGCAGGAATAAAGGCCTTTGCACACCGAGTCCGTATTTTTTTGTCGCACTTTTATAAATAAATACGACTAATGTGTCAATCATGATTACACACCGACTCCAAAACTTTTGTCAATCATTAAAGTCTTAAATAATTTTCGTGTTTTTTTGGTATCCGTCAAAAGCCTTCAGAGAGCTGTTTAACCAAGAAGGAGTAAAGGAAATGTGGCCTAACCTGCAGGAATAAATGAATATGAAAAATAAGGACCTGGTGCACCAGGGCCTTTAGAGCAAGAAAGTGTCTGACAGAGGAGGCCATCTTTGCTCTAATGTCCTCAAATGAAAAACTCCACCTTCACCCTTTGTGAGTTGAAGGACCGCATGTTCATATGTTATGTCCAGGAGCTGACAGAGTTTTATTGCCCTGCAGCCAATCCATTCAAAACCCTCGTGCCACATCCAAAACCATTAGTGTCAATCTGACATGTCTTTTCCCCTCAATTTATGAAAAGGTGACTCAGTGGGGAAAATGAAGTTTTCACCTTTTACATGATGTAGAAGAAGAAAAAAAAGGGGGTAGATGAGGGGGGAAAGAGGGTGCAGAGTTGAAAAATGACGAGCTGCAAAGACAATGAAAGGACAGGACAGGAGGAGGACAGACGGGATGGGGCAGAAGGGGGGATAGATCGACGAGCGACGGCAGGCTCAGCGGTTTGGGAAAAGCACACTGTGATTAATTACAACGGCTGCAGAAATTACAATTATACATCACAGCGGCGTGCGGCTGAACACTTTTCATTTCCACAACGGTGTGCACACTGACAACTGTGTAATAAGGCCTAATGGCGTTCTGCTCGTCTGACCACCCGCAGCCTCCAATGGAGATAGTTTTGAAATAAAGATATTTTAAAGGACACTGGCTTTACATGGACTCCTGCACACAAGAAAAGAAAGTTGGTCTCGAAAAGTTAGAGTGAGAAATGAGGAGGAGGAATTTTGTTCTGAGCTGAAAGTTTTGGGTGAATCCAGCCACAGACGCCAATTTTCAAAAGTATTTTCACTCAAATAAAGCTGGACTTCATAGACTTTTGCCGGTAAATCATCTCACAGTAGGTGATTGGGTAAAGATGAGCTATCACAAGGCTAAATGGTTCTTATACAAATAAGGTAATGATCCTTAAATACACCAAACAGTCTCCATTAATATATACTAGACTTAATCTGACAAGTTATACCAAAATAATATTTGAATAACACTGAAGCTTTAGTCAACATGAACTGATATAAACAGTCTGTTTATGCTGCTTTGCTACTAATTCGCCCCCCTGGCTTTATTTTTACTTTGAATTATTACAAGATATAACAAATATTACATTTGCAGCAGCATTTATAAATACTACAAATACACTTGAGACATTTTGGGGTTTTGGGATGTTAGAGCCATTTCTAGCAAGTTCTAGTTTTCAATTATTTTTGGAGACACTCTAATGCGCCAACTAACCTGGCATCTCAGGAAAATTTAATTAAAGGAGGGTGTGCTGACGTGAGTGTGGAGCGTGAAGATGCCACGGGGTTACAGTCTTTAACTGCCGTGTTTTTGGTTTATCTTAGATTTTTCATTATTTGATGGAGTCGTTTAATACCCCACTGATTGGATCTTTGTTTTTGTAAAGGTCTGTTTATTTGGGGAATGTTTTTTGGGGGATTTTTGTCTTCATTTTTTTAAACGCGACAGACAGTCTTGCAACTTTTCATTCATCCTGCAAGTCAGTCAACTCTAAAACCAACTGAAGCGCCCTGGATCATCAAACAGCGAGTAAAACTAAACCAAAGACAGCTAAGTTCATCATTTCTCCTGTTATAGCGCCTGTGGGCAGACATTTTTGAACTTATCTGGAAGCAGCAATAGGATTATTAGTGCAAATTTTTTTAGTCAGCAGCCTTTCTTTGAGGTTGTTTAAAACTTCAGTTGTTTAAAAAGCACACTGATATGATTAATATGATTATTACCAATAATAATAATAATAATAATAATAATACATTTTACTCATAGAGCACTTTTCATTGTACTGTAAAATACACACAAAATCATTCACACATTAAAAGTCATTTTGAAAAGATGAGATTTGATGGGAGATTTGAACCGGGAGAGGACGGTGAAGTCTTAAATTTGTTTGGGGACGGAGTTTCAGAGGGAGGGGGCAGCTATGGAGAAGGCTCTGTCACCACTGCTTGGTCCTGAGTGGTGGAGTCAGGAAGTTGGCATCAGATGAACGGAGACTGTGGGAAGGAGTGCAGCGGTGCAGCAGGTCAGTGAGGTATGAGGGGGCCTGAATATGGAGGGCTTTATGATGAAGAGAAGGACTTTGAATTGGATGTGCTGTGGGACAGGGAGCCAGTGGAGGTTCTGAAGGACAGGGGTGATGTGATCCCTGGATCGGGAATGGGTGAGCAGACGGGCAGCAGCGTTCAAACCTTTATTTAAGACTCGGGAAATCAGTTCTGGATGTATTGGAGTTTATTTAGGAGTTTAGATGGTGTTCTATAAGGCGTGCTGTTACAGTCATAGATTCTGAATATGACAAAGGCATAGATGAGAGTTTCAGCAGCAGTGGGGGAGAGTGATGGGACAGGACAAGCTATGTTTTTTAGATGGAAGAAGGCAGTACAGGTGATTTGACTGACATCTTTTTTGAAGGAGAGGTTGCTGTCGATTATAACTCACTGCGGATGTGTGAAGAGGGATGCAGAGTGGAACTGTCAAAGATGAAGCAGAAGCTGTGAGTGGTATTGGTGAAGGGTTCGGGACTGATGATAATCATGTCAGATTTTTTCACAGTTCAGCTTGAGAAAGCTGGCTTGCATCTGGGACTTGATTTCATTGAGGCAGGTGAACAGAGTGGAGTGAATTTCAGTGGTGATGGATTTGGTAGAGATATAGAGCTGGACATCATCGGTGTAGCAGTGGAAGTTGAGACCATGGTTGCGAATGATGTAACCAAAGGGGAGCATGTAGAGGATGAATAGGAGAGGACTGAGCACGGAACCCTGGGGAACGCCTTGGGATAGAGGAACGAGGGAGCAAGTGTAGTTGTTGTTGATGAAGAGTTGTCGGATTGTGAGGTATGTCATTAGCCAGGAGAGGTCAATAGTGGTGATGTTGAGGGAGGATTCAAGGCAGGAGAGGGAAATTGTGTGGTTGATGGTGACCTCTTATAGACCCTTTTACAACCAACATTACCAAAAATATGCGCGCACATGTTGGCTCCAGAACCGGCATTTTGCCCCAGCAATCCAGATGAGTTTGCAAGCTTTAAGCATGAAATTTAAAGTGTAGACAGCATCGAAATGTCTGGTTGTTGAATGTTCAGTTGTTAGAATCAATATTCCACAGTGGACTCAAGTTATACAGAATTTTAGAGAGGATCACAACAGTTTCAGAGCAGCTGTGTTTCAGTTTAATGAGTGACTGTGTCAACGGGTGACTCAGCAGATTGCATTGTGGTTGCTCATAGTGACGGTAGCTGTTGAAAACATGAAGAGAACATGTAGATGTCTTCATAAAAGCCTTAAATTTTATTTCAATCTGTTTAAATATATAGTCATCACGTGTTATCTATGCCAACCATTTACATTAGTTACTACCAATGACTATATTCCCGCTATAGTAAAATAAAGCAAGAATATACTGAATACAGCTGCTGCCATCTTGACTGAATTCCATGACTTTTCCATGATTGTGGGAACCCTGGAAATATGCTGCACTGTCAACACATGACGAGTTTAAAATGGAAACTGTTTTTGTGTTTCATTTTGTGCTCTTCAAAAGTCAATCAACGTAATGTTATTGCATGAGAAACATGTAAAATGTAGCGTGAAACTCACGATGCTGCCAGATAATTCTGTCATGGTGCAAGAATGTTCTTGTGATACAAACTGGATCTGAGAGTTTGTGCGCATTTTACAATATTCTGTGAGATCTGTTCAAAATCTCAGAGAAGACTTGAAATGAAGTAGAAGGACAGGAGCTCCAAAGAAAACAGAAGACACTCACCAGTCCAGTCTCTGCAACGTAGGTTGGTAAACCACTGATTAGAGCCCAGTGATCTGCCGGAGGATTCCTGAGGGTGAACACAACATGGCAAACAGAAAATTCTATTGTTATTATAATCGTCTTTACCAACAACCAGAAAAAACATCATGTAAATTACCTCCCTGTTCAGTGTTTATATAAATTGACTCTGCCAGGGTGATGTAAATGCTATGTAAAATAATTCAAATGAAATAATGCATGCACAGCTTTCAATTTACACAGGTGAGATTATTCTGCAGTGAAATGTTTGGACAGTAGTTATGACTGTTTACAAGGCAGCAATGTTAGATAATAGGAATCAAAGAAATGCAATGCAAAGCATGGCTGGAATTGATTTAATTTTAAACCTTAAATGTGTCGCAGTGTGTGTGTGTGTGTGTATCTGAGGTTGGATGCATTGCCTTCCTCATGAAACATTTGCATTTTTATTCAAACTCTGAAACCTGCACTGTTTACATGTTTGTTGGTTGCAGTCTTCTTCCCTGCATTTGTTAGTGTGTTGCTTTGTTTCATGGCCTCCTGTACATCAGTGGAATAGCATAACACAATTAGCAGGAATGTGTGATGTGTTACTGCTTGCGTATGTGTGTGCATTAGCGTTGACATGCACAAGAGCAAACAAAACAGGGACCCACTGCTCCACTGCTTTTTGGCTGGTGGTCAAAAACTCCACAGGGTATCTTTAAACTAGATCTCTGAGGTGACTCACGGTATGACTTTGATGTCCTCTTTGCCGTGGAGGATGTAGTCGATCAGTTTGTAGAAGATGATTTCCTTGAAGACACACACAAAATAAAAATCAGACATTGTGTGGACAAGATTTTTCCTTGAAAGTGATGTTTAGCCTAATACAGAAATAATCACTCTGTCATTACTTATGACTCATGAGAACAGTATGAGGAGGTGTATTTATCTGCTGAGACCCTGCCTTCTGTCCATATTTTCCTATTTTCTTCAAAAACAGCAGGTGAGGTCAGAACTTAATAAAAAGGCAGCATTCAAGTAACATGCATCCAAAGTTCTTTCTAAAGTTATTTCTTTCTAGTATATTACAGAATGAAAATGCATATGGATGAGAGCAACATAATGAACAGCCATAAATATGGTTTTCGGAAAAAATGTCAACAGAAATGGCTCTTTTGCAGCTTGTTAATTTTAAGTTTTGCCTTAAACAATGAGAAAATTACTCTTGGCATATTCTTAGACTTGTCAAAGCATTATGGCTTTCATGGTGTTGCTTTTAAATGGCTGTTTGATTATTTAACGAACAGGGAACAATAAAGCTCTATTAACAGGTGTGACTAAATTAGAGCTAAGCTACTTTGTGGAGTACCTCAGGGCTCCGCTCTTGGACCTCTTTTGTTCTTGATTCAAACAAATGACCTACCTAGGGTCTGCAAAACTGTACAGCCTTTTTTATTCGCTGATGATACATGCCTGCTATCTTCACATAAAAATGTTAGCACACCTATGCAAGAAGCAAATGAAGGGCTATCATCTGTTTCAAAATGGTTTCAGATGAACAAACTCTCTCAATATAGTAAAGTTGAACTTCATGATATTTTTTAACAAAAATAAAAACATATTACAAAGACAAAGTTTTCATAGACACCATCAAAATAACTCAGTTTCCTCACATTTAATTTCTATTTTTAACTTGAAAATATCATATTTAACTTGTCTGCAAAAAGACTATGGAGTCAATCGGTATCTTAAGTACAGTTTGTTCACTGGTTCCTGTATTCTAACGTTTTATTACAGCCTAATTTGCCCTCATATTGTGTATCATGATAAATACTGCTTGAGCTGCCACATGTCCTACTTATCTCAATAAGATTTTTCTAATTCAAAAGAAAATGTTGAGAGTGACTAGCTTTGCTAAAAATGTGAATCATCTGCTTCTCTCTTTAGAAAATATCAACTTTTATCAATTTTTAATGTGAACATGTACCAGACTCGAGTAGTCACGTATAAATATTTACATCTCACTCATGACTCGCTGAGCATCTTCCTGAACCATTTTCATTCTTCCTCATACATTTCACAAGACTCTCTATGGACCTTTATCTTCCGTATTGTCAGACTTCTCTTAATCAATATTATTGAAATTCAGAGGACCATTTATTTGGAACAACCTTCTTCCTTCTCTGCAGACATCATCTACATTATTATTATTCAAAAAACATCTGAAAAGGACACTTACTTGCAAAGACTCTTAACACTTCATTGATTTATTTGTAACTTCTTGTTGTAAATTGTTTACTTGACAATTCTGTAATTATTCTTAGTCTGGAACGATGATTCAGTTATGCAATCTTCTTTTTTATCCTTTTCTTTTTATGTATGATTGTTGTTATTTAACATGGGAGATATCTTCATGAGACATTTTTGGCTTGTAACCTCTCCCACAAAGTGTTTTAACTTTTAATTTCTTTTTCCTGTAATTTCTATATGTGTATGTGCAAATAAACCAACCCAAACAAACAAAGGGAAGCTACAAATGTTGCTCAAGTTTTAGAGTTACCTTCTCATGAATAAGGGCTCTCAAGGGAACATTTGACTCGATGGTGGCAGTAGATTAAATGAGCAGAAGCAGTAACAGTAATTGCAGTAACTGTAGTAGCAGTGGTTAATATTTCCTCACCCTGCCATCAGGAGTTTTGGGTCCATCATATGGTGGAACTTCTCCCATAAGAACTGGCCACAGGTCGAAGAATTCCTACACACACACAAACAGAGAAGGACACAGAAAAACAGAAGATTTAGAGAGGGCAACATGGCTGATTCAGTTGTTTCTGTTCTTTCATTATTTAGATGCACTTACTGTAAATTGAAGACACATCTAACACCACCATACTGCCTTACAATGCTAATCCCAGCAGTCTCTTAGGGGTGTGTAATATTTTTTGTTCTGTCGTTGCAAAGTGCACAGTTTCCAATACACGGACTCAAAGCTAAGGTACTAGTTTTGTTTATCTTTAAGTGCTTTATCCATGAACTCCAGTGTTGTTAGCAGACAGCCATCTGTGTAGGCAGACAACATGTGTTTGTTCTCAGATAGCAGGTGTTAGGAATCAACTGGCAGCTGCTTGTAATTAGGTGACAGCCACAGCCAATAAGTAGTATTTATAACAACGTTTTAGTTATCACAAATACATGGGGATGGTACCACACTGATCAGACAGTGGTTTTAAGTGTTACTTCTTTCACTGACACAAAGGTTTGAAGCAAAAGAAAAGCAGATCGAGATGGGAAAATAGTGCAAATTAGGCAAAGAAACCCCAAAGGAGATTCTGAAAATATCTCTTCCCAAAAGAGGAAACAGAAACAGATCTCATCGTCAGTCGGGATGAGAATGGTACAAACATAGCAGTGCATAATTAATAAGCAATGGATGTGTTCAGTTTAAAATCTGTAAAAGTTTATGGTTATATACACTGGTTCCTGTTTTTCCCAGGATGTCACGGTTGTTTGTGTCTCATGCTAAATATAAAGTTTTAGGATTCTGTGAAACATTTTTGCTGCAGTTCAACTTCTTAAGACCAACTAGAATTAGAGATATCACGTTCACAAGAATGAAACGATTGCAAGGTCACAGTTACCTTGACTTTTGACCACCAAAATCTAATCAGTTCATCCTCGAGTCCAGGAGAACATTGGTGTTAAATTTGAAAAAAAAAAAGAAATATATATATCCCTCACTACATTCTTTAGATATTGTGTTCGAGAGAATGAGACAGATGAGGTGACAGTTACCTTGATCTTTGAACTTTGACCGCCAAATTCAAAAGAAGTTCAGCCTTGACTCAAAGTGGATGTTCATCCCAAAGTTGAAGAAATTCTTTCAAGGTGTTTTTGACATATAAGGTTCAGGAGAATTACATGGATGCAAGGTCACAGTAACGTTGACCACCAAAATCTAATCGGTTCATTGCTGAGTCCAAGTGAATGTTAGTGCCAAATTTAAAGAAATTCACTCAAAGCATTGTTGAGATATCATGTTCACGAGAATGAAAGGGATGCAAGGCCAAAGTGACCTTGACTTTGACCACCAAAATCTAAGCAGTTTATCACTGAGTTCAGGGGAACGTTTGTGCTTTGAAATTTGAAAAAAAAAAAAAAAAAGATTCTGTCTATGCATTCTTGAGATATCGCATATTCGAGAATATGACAGATGAGGTCACACCAACCTTGACCTTTGACCTATGACCCCTTAAATCTAATCATTTCATTGTTCAGTCCAAGTACAAATTTTTGCCACATTTGAAGCAATTCCCTTAAGGAATTGGATGGAGAGATGGATGTTCCCTAAACCTGGAAATGAATGTACCTTTAAGACAACCTGACAATCTAAAACACTGCAGCACAGATGGATCTACAAACAGTGAGCTACAGTGCTGCGTGCTGACCTCTTTATTAATTGTTTTGTGTGTTTTCAAGCTTATCCTTGACTTGGAGTGTGTATCCATGGTAACCCACCTTGGTCTTGGTCATGTCCAGCAGGCCCACAGAGTAACGGTCACAGTTGAGGAAAGCTCTGACTGTGTACAAGGCCTTGTGGAACTGCCTCTCTATGTCTGTCATCTCTTCAAACACTTTGCTGGCTGACCACAGCAGCACCTGGACAAAAGAGCAGAATACAGTGCAAACAACAGTTTCAGAGTTCATGCATACCAAAAATCCTCCTCCTATCCAATTTGAGACCTAGAGTTGTCTCCTTTGGTCTGAATCAGGGACTAATTGTTTTACAAAGTTGTATAATTGCCTAGAGTTGGTTGGTGTTCTCACGGCAGCATTTACAAGCGGACCAGATCAAATGCCTTGTGTGAGAAAGCTGCTCTTGACTGGTCAGAATTTCCATGTGGGAAAAATCCAGGAAGTAAAGAAAACGTTGAAGAAGAGTACACTGTAAAGATAAATGTGACACTTTCTAATGTCACAATGGAGGGACAACTACGCAGGTTGATTTTAGCGCTGCTCATCGTGGACTATATTGCTGTCATTGTTCATTTGAGTCAAAGCATACAGTTTGAAAACGAGGCGCGGCTCCAACTAGAAAACAATGTTTTGATGCATTGGATGTGCTGAATGTGCATATTAAGGCAGTACAGGAGGAGGCGCACATTAATAATCCTCCGGGACTGTAACATGCTCATGTTTAACCCAAACAATGTGTCATGTGACTGCAGTTGGTTCAGATCCAGGTCGGAACACGTTCTCACCACAAACCAACCGCACCAGAGTTCGTTTGTAACTGGACTGAGACCACCTCTTCAAGAAGGTCTCAGTCCGGTTGTTTTAGTGCACACCTGAGTGTGATTATTGTGTTCACACCTGCCCAAACAAACCACACTTGAGGGGCGTACAAACTTGAGTTTGATTGAACCAAACAGGGCAGGTGTGAAAGCATCCTGACACTCTAAGATATTTTCCTTGCAGTTTGTGCTATCAGAAGACAGAGCAGACTGCAGAGGAGAGTCTAAATTTAGCAGTGATGATATCAAGTACATGTACAGCAGAGTTTACAGTTCGTGTGCTAATAAATGATGCAGCTCCTCAAGACCAGCTGAAGTCTCCAGTGTCTTGTCTACTCACACTTCCCACCAGCTGCATATCTGCTGTAGATGTGTTGCCACTGCTTTATTACTGAACTGTGCTAAAACCACAGACAAACAATAAGTCGACAGTGATGCCCAGTTTCTACAAGTGATTTTGATTCTGTGAAACCCTCAGTGCGTGTAAACACACCCTGAGAATATGTTTCTTGCAAAACAACAAGGCTAACTCTGATGTCAAAGTTAAGTGTGTCTGAAGTGCTTCGTGCTCTGTAGCCTCACCTGTCCCCTCCTGGTCTCACAGTTGTGCAGGTAGCTCAGGTGGAAGACTCTCAGGACCAGGTTGGCGAAGTTGAGATACTTGTTCAGGGTCTGGAAGAAAACACACACTTTCAGCTGCTTTGCATAATACTGAGAAGTAGGGCTGCAACTGTTCCATTTGAGATTTTCATGGTACGATTTCTGCCTCAGAAAATATCACAGTTCCACAGTAATATAGTAATACAGATTTTTTAATTATTATAAGTCAGAATGAGCCTTAAAGAAATAAAAACAGAAGACCTATTGTTGGTTGAGTAAATGTTTTATTAAACTGAAACTTGACACCATTTTGTCAATGGAAGTATGTGTAAAAAGTCTCCCCTTTAAAAAAGGGCAGATTCAACATCCACTTGCATTTTGTTCCCAATATCATAGATGAGCAAATGTATAAGATGTGATAACCATCAACTCTTATATCACAGTATACCTTGAAACCGATATATCGCTGCAACCCTGTTGAGAAGTTGATGTGATTACCTCTTAAAACATAACTGGTTCCTTTATCCTCACTACGTGTGTGTAAATGAGTTTAAATGTATGTTTTTATTGAGCATGCTGGACACATACAAAAGCCCAGCGATAACCATCATAATATTCAGCTTTTATACACTTTTACCTTTGTGCCATCAGTCAGAGCAGGTGACTCATTTCAAACAGCAGGTATATCATATATATTAAGAAGTTAAAAATTGCTGTTACAGCTGTGTGTGTTCTGTGCTGCTGTCCCTTTTCCCTCAGTTGTAGATCTGTCCAGGTGTGCTGCATTACTTAACGAGGTGCACTGCACCTAGCATGGAGGAGGTGGTTAGGAGCTCCTGAGCCAGGACAGAGGAGAGAGGCTTCTGGTGTGGGGACTGTTGGTCCTGCTGCCTCTCAGCCTGGGATTTTTGTTGTCTTGTTTGCTTGTTTATTTGTTAATAAATCACATAGAGTTGAGTGTTTTAAGATGTCTTATGTGGTTATTTTGGGTCAGTGGTGGAGTTTTGTTTATTCCATAGGGCCGCCAAAGGGTGGGGCGTTACATTGCCAAAAAATATATGGTTCAAACTAGCATGTTTAAGGGGTGATATTAACCCAAAAGGTAACATTATCTTAAGGGTTGTACAATCATATCGGCACGTCATCGGTATCAGCTGATATTGGCTTTAAAATGAAATGTCAGAGTCGGCCAACATGGCGTCATTGGTCTAAGCCAATATCAGCTTTAACCTATTGAGACCTGAACTTTTGTTTGGTATGCTTTTTTAATTTCTCCCACCTATTTGCAATCAGTAGGACCAGATGAGTATAAAAACTTAACATTGTCAATGATAATAAAGTCCCAATGTCTCCAAACGAGCACTTCTGAGTTAACAGTATTTTATCTTGTTACTGTTGTTAAAATTGGTCAAATCTGTTGCCATATCAAACTACAAACATTATGTGATCTGGTTTTGTATTTTGTCCACTTTTGTGCCAGGATCAGCTGCGGACTGACTTGGCAGAGATGGCTGCCACCTTGTTTTTACATGGATTAGTGTATTGTGCTCTTACTACCACTAGATGGCACAAAAAAGTGTCCACGAAAAAGGACAACAGGTCAAAGTTAAGTAGAATGAAGTATAAGGTGCAGGTTTCAGGAGGATAAAATGAACTCTCAGTATCAGCCAGCATGCCTTTTTTTTTATTAAAACACAATGAATGAATATTACATACACTGACAAGTATTTTACTTGATGTCTCTATCTGCTAGTGGGCCATCACGTGGTGTGGTATTTGGACTTTATGCCACACAGATGTTTCAGAAGCTGTAACACACCTTCAGGCAGACACAGTATTGTTTGGCAGTGGCTAAGAGTAACTAAGTGGTCACTGTAATGTAAGTCCACACTTTGATTTCACAACTTATACATCTGTCTGACTTTGTGATTAAACCTAACATTATGTTTTTATTGTTCTGGCAGTAAAGAACAGGCAGTGTTTTTTCAGTTTAGCCTTTCCTTGTGACTCTCTGATCACGCTGGTCTAACCCTTTTCACCCACTGGAACTCTCTCTGTCTCCAAATGTTCTTGACAGGCCTCTCTTGGCAGGAAAAAACACTCTGTGCAGCTTTCAGAAAGTCAAAGGATTAGAATTGTTAGTTATGATTTGGGAGGCTTTCGATCTGTGTAGCAATATATCAGCTGAATTTAGGTGACTTGTACAACAGCTGCTGCTGCAGGCCAGAGCAGCAGGAGGGCTGAGGCACAGACCCGACACATGGCTGATGGGTTTATGCAAATGTATTCACATCAGTTGTTTCAGTCAGATATAAAACATGGACTTGATGTTTGGAGTTAAATTTAGTGGAAAGTTAGGCCACAGGGTCTTTAATACACATGATTTTAGTGCAAATAGAACCCCATGAGGCCATTTGTGAAGCTCTTTTGTCTTTTAATTCCTTAAAATGAATGTATCAATACAACTCATGCCTATTTCAGACTAAACAGTCAGAATTCATTAAATCTGGTTCGTATTAGGGACGGGCATTTAAAATAATTTCCATATTTGAGGACTCTGACTAAATTTTTAGAGTACTTGCAAAAACAAAACAAAAACAAAACATATGAATAGGGTCAGGAACAAAACTGTGGGTAGGTGTTAGGGTTAGCTTACCACTTAAAAAAAGTAAACAGATGGTAAGGTATCATAGTATTAAAAGTTACCTCTTCATCCTTCGTAGTGAAGCACGGCCCGTCCACCTTGTTGATGGCCATCATGACGGCCACCATGTCTTTACCGTTCATGATGGGGACGGCGAGTATGTTCCTGGTCTTGTACTCGGTCAGCTCGTCCACAAACTCGCTGTAATGAGGACTCTATAAAGAGAAAGGAGGGAGTGATTGTATTTAATTGTCTGCTCTTTGCCCCTGCATCCTTCATAACTTCCACACTCAGCTCTGATGAACACACCACTTCCATCCATAAACGCTGCTGGCAAAGGCTTTCCATTATCCACAAACTCAAGGCCCTCCCTGCTGCACTCCACCTACTGCTCCTCATGTACAGCAGGGGTCATCAATTGTGTTCCTCCAGGGGTGAGACAGAAGAAGAGCGGCTCATTAACTGCCAAGAAGGAACAAAAACCTACACAGAGCGGCCCTCCGGGGGATCAGAACTGGTGACTGAGTCCTGAGTTTGGCTGAGACAGAATGTGAGGTTTTTTCTTTCTTTTAACAGCAACAAAGAACTGAGTGGGAAATTTTAAGGGAGATGACAATCTGATGGACAAACTATGGAATACTGAAACTGTTTCAAGCACTAAAACACATCATGGGCATTGCTGTACTTTCATTTAGTGTAATTTATCAGCTGACATATATCAGGCAATCTACATTGTGCTACTATCAGCTGATAGTGGCCTAGCCAGTTTATCAAATTACTACTGCTCCACTGCTTTATCTTCCCCCTTTACCAACCTCACACTCACCCACAGGAGAAAACTCCTCAAAATCTAAACATTTTCATCATTCTAGTTTTATCCTTCAGCTATAGAAAACTTTAAGGAATACTTCACCCCCCAAATGACCCTTTGTATAAGTATCAGTGCTTCCCTGCATTTGTGAAGAAAACTTTTTTTTTTGCGCTTACGTCCAGTGAATGAAGAATTCAAAAACAGAGAAAATTTTTGATGAATTGAAGTAAACGAGGTCCACATTTAACAACAGCAAAACTATATCAAAACATTCATAACAAACTCTCACACAACCCGAGCAATATAATCCAAGTCTCATCTATCCAGTCACATGCTCAGTACTTCTCAAATGCTTGTATTTTTGCCAAGACTAAAAGTTAAACCGATCTATTCTGTATTTACAGCCAGACTCTACTGACAAAAATGTTACCACGCTAAACACAGAAGCTGCTGGTCAACCACTGCCACCAAAAGTTAGTTAGTTTGTGTGGTAGTGATCACTATCAATTAAAAAGCCGCTAAGAGGCTGAGTCCGGCTCTCAACTGTGACTCGCTCAAAAAATCCAGGCCAAAGTGATTATTTATTAAACAAACAACTGAGAAAGTAAATTAATGGAATTAATGGTAAATTAATAAACGGTCAACAGAAAATATTGGAGCCAACAATCACCTTCTTCGTCTAAAGGAAACCGTCACACCAGTGAATGAACAGGTAAAATAATGTGACACCACACCCACACCTGTGCCAGTTACAACTGGAAGTGATAGTGACCAAAAGAACGTGTGCAGCCTCACAAATAACAAACAACAGAGGTAAACGCTCATTTTGGCTACTACATGTGTTAACGTGTGACTATGGTGTCTGAAAGGTTTTCTTCGGATTCAGCTGAGTCACACAGTAATACAAACAAACAAACGGATCAAGGCAGTGGTAGACCAACAGCTCCTGGGTTCATGGAGGTAAAAATTATTGTGTTTGTGAGTGGAGTCTGGCTCTGTAGAGAGCGAAGATATGTTTCAGTCTCAGATAAGTTCCCTGTCAGGAAGGCCTGTCTGTTTGGGAACTACTAAGCCTACCATAAATGAGGAAACCTCTGGGGCTGTAAAATGAAGCCAACATGGCAGTGCCAAAAACTGCAACTCTTTGAATGGCCACTTGAGGCTGGCTGTAGAATCAAGTCAATCTCCACAGACCTCCATGTTAAAATGACTTTACAGCAGAATTAAACATGTTTACAGCCTGGTACAAAAAACAGTTTGGGTCTTTATAGCTAATTTCAATATTCATGACAACTGTACAGCAGGTGGATTTTTAAATGACTCACCCCTTTATATTTTATCAAGGCTTCAATTTACGCATAGTTAGAAGCGGGCCGCTTTGAGTGACAGGCTGTCTACTGATAGTGTCCTCAGCTTTCTCTGCCCTCACTCCTCCATGTTGCCAGTCTCTCCACCAAAGATGGTCAGTTCTGGCTTCGAAAAAACGAAGACAGCGACAGTTGAAATGCCGACTCCAGGCTTCAAATCTGGGAGTCAATCGGTGGCGTCACGGTGACTGAGTCCATTATTTTTACAGTCTATGATTTTACTGCAAAAGTTGTGTGACACTTTGTAAACAGATGTTTTGATATAGTTTTGCTGTTGTTAGAAGCGGACCCCTTTTATTTCAAGATTTTTCTCCATTTTTGGATTCTTCGTTCACTGGAGGCATGTGAGAAAATCAGGGCTTTGTTTCTCAAATTTGATGTATCATGGATGAATAACTGATATACATTTCATTCATATGGGGGGTGAAGTGTTCCTTTAAAACTGCTGCTGGCACATGCTGAGTAAAGAATCCTGAACAGCGCATCATCTCCTTCTACCCAGGTGCAGACACATATCCTGGGGCAAAAAACAGCTTTAGATGATTTAATGCACGTGTGACAAAATGTAGTAAAGTAATGAGTGCAACATGTTCCACTGACAAACAGATCTGCTTTGTGTCATTCTTAATTGTTATTTTCAGTTTGTGCATCTGTTTGAGCATCAGTCCTGAGATTAGAGCAGCTCTCATCCTGCACCACCAACTGAAACACTACATCATCTTTTGTATTTCTTAATACCTAAAGTTTTTCCTCACTACAGAGGAGCCCGCCTGAGGTGTGGCAGTAGTCCAGGAAATGAAGAGAGAAAATCACTACCAGAGAGACAACACTGATCCTGGATCAGTACCACACAGTAGCAGATTCAACCGCAGCCTCGCACAGCTTACAAATAAACCCGTTCCAAAGATCTGGGCAGTTTGACAGCTTGTTATTGGCTGACCTTTGACCCCCTAAAGCCCAGAGAAGTCTTCATCCTGCTTGTTATCCTGGGCTGAAGCTTTGCGTTGACCTTTGCCCAGCAGCTCTACACTTTAGAAACATAATCTAAGTGCAAGTTTTATTTTGGTGTTTGAGCTAAAACCCAAATTATGTATTTAGATGCACTGTTCATGTATGCAGATATTTATTGTTTAATTATTCCAGCTTGATTTTGCAGGGAAAACGTGTCATATCCATGTAGATAGGAAACTCATACATCTATTCTAAAATATGAAGTACACAGTCCCTGGTTAGACTTGCAATACTTGTCACTGTAGGCTACTTATTAAATAAATATTGTAAATGTACTGTGGGATAAGAAACACTTTGTCTCCCTCTTAACGTGTAATTTATATATAAATACATACATACATAATAAATACATACATATGCAATAAATGTGTAAATAATTTAATATAAAATCTGCAAATGTAAATTAAACACAAACTAACTCCGTGGTGAAATTAGCTTCTCAGGTTGTGACACATTAGGTGGATTTCGAGGTGTCTCTGCTCCCCCAAAGAAAACTAAACACGCTGCAACAATACACTGCAACAGAATAGATTAAAGGTGTGTTATAGTGCTGAGTCTGTAAAAATGGCTCCGAGCCTGTGTGACCTCTGGGAGTAATCTGGGATCGCTCTAATTCAGGACAGATTAACTGGCTTCATCTGCAGCCTCCCCCACTGACACTCTCCACCTTCCTCACACACACACACACCCCTCGATGAACCACACCTCAAATAACAGTCAGAGTTATTAGTTTGTGAATTCACTTTGAAGGAGGCAGAGACGAAGAATGGGGAGAAATGAGGCCAGCTGTTGCTCACTACGTAATCCCAGTGACACATTATAATCCCCATCTTCCACCTACAAGGATCTTGACTGGTTGACCGGCCTGCACTGGATTGCACTGGGATGGAAATAGAGCGCAGAGAGACAGTGATTCGCAGCCTCTGCATCACTCTGAAAGGCCATCCTCAGTGCATTAGCATCATAAAGCCAACCAATTATAGGGAAACATTAGCCGTTCCTTCGCTGCGACCGCGGAGACTGAGGCTTGGAGGCTTTGATATCGTTCCAGTTGCCACATTTCCCATCCTGCTTTCATGTGTTTGTATGAAGCTGCGGCGTGACGGACAGAGGGGGTTTTGAACAGCGCGATGATGTTTGTTGTGTTGTGGCTCACAGCGAAGGCACAACAGGCCGGCCTGGCAGCAGAACCGATAAAAACCAAACGGGAACAATCGACCCGGGTCTGTTTTGTTTGTACATCGGCAGCTGAGCTTTCTAATCTCCCATGAAACGAAGTGATTGAACTGATACAGAGGAGGGCTTGTAATCCATCAGTTATGCGGAGTGGGCCGCTGCCTTATTAAGTGTAAATGTCACAATAACAGTTGGTGCAGGACTTTGCAGCAAGGAGGGGGCGGAGGAGAAGTGAGTGGACCTGCAGTAGCGTGGCAAACTTGAAGTGTACGTGGGAATAAGCTTGCCAGCCATTTTCAAATGTCAAAGGTATTGGCTGTAATGAGATTGAGCTGGCTTTGGATGGAGGGAATTAGTGGAAGGGACATGTGGTTTTAAGTCGCCATCTGGTGGTCACACAGAGACAGAGCAACAGTAGACAGGATTTCCTTCCCTGGCATTTAAAGGATTTGAGTGTTGACTGAGCAGACGGTGCTATTTATATTTCAGTATTCTTTTTTTGTACATTTTCTGGATTTTTAATTTTTTAATTTTTTTTTGTATTTTTCTGGCCATTAACACAACTAATCAGGTTTAGATTCTGTGGCAGAACAAGGCTGTAACACAGGGTAAAATGGCTTTATTCTCAGTGAGGCCCAAATGTATAGACTCGTTTAAAGTGCACTAGATTTGTACACAGAGGGAGGGGTTTGACTTAAAGGGCAACTATGCCCATTTTTAAATTTTATACATGTTCTTCCTATGGTCTAACACAGTCCAAAAATATCAGTAAACATCAACAACTCTCTCCCAAATCCAAAAACTAGAGTGCTAAAACTCACACTTGTGATGTCACTGGGTGTAAAGTCTGGAACTGCTAAACAGACAATGACTTAGGAGAGATGTTATAGATGACACTAAGGCCCTGTTCACACGGAACGCATTTTAGCGGCTGGACGCAGCTTTTTGTAATTGTTTTAAATGAGAATTAAGCTTGCGTTGCTACATGCCTTGCATCTCTGCGATCTAGGTGCCTGGTATTTTTGCCGGAGCACTCTGAACCCCTTGAGTTATAACAACTTAAACGCACTTCAGCTCCTCTTTTTTTCCATTGTCCAATCGCATGATTTAAGAGGCGGGCCTTCTGTGGTGGTCACAATAAGTTTACAGTTGGTAAACAATGGAGGAGAAACCGATGGCAGCAGCTGTTGGATACCCAGAGCTACACCACTTTACAAACTGCAGTTACAATCATCTCAATAGAAAACAGCAGGCATGGAAGCAGATAAGTGCAGTACTTGAAACAGCCATCATTGAGAAGAAGCTCCTGGTCCAGCTGGTGGTACTCCCCGTGATCTACCATCTTTTTTAGGGTCTCATGTACCCACACAGATCTCTGTTTCCCTGTGCCTGAACTATTTGCTGACAGACTGAGCAAGGACCCTCTGCCTGTTCATTGTAGAAAATAGCCTTTAATTACTGTGAAATAAAATAAATAAAATAAATGGTAGATTAATTACACGGGAAGGTTAGGGTAAAGAGGTGATGGGGTGGTTGCTTGGCAACAATAAAAAGGCAAAGCAAGCTTTTTTTTTTTTTTTTACAAGTGGCATTCAATTTTTTTTTTTTAAAGGCAGTGCACCTCACATTCTGCAACCTGTAAAACGCTTTCAGTGTGACCAGGGCCTGAGACTACCCAGAGGAATGTTCTTAGTATATGGGTACATTTTCTGTTTCAGCGACTATAATATAAAGCTCATTCGGGTATAAAAGAAAAACAAATTGTGGGTCCACAAAATCAGGCTCCCATTTATTGTCTATGAAGCAGCTCCAGACTTTATACACCATGACAGGGGTGTCCAAACTTTTTTCAAGGGGGCCAGATTAGACACAGTGAAAATACGTGGAGGCCAGCTGCTTCTCACATCAAATTAGTTTTTAAAAAACACACACATATTCAAACTAACGAGACAACTGTTTCATCCTTCAGTGAAAAGGCATTCAACTGACGATCGCTTCTAAAAGTGGCAGCCCTCACTGCTGAATTTCTACTTTGTTTCTGTGGCCATGTCTGCTGCCCGACAGGAAATGTCTGCTGTTAGGTGACCGTTCGTTTGCTTGTTTACTGTTTATCTGTCATTTATTCAGTCTCTCTTTTAAACTTGGGGCTGACTGATTTGGATCAATGTTTGAGTGCTGCTTAGACAGAAATGGCCGCAATTTGTGACAGTGGGTCACTGCATCGCGCCAGGAAAAGGGCAAAAGTTAGCATGCCCACTTGGATGTCATGTTTCCATAACTGCTAACTACTTTATAGGCTCCAGTTCTGATCAGCTGGAGCCAATCAGAACTGACTACTGCGGAGTCCACTGTCATTTGTCCCGGGAATGAATGCCGACCGGAACATTTCCCATGAACGTATCCAAGGTCAAAACAATCACACTTATAGATGTTGGTGAAGATTCTCAGTCATCCAGGTCATGGTAATCGTAAGTGCTGTATCATAGGCAACTGGACTTGCTTGAGTTTCTTAAAGACGTTTCACCTTTCATCCAAGAGGTCAGTTAGAGCTGAAGAAGCCTCTTGGATGAGAGGTGAAACATCTTAAAGAAACTCAAGCAAGTCCAGTTGCCTACGATATAGCACTTAGAATCACACTAAAAATAACTTAATGTGTGTGTTGAACATCGTTGTAACATTATAACTTTACTGTACGCATCAGCTTGGTGGATGGCATGAGCCACGTGTCATACTAGCACATCATAGTTAGCTGGATTGAGATTTAAATATTATATCAATATAATACTGGATTCCTGTGTTAAAAAATGACACGCACTAAATAAAAAACATGCTGTGTGGCAGAAAAAAATCTGTATTACTGAGTGTAATTCTGCAACACGTGTCTGGTGTTTCCTGTGTTTCCCTGGAAGTTAGAGCAACTAGAGAGGGTAAAAGGGACACAACGCCATTGACAGCTAATCAACTCAAACGCTCTGTTACCTCAAATAAAATTACAGATTTCTATGGGTTTGAACATAGATGGAAACACTTATGTAAGTGCACAACTCAAAAAAAATAATATATGTAGTTTTCAAATCAGTGAAGCCATAGCTTGACGCTCTAATCGTCCCCTTCGTCTGAATCCACACGCACAGAAAAATCCACCGGACCACTTCATAAAATTTAACAGTTTACTTCAAAACTCAAAGATGGTACAGAGACAGTCGTCCATTTTCAAATCTAAAACTATCCAGAAAAACAGAGGTCAGGAAAAAAGAGATATAAGAGATATGAGGTCAAAAAAAAGTGTGGCTCCACTCTACTGCAATTAACTCCCTCAAATAAAAAAAAAAAAAAAAAAAACACTGATGAGAGTGTAAAAAAGGAGCAATTAAAGGTACAACAATAATAACACCCTTATCTTAAAAGTTACGACTGTAAAACTGTATTTAGGCTCTGACAATACAACATAATTATAGTCGTTTTTGACACTGTATCTTTAAATATGTGTGAGGGAAGGTTTTTTATATGAATATTCAATTGGCAACGTACTTCTGACACACGTCAATTCCACATTACTGCTGAACATTAAACACACAAAAAAACAAACACAAACAAAAGCCATGTGTATTTACCTCAGACGCAACAGGAACGTTGACCATCTTCTTGCTGGTCGCCACGTGGCCCACTATGCCCATATCCAGCGGGTACACAATCTCACTGTCAGGCGGCACCAGGCAGTCATCAAACGCTGAGTCTTTACTGACGTTAAACAACCTGGAGGTAAAGATAAACAAAACAAATTATAATGTGCTATGAAACTAAAGCATTTGTAACTCAAACAGGTCATCTCAAAGTGCTGCCTTCAGACAAAGAGAGAGAAAGTGCAAATGACACTTATCAAGGAGCCCTGAGCAAGGCAACTACACCCTAAATCACCGCTGGAGCTGTCAACATGAGGAATCTGGTTGTAGTGGGCTTCTATCGCAGGCGTGAAAAAGTGTAACTGCTTTATTGTAAAGGTAAAATGGACGCAGAAATACTCAGCTAACATTCCCTTATTTAATTAAGCTGCCAAATGTGAGTGTGTGGAACTGTGTGCTGCTGAAAAACAGCATCTGTGTTCATTCAATATGGTTCCCTCAAGATTTTCCTGAAAATGTAAGCACTGTGCTCCACGCTGGCAAAGGGACAGGAATGTTTCTAGGTAATCACAAGATGGATGAAACGCAAAAACAAACAGGAAGCAGTTTGAATGTAAAACTTACAGTGCAGGCTTCTGTAAGGTAAAGTATGGAAGTGTAATGTCTTCACTTCGGAAAAAAATATTTGCTCTGTTTTTCTAAATTAATAAGACAATAATCTCGTTGGTGTGGTGGAAGGTATACACAGGTATATGGGGAATACCCACCTTTTTTTCTAGCCATTTACAGAATACCCACCTATCAGCCAAAAAGCCTCTGGAATATATACTGTAGGTCAGTATACCCACTTCCTTCTCCGTAAGCTACCAATCTACCTCATAGTGCACCCAGCTCATAAACTACCACTGCACTTTAAGGGGCAAATTTTCGCAAACATTTGTTAATCTTTCCACCGCACTGTTAAATGAGGGACGGTGAAAAAAAAAACGTTTGCTGCGCCTTTTTATTGTTGCCAGGCCGCAGACCCACCTCCTTAATCTAGCCTTCCCATGTAATCAATCTACAGTTTATTCATTTTAGTTATTTGACAGTACTTTGTATCTGGTTCCTGACATGTTGAGGCAGAGGGTACTGTCTATAGCTCTGGTTGAGGGTGAGAGGCTGTCAGCAGATAAACAGAGATCTGTGTGGGTACATGAGACCCTAAAAAAGAGGCTGGATCACAGGAGTACCACCAGTTGGTCCAGGAGCTTCTCCTCCATGATGGATGTTTCCAGGTATATTTTAGGATGACTCAGGGGCAGTTTGACAACCTGCTGTCTATTGTTGGACCGTATAGCCCTGGGTATCCGGCAACCACTACCACCAGTTTCTCCTCCATTGCTTACCAACTGTAAACTTGTTGTTGTGACCACCACAGAAGGCCCGCCTCTCAAATCATCTGATTGGACAATGAGAAAAAGATGACTATAAAAAAGATGCCGTGGGGTGCTTTTCCGCTCTGAGTTAAAGTTTTTTTTTAACTCGAGGAGTTCAGAGAACTCCAGAAAAAATGCCAGGTGCCTAGAGTGCAGAAGCGCACAGCGCGTCACAACGCAAAAACAGCGAGCAAAAAGCTTCATTTTCATTAAAAACATTTACAAAAATCCGCCTCCAGCTGCTTAAATACATTCTGTTTGATCAGGGCCTTTAGGAATGAAGCAGTTTCACAATACAAATCAGTGTTTCTGTGATGCTGTTCTGCTTTTCACAGACTACTAATAACCCAGCCCTCGATAATATGTGCCCACCTTTTCTCTCTTATAACTCTAGATCCAGACATTCAGGAGGTTTTTACCAGAAGCAGCATTATCCGCAGAGGTCTCTTCCTCTCCAAAACAAACAGATGTGGGGATTTAAACTGGTGAAAGTGAAGAATTAAGCAGTGTCACTTAATAAATTCAGTGTTATTCTGATGCTGCTAATCGAAGAAGAGTGGCCAACACAAAAACGTGAATGGCCATGTCTAAAGCCAGTATTTGGTTTGTCCGCTCAAAGCTACTGAAGAAACATGGCAGTGCAATATGGCGGACTCTGAGCGAGGACCAGCTCTCCATGTAGCTATAAACAGCTCATTCTGAGATGACAAAAATACAGCAGTTCTTATTTTCAGGTGATTATACACTAAATTACAGATACTTATTATATTATATTCCATTTCTGCCAATATTTCCCCCCTAAATCTGACACACTGAACTTTTAAATCTAACTCTGACAACCTGAGCGTCCAATTCATGATAAGATGTCTATAAGACGGAAGAAAAATACTCATAAGACCCATCATAAGACCAATATGTGCAGTTCATGCAATCAGATATGATCTTAACAGCCATAATACAAAATCTCAAAATCCCCAGTAACCTGGTTGCGAGCTCGGCCGTTCCATTCCTCTGCCGGTACATGAAGAGACTCATGCGATCGGCCCTCATCATGAAGCTGAGGTGTCTCATGAGGTTGAAGACGGCCTTCTCCATATTCAGGTTGTCCTGGATGTCCCGCACCAGATCAAAGAGGACCTCACTCTCGTCCACTGTGCTCATGTCGTGGAACGTGCTGACGTCGATCACTGCCTTCCGGTTGTTGTCCAGCAGGTCTGAGATGATCTTTGGACGGAAGTTGATGTCAAAGTACTGCTTGGCGAACTGCGGGTTGGCATCCAGGAACTGCTCTGCTGCCGCTGCGTCCACCATGGCTGCTGCTGCAGACAGGGGACAGTGTGAGACAGATGGTAGTCATGCTTGGGGCCGGATGGTTAGCAATTCAAATCCAAAGTTGGAAACGTCTGGTTGGGCAAAATAAATGCAAAACCCCTTCTTCATTTCAACAATGACTCAGAAACTGCGAGTGGACATTTTACCAGAACCTGATCTACTAGCAAAAAGCCTTTACTGAGAGGTCTAGTGTGTAGGATTTAGTGGTATCTAGTGGTGAGGTTGCAGACCTAAACCTCTCCTGTGTGCTCTGGACTATTATACAAACAACATGACGGACTCCTTTGGGAGGGGACCCGCTCCGTATGTAGATATAAACGGCTCATTATAAGGTAACTAAACGCAACCATTCTTATTTTCAGGTGATTAATGTATATACCATTACTACTGATATATGCTCCTTGATCCTACACACTGGACCTTTAAACTTAATTTATTGTTTATGGTCACTCTGGGACTCAGGACAAGGAATAAAAGAATTTAAGTTCAATATTCACTCTTCTTTTTGCTTTGACTTGGCCTCAAAAAGCTCCAGAGAAAAACATCTGACTTTTGAACCACTGAATAATCCACTTTCTTCACCAGCTGGTTGCTAACTTTCTCTCCTGTTGTTTGGTGCTGAGCAGGGAGCGTACGGTGTGTTTATCGGTCCGCTGCTGCAGCTGGAAAAGGGTTGATGAGAGCTCTGAGACTGAACCACAGTAGATGTGCTGTAAAACCAAAACACTGAGCTAAAAGATGCAAACAAGCTCAGTCTGTCTCTGCGGGTTTGTCATTACAAGTGAGCTCTCTGCCTAACAGGCAGACATATTACGTATGCACCAGTGTTTAGTATGCATATATATATATATGAAACATTGATAACATGTGATTTTATAGCAGATGAGGAGCTGTTACTGTCCTCCTCCTGTCGCTCTGACATGCTTGGAAAACTATGTAAACATATTAATATTAGTCTTTTCAGTCTATTCATGATGGCTGAGTGCCATTTAGCTGCTTTGGTTTCAGTGTCCTGGTGTTGTGCATGCTGTCTCACTGTCACTGTCTCACTGGGACACTTTAACAGAACACAGCCATTGTTCAGTGTTATCAGTAACACCTGTGCCTGTCCGACTATGACAAGTCAAAATGTCTGCTGTGAGAAAGGTCTGTTCTCCCAGTTAGATGTGATAATCTGATCTTTTTCCCTGTCTCGAGTGGTTTCCTTCAGCTTTGACAAAAAAATCATATGAAAATTATAAATGGTTATTTTTTTTTTAATTAAAAAAAAAACATCCTTCAATTGCAAAAATGTGTAGACTATACACCAAATGGAAAAAAAAATTCGGCAACTAAAGCATGCGTCAATCGTTTTCAGCTTGGTGCCTTTCCTCTACACTTCGCCAAATCTCAATAGCGGTTGCTACAGTAGTCTAGGTTTGGGTTAGGAGGGTTAAGTTCAGGAAGAAAACAGAATTTAATGGTGCATGAAAAGATTTGTTTGCTTTTTACCGCCAACTCTGCAAAGTTCCAAATAGTTTGCTCAGTTAGACCTATTTGTAATGTTGACGGCTAATTCAGATTTAAAAGGCTGTGTTCCTTTCAATATAAGACTGAAAGTGTTTTGCGGCTCAAGATAGATTTTTTAAACATTATTTTTTGTCAAAAATGTCTCTTTTGATAGTGAAGGTTGCAGATCCCTACTGTAGTCACTTAGACACAAAAACATGTGCAAATTGGGTCAAATTGAAAAAACCAAACTTACCGTCTAAAGCTAAATTATTCCTGGCAACAAACCTGCCAGTACTGTAGATCGGTGTAATCACAACCGGACAAGCCTCAGTTAAGTTAGTGCTTATCTGTCACTTCCTGTTACCGTATATTGTCCTTTCCTTGCCCAAGGTATTTCACATAGAAGTAAATAATAATAGTGTACAACGGACACCTGTGTCCTACAGATGTATTAAAGTGTAAACAGTCCTACCTGTCCTTGTATTGTCTCCCGCGGAGTGTTGTAATCCCTCTGTCCTACTAACCAAATCTGCAGGTGTCTGAGAAAAGAAAGGAGATTACCAGGATGGTTTTAAATGGTCATGTGTGGCCATAAGCCTGCATCCAATTACAACAGTGGGATTACAATACCTTCCCATGTTTAATGACACAACCTGGGAATCGTTCGGCCTCACAACAAGACACCATTAGCACTGACTGGCTCCTGTGCAGCTCCATGAAAATTGAAGCTCATAATTTACATGTTCTGTTCATCGCAACCACTTGTTTGTATGTTTTTTTGGCAGATACCTCCACCCAAAAATCTTATGTCATAGTATGTCATAGTGTTACACTCATGTGTTTCTCGTCTGGCTAATGCTCATGTATCATGTGGTGATGATCTGCAAACATCAGTCACCCTCACACCCTCTCTGTGAAATCTGAGACTGAGAATAACAAACAGCCAGAACAGAAGTCGTGTTGTTGGTGAGGCCAAAATAAACCCTTTTAGATTTATGCAGCTGGTTTCACTTGTGCAGTGTCAATCAATGAGGGTCTCCTCAGAGAGCTGCAGAGCAGAAAGAGCGCTCACTAATCCTGGATAACACATCGACAACATCATCATACTGTAGGTTACATAAGTAACTGGCTTGTAAGACTTGAAAAGACGGGGTGGGAGGACAACTTCCTGTTCACTGAGTATGAATCGACAATTTCAGATATTCCTCCACTGTCTGGTTTTTCAGGTGTTAGGGTGTCGACAGGTATCAGACACTTAAATTTAATGCTTTTAAAGAGCCTTTCGAGAAAATTTTAAATCAAATTAGATTAAATTTAGATGTTTTGGGACAAAGCATCGTTTTTTTAATTAAAGCATTGCAGGAAAAATTAAATAGAATATATGTGGTCCCATCTAGAGGTAGGATTGATTTATAAGTAAGCTTATTGGAGTGAGTTAGGCTGATCTACATTTTGCCAAACAGGTAAGTGAAAGGTTTGGTGTAAGGTTTAAAGAGTTGTAGTCAGAAATATGGATTTTCACACAGAAGAGCTTGACTCATTTTGACAAAAGGAAATTAAAAGATGGATAAATAAAATGTCTGATGCAATTAGGACCTCACAAATTCAAATTTAAGACTATTTAATGACTTTTAAAAGGTCTGACATTTATAAAATTGAATTGAGACACTTTAGGACTATATAAGGACCTGCACACATCCTGGTGTTTTATAGGTGTATTAAAGGGTACGGTTTTAGGTTTTGATACAGGCAGAGGTGGAAATGGAAAGTTTGGAGATCTGGTATACTGTTCAAGGATTTACGGGAACTTTTAAAAAATATTGAATGATGAATATTTTATATTTTTTTATATTATAAATCATTTAATATTGAATATGTAATGTGAATTTTTTTTTATTATTATTGAGACAAATAACAAACACAGCACACAGCACGGCACACATATGCATATCTGGGGGTTACGTAGTCATGACTAAGCCTCCCTCTGGCCACCGTAACTGATTCCCCCAAACAAGAACCATAACATTCACACATATACAGTACGTACACACACTCGCACATATCTCCACAAATGATGTCATACATTAAAGGGGCAAACACATACAGACACACACAAAACCACATGAATACACATACACACAAATGTGCATTGAATAGGAAAGGTGATAGCGTATGTACACAGGTAGGTGAGTGGGCAAAAGCAAAAACCAGCATAAAGTTTAGGAAAATAAAATTATAATATCAATAGTTATAATGACTGCAATAGTAATGAAAGGAAATGTTCATATAAACATATGAGACAATATTCTTCATCAGCATTCTTCTTTTTTTGTTGCTCCAGGACATTACATTATAAAGAGTCTCTTATTTGCACATACTGTACCTGTGTATAGAAAATAACAATTTAAGAAGTTTAAACACTGTGCAGGAGAGGTCAGAAGCCAACAACAGCTTATGAAGATGCCTTCACTATTAAATAGCAATAAAAAAGAAAGAAAGATGAAAACAAAGATTGCTTATTTTATCAAAGTTTCAAGATTAAGCAGAAATACAAAACTGATAGAAATGTACAGAATACAAAAAAAAGTTTGTATTAACAAGCTTCAGTGGATTACACATGAATCTATGAAGTGTCACAAGTCTTGCAAATTAGAGTCCTTTTTAGTTTTTTTTGTAAATAACAATAATGTAGATGTTGATTGTAGTGATGGATACTTGCTTTGAAGAGATGGTGCTCTGTATCTCAATTCATATTGATTAGGGGATGAGTTCTCTTCTATAGTTACTCTGAAATGTCTTCATTTAATGCATGTATAAGTATTATTTGTTCATGTGTGTGTGTTTCCAGTCTCAACTAGTCCAAATGCAGCAGCAAGAGTTTTAACAAGGTCAAAGAAGAGGGAGCACATTATCACTATTCCTTCCTCCCTACACAGGCTGCCTGTGAGCTACAGGACACATTTAGATTCTGATGTTTGTTTACAAAGTGTTAAACGGTCTCGCCCCTCTTACATCACAGAGCTCCTCCCCATATCACACTGTGAAAGAACTGAGATCGTCTGATCAAAGAGTTCTGTCTGTCTCAAGATTCGGGACTAAAGCAGGATTTATAGTTGTGCAGCAGACCCTACACCGTAGCATACGCACATTGTGAGCATTTATATTTTTGCGGTGGTGTGTCTGTGACACTCTGCAGTTACACCTCCAAAACACTGTTCAGCAGCAGAGGCTTCTGTAAAGTGCTGTTAAGTTCAGTGGATTCTAAACACCCAAAGCACAAATTAAACACACATTAAACATGGCTTAATAGAGACATTTTTAAACACAACTACACCAATCAGCTTCACTATAACTCACAGCAAACACTTGTCTTTATCTGGACACATTTTCCCCAGGGTTACTGGGACGGAACTTTCTCTATCACTGCCCCCAAACTCTGGAACTGGAATTCTCTTTTTAATAATTCTCCCCCATCATTAAGATTTTCAAGAATCATCTTAAAACACACTTTTACTCTATGGCCTATAATTGGGCAGAGTGTGACTGTCACAATGTAGAAAAAACACTATACTATAGGTACGATAATAACAGAAATGATTACTGTTATCACTACCTTATAAATATTATTTTACTGCTATTATCACTTAATCTTTTGTGTTTCAATTTTTCCTTTTGTTTCTGTTTTTTCTCAGTGTGTGCTGTAAGAGCACTTTGGGTCAACTTTGTGTTTAAACTATAGCTATATAAATAAAGTTGACTTGAATTGACTTGTGTATATGACAACATAGTAAAAAAATATATAATCCCCCCTCTGGAATTAATAAAGTATATCTCCTAGTTTTATCATTTAATAAATGGTGTCTTATTTCGCCACAAAGTGAAGCATCAGCCTTCAGAGAACATCTTGGGCTCAGCAGGTCACATGACCTGAGCCTCACGTTCCGTGTGACGTCATCACGCAGAGAGCTCCAGTGTAAAATGAATTTGAGGCGGAATCACTCTCGGCTCTCTGGACACAACCTGAAATTAACTTGGTAAACCGCGACTGGTTCGAGCTCAGGTCAGTAACTTTACACACTAACAACAGTGTTTATCATCTGCTGTGGTCGAGCAGAGTGTGTAACGGTAATTAACTTCCGGTGGCTCAAGTTTTTAACTCGTGTCCACGTTGACAAGTTGTTTACAAAGGAGCTCATTCATAGGTCCGCTTCAGCAGCGCTAACAGGTCCTGGGCTGATTTACACCGAGTCACACTGTCCAGCAAGTAATATAGAATTTATTCAGCAGGGATTTTACACCGGAAGTGTTAGATATAACTAGCTTTATTATGTATAACCGTACAGTAACGGCGGACACACATGGACAGTTATCGTTACCGTTAACCTTATAAACGGTCAGTATTTTAAATAGCCTGTATTCAACAGCACTAATCTCATTAACACCACCACACTGGACTTCCTATAGGAAACCAAACGAGTAACGTCACTGTAATCCGATTACCTTTGTAATTTTGAGAATGCTTTTAAGTCTGCTGGTGAAACTGTGTTGATGGCATTAAAACGAGACTCGGTGTGTGAGCTCAGTGTGTGTGCAAGTGACATTTGTGAGCTGGACGGATTTAAATCAGCACGTTTTGGAAATCTGTCAAAAGTAGTTTTGTTTGGGCTTTCGTTTAAAGAACTTTCTCCAGCTTTTACTTTCAGTTTCAGTTTAGTTTCAACACGTAATTGGGACTTTTTCCACAAGTTAAAACATATATAAATTAATAATGCAGTCATTTAAATGTTTCAACACCAGCAAACAAGGCCTGTTCTAAAGTGACTAGTTGACAGTTTAACTAGATGTTTGAGCCTCTAAAATGACCTAATGCAGCTTTCTGCATGCATTTGCTTAAAAAAGGGAAATAAAAATACCACAAAGATGAATGTGAAACCTGCATCATCATCTGTTTTCTTATGCAGCATTCAAGCATTTAAACTTTTTGAATCCTAAACAAACTGGTCTGATTTCTTTAGGAAACATGGGGGGGGGGGGGGCAATGAGCAACATGGCAAGAGATGTCCTCCAGATTGCAAGAAATTAGTAAAAGTTGACATGAAAATGACCTAAAAAAATTAATTAATTAATTAAATTAAATGTTGAGTTGTTTTTTTTCTAAATTATGTTACAAAAAGTAAATATACATATTATTTAATGAAATTTCTAGCATTTTTTTTCCCATGTAATTTATTTTCTTTTATTTGTTTATTTTTTTTAACTTATATTTATTTATTTATTTTAGTTTTCTTGTTTGTTTTCATTCTTTTTTTGAATATTTTTGGGTAATATCTTTCTTTGCAAGAAATGTCCAACAAATTGCAAGAAATAAGTACAAGGTGACAAAAAATGACCTTAAAGTTATCGTAAAAAAGTAAATAAGATAAGACCTTATATTTAAAATTCTGTTACAGAAAATAAGAATACAATTTATTTATTTATTTTTCTTTTAGGATTTTTTTTTTATTTTTATTTTCATGTAGTTTTCTTGTTTCTACTTTTCTTTTTTTGGCTTATTTTAAGGTAATTTCTTAATAAATGGAGTTACTTCTAGTAACTTTTTCATATCTTCAGGCCTTTTTTTGAGTTGCTCATCAAAATCAAGCCAATTCACTCAGGTTTCAAAGGGTTAAAAATATCTCTTTACTGTGTAAAGAAAGCTCAGGCCTGTTGACATAATGACAATATTGCTGAAGGCTATAAAGAGGGAGTAACATTACAGGGGTTGTTTATGTGATTTTCCTGAGCTTCCTGCTCAGTTTGTCCTCAGTTTCCTCAATTTTTCTGTCTGAGAGTCACTAAAAGTGTGAGCTGATTGTATGAGTAAAGGGAAGTGTCATATCTATATCTTGAGGTAACATCAAGAGCAGGAACTGTATGTCAGCCTCAGTTAAATGTCAGACATATGCAGTCAGGCCCACACCCACTGACCTGACATTTAATAGCACATGTCCTCACCCTTCACCTCACTCCACTCTGCCTCTGACGTGTCATACATGTTTGTTTTTGTCATGAAGTGCAAATGTTAAGATATGAATAAGAGCAGATGAGTTTTGCATATAAATAGATGTTTGTTTTGTTGAAGTCCCTCTTTTTTTTTTGTACATCTTATAAAGTTTGTATTAGTGGCTAAACTGAACTCTTTTTCCTTCAAATCCCCACAGATCGGGGCTCGATCATGACTCATGGCGATGACTGCTGCACAACAGCAGAAGATGGAGCCGAGAGCGACCAGCTGCAGCCTCTCATTCTGGAAAGGGTGGAGAAAGAAAAGCCCAAAAGCTGGCAATCGGTTGTGTCAAATCGTTTAAAGAAACACTGCACGTGCACCCCAAAGAAAGCTAAATCCAAAATACTGGGCTTTGTTCCCATTCTGAAATGGCTGCCACGATACCAGCT
The DNA here is from genome assembly GCA_019142605.1 of Cephalopholis sonnerati. Lineage (NCBI taxonomy): Eukaryota > Metazoa > Chordata > Actinopteri > Perciformes > Serranidae > Cephalopholis > Cephalopholis sonnerati. Next base: position 41,091,719 of record JAGQAX010000004.1, on the reverse strand, counting down.
CAGGGAATGGCTGCTGGGCGATGTCATGTCAGGACTAATTGTTGGAGTCCTACTGGTCCCTCAGTCTATAGCCTACTCTTTATTAGCCAGTCAGGACCCCATATATGGTCTCTATACTTCTTTCTTCTCCTCCATCATCTACGCCCTCTTAGGCACTTCCAGACACATCTCAGTGGGGATCTTTGGGGTGCTCTGCCTGCTTGTGGGTCAAGTCGTGGACAGGGAGTTAGCTTTGGCAGGATACCTTACAGAAAGCAGCAGTAACAGTAGCGCCATCCTGCTGGCCGGCCAGGGGAATGGCAGTGTGGAGTGTGACAGAAGCTGCTATGCAATCACAGTGGGAGCTACGGTTACCTTTACTGCTGGAGTTTACCAGGTGAGTGAGCAGCAGTGAGCTTACACACTGGACAGACTTCTTCACAGCTGATATCTATTAGCTGCACTGGAACATTTTATAGACAAAAATATCGTAAGTGTCGTTTTGCAAATATTTCCTTGGATGTAAATTTCCTGTCTTTAGTTCAGAACCTGCCCGCTTACTCCTGTTTACCTCTTTCTATCAGGTGCTCATGGGCCTTTTCCAGGTAGGCTTCGTCTCGGTCTACCTCTCAGACTCCCTTCTCAGTGGCTTCGCGACAGGAGCCTCGCTGACCATCCTCACGTCCCAGTTGAAGTACCTCCTGGGCCTGAAGATCCCCAGGCCTCAGGGCTGGTTCACTCTGTTTAAGACCTGGTACGGCATTCTCACCAACCTGGGAAAGACCAACATTTGTGACCTGGTGACCAGTTTAGTGTGTTTGCTGATACTGATACCCACCAAGGAGCTCAACGATCGCTTCAAAGCCAAGCTAAAGGTAAACAGACAAAATGCAGATTAGCTTCATTGAGATATGCGTCCTTGCTGACCAAGACTAGAATCAGAGGTTCTTGCTCCATTCGTTCTTGGGTTACAGCCTGAGGTCGACCATTGTTGGATTTTTAAAGGCCTATATGAAAATCGACTAGGAATGTACGGTAATATCAACACCTCATCAGTATCGGCCAAACCAATGAACAGGTCGACCTCTGGTACAGTATCATGACTGAAGAACCATAATCTAAATTTGAAGCGTTGATACTGGTTAAGTAAGAAAGCACTAACCAACCTGGTCTGTTCTTTCTGCTTTAAAATGTCTATTTTAAGCCGCATTAGCAGGGGCGTGTTGGGTATGGTGGTGTGATTGGTTAATCCATCACTTTGGTCAGATGTTCTACTTGTATTTGGCCCAATACAATGGCTGGGTCCCAACATAAAATATGGTTAACTATAGGTATATGCTTTGAGGTAGTTGATTCCAAGTACATCATTGAAACTGCTTATGGTTAGGTTAAGGTTAGAGATGTCTGGGGTTAAATGTTTGGTATAGTAAAGGATGTGGGATGAATCTGCCCATGACTGTGATAGGATCTATAAAAACACGTTGGTTCTAACTAGAAGTTAGTGGAAACAAACACCGTTATTCGGTCTACGGACCTTTCACTGGAATTGTTTTGCTACACAACAGCTTGGGTCCATGTTTACTTCCTGTCAGATGATGTTATTTACATGCACTGCAAAACATTCCTAGAAGAAATACAAAGGGATCGATTAAAAATGTTATGTTGTCAAGTTGAAAAGGTCTATAATAATCAAGGCACAGCTGAGCCTCAGCAGAGGTGAGTGTTGAATTGAGGCTAACAAATGACAGCTAGACATAAAAAGTGCAGCAAAAAGTGATGCTTAGAATGTTAGGATGTTAGGCTAAGTCTGAACCCAAGATGTCCAAAAAAGGCCACCATACACGGGATAAAGTCCTAACCTATCTAGCACCATCTCCCTCTGCCTCCCTCAGACTAAACTTTACATTTGTTAGCCCATTAGTGGAAACAATGTTACAATAACAAAAATGGCTGTCAATTTTGAATCCACCCAGCAATTGCGTGTTGTCTCTTTTCTTTCCTTTACCAAGGCGCCAATCCCCTTCGAGCTCTTCGTGGTGGTAATCGCAACACTGGCTTCTCATTTTGGCCACTTCAACACCGACTACGGATCGGACGTAGCTGGTGACATCCCCACGGGGTTCCTTCCTCCCCAGCTGCCGATGTGGAGTCTGATCCCCAACGTCGCTGTTGACGCCTTCTCCATCGCCATCGTGGGATTCGCCATCACTGTCTCACTGTCAGAGATGTTCGCCAAAAAGCACGGCTACACGGTGGACGCCAACCAGGAGATGTACGCTATTGGCTTCTGCAACATCTTGCCGTCGTTCTTCCGCTGCTTCACCACCAGCGCTGCGCTGACTAAGACCCTCGTCAAGGAGTCCACAGGGTGCCAGACTCAGGTATCTGGGCTGGTCAGCGCTCTTGTCCTGCTGCTGGTACTGCTGGTCATTGCACCGCTCTTCTATTCCCTTCAAAAGTAAGTATGGCTAGTTAATAACATGTCGGGCAGGAAATCCAAAGTGTGGGATCATTTTGAGAAGGTGAAGGACCAACCCAAGGTGATATGTAAACTCATCTTCATTGGTCGACTACAAACATGACGTATCATGTGAAACATGGAAGTAGCTACATGCCCATTAGCCCACAGCGTCATTAACAGGCGGCTCGCTCAGTGTGTGACGTGCACTTGGAGATAAAATATAGGCCTATATTAATGAAGGTTCATTAGTACGGTTTGTATTTCTCTATAATGTAGCACAGTGTTAACAATGTTACTGATACTATTCTTTCTCACACCTTCAACTCAAACCACCAAAATATATCATTTCATCATTGAATTAATATCGTAAATATGTGGATGACTAGTCGACTAATGACCCTAGATGATGACTATTCGTCAACAAGGAAAAGTCGTAAATGCTTTAGTTTAAACCATATCAAAACAACACATAAGAGGTATATAATCACAAGACAGAAGTGATAGAATACAGAAAGTTATCTGTGCTTAAAAGTACTTAAGCCATACATGAAGGAGATACACATTTAGTAAGTCAAGAGTAACTGAGAAAACCCTGATTGTCTTCGGACTCCAAGCTGTAACCCTTTCCTAAAAATAGTACCTATTTCTACAAAAGCTGGTCTGGGCAGTTGTGCCTGCTTGTCTCATTCCAGTAAATTTACTCTCAAATAGTCACTCTGTAGTGGCCAGAGTAAGATTCCACACCAGAGACAGTATTTATCTCTAATCCGTAAAGTGCACGTTGCAGACAATCATCATTACAAAGTACCAGCCACGTGCAGCTGAGACAGCTGTGCATATTTTGGTGCTGAGGGAACATGACGTTCGATTTTTGTGCCCAGGTCGATAAATTTTCTTTAAAAAAATTCACATTCCAGTGTTTCAGTTTGTTTAAGGATTAAAGGGTTTCTTTCCTCTTTAATAGGAGTACTTAAACATTTGCTTGTGGTCCTTATCTTGTTTACCATGAAAAGAAGTTTCAAGGGTAGACAAATACAGATAGTTCAGGGTTAAAGCTGACTCTGCTTGCTCTGTAGAAGCACTGCTACTTCTAATACCTTCAAGTAACAGAATTTCAGTGCAGATACAGACCTTTAATTAAACATGCTCATATTGAATGGTGTAATATTCCAAAAATTAAAAAACAAAATAAAGAAGCACAAGGAGCAGGAATATGCCTTCAGAAAAGAAAGAGTTCATTGCAACATAGAGAGGTAAACAGGACTCTTCACCCATTGGGAGATTCTTTGAGTCGTGTGTGAGCCTTGATCACTGTCTGTTGACTGTGATTGCAGCTGATGATTGGTATTGATTTGCTTCTGGTGTGTTACCTATGTACACACAAACACAGTCTGACACATTCGCTGCTTCACTGATCATATGGAATGTCTTCAATGAGGCCTGAACATGTTTGTCTTTGTTCCCCCTCTCTTTTATTATCCCTGCTATCTTTATCGGTATCTTTGTTTGGTCTCTTGGGCTGATTCTGTCTGGCACTCCCAATATCTCAACCATTTCCCCCCAGTGGTTGTGCCTGAGGCTAACAGAGGTTTTTAACACCTTTAACACCTTTATAGCTTTCACTCTTTAGAGTACTGACTAATGCAGCATGTCTACTGCATGGTACGGCTCAGTTCAGCTTGACTCATGTTGGGTAGGCGGGATTTCAGCTGATCACCATCACGTGAAATAGAAGTAACAGAGTGTGTACTTCAATGATGGCACCCCTGTCTCACACAGCCTGACATACCTTCACATTCTCTGTTGTCTTAGTGTACGACGTAGTTTTGCTGGCTGCATAGTGGTTGCGATTGATAGTAGCTTGGCTTTTAGAATGGCTTGTTTGTGCAGGATGTTCTGTGTCAAGTAACGACTCTAGTGACAATTCTCAGCGTCTTATCAGTGATCTGGAATGTTTTAACTTCCCCTCTAGAATTGGCTCAGCTTGTTTGAAACCTTGACCAAGGTGTTACCAAAAAAAGTAGCAGGTTCTATCCACAAATTTTGCTGATGGAAAACCAAAAAGAGCAAATTGAGTACCATGCAGTGGAAATATAGCATTAGTGCTTTCCTTCATGAACACCACTGATTGAAGCTTCTAATCTTTGCTCTTTCCTGCTTGTTTTCTTGCCCAGATGTGTATTAGCCGTCATCATCCTGGTTAACCTTCGTGGAGCTTTACGAAAGTTCCGAGAGATTCCCAACATGTGGCGTGTCAACCACGTTGATACCTTCATCTGGCTGATCACCATGGCAACTTCTGCGCTGGTCAACACAGAGCTAGGTCTCCTTGTCGGGGTTTTGGTATCAGCCCTCTGCGTCCTTGGCCGAACCCAGCGGGCCAAGGTGCTAGAGCTTGGCCGGGCTACTACCAGGGAGCATTATGAGGACCTGTCGTCTTACTGTGGCCTTCAGACACATCCTGGAGTGGCTGTTTTTAAATATGAGGCTCCGATCTATTACGCCAACCAGAGCTTGTTCAAAAAATCTCTTTACAGGTGTGTAGGGCTCGACCCTCTGAAGGAGAAAACCCGGCTTATGAAGCTCAAGAAGAAGAAGGAGAAACAGCAGGGAGAGGCTGCAGGACTCCCAAATATGAAGTCAGTGGATACAAGTAAAGAGGTTGACGCTGAAGCTGGTGCAACTGCAACCTTTATGCTTGACAACAAATCTTCCCGTAGCTTACGCGGCGTGGTGATAGACTGCAGCGCCATCATGTTTCTAGATACAGCTGGAGTGAATGCTCTGAAAGAAGTCCGCAAAGATTATGAAGAACTTGGGATTAAGGTGGTCCTGGCCCAGTGTAGTACCTCAGCACTGGACGCACTGGAAAGAGGGGGATACTACCCTGACAAAGAAGGATGTGATGGAGTAGAGAACAAAATCATTTTCTTCACAATAGCAGATGCCGTCCACTACGTCCAATGCCTCTCGGTTCCGAACGGAGATTATGACAGCAAATGCTAAAAAGATCCATCCATCCAAATATCTGTTTACATACATGCAGTTGTACATTTCACATAATACAGAAGAAAAGTCTGTTGTTGCCTGTGTGCCTTGTAATGCTACAGTGATGGCTGAAGTGCAGGTATCCCACGTTTATCCTGCTCTAACGCTGCAGAAAACTCTTTAATACTGTTTCAGCATGTTAAATGCTAAAAAAACATTTTCAACTTTTCAACCAAAATTAGCGTAGACCACCACACCAAACGTGACACACAGGACCTGATTAAGGCATTGGAAAATGGTTACTGAACAGTAGAAAGCCGCATGGAGGCCAGTGAAATCAGTTACTTCTTTTTTAATATCTGTTACTTATCCATCTCTCTTCAAACTTTACAACGACTAATTTGGATTGATGTTCGAGTGCCTCTTGGATGGAGACGGATAAAATTTTTTGGCGGTGTGTTATCACAGACTGCTAGAAAATGGGGTGTTTTCATTACTGACGAACAGAGCTGGAGCCCATAAATACCCATGACTAGTGCAGAGCAGGGTTCACGCCAGTTAAACTACCAGACATATGTGTTAAATAGCCATATAATCGCCTACATTTAAACATCAAAAACACTTTAAATTAAATAACTTGAAAACAAGCTAAACGAAGAAGTTGTCTATTGAACAGAGTGGCTGATCACAGGTTTAGTGAAAGGAGGAAATGGATACAATGCGCCAAGCATCACCATAAATCACCAAGCCCGCTATCCACCGTCTGGCTTGCAATGGTGGAGTGAAGTGCATCATTGGTCTGTTCTACGAGGAGACCCACAGTGTGTTGAAGGTCTTCTTAAAGGACTTGATCCGTGAGGCTGTCACTGAACTATGCTGAGCACGCTAAGAGGAAGTCCTTGACTGCCGTGGACATGGAGTATGCTCTGAAGAGGCACGGACGCACTCTGTACTGCGTTGGTGTATAGATGTAGGTAGCTGTGTTGGTAATTATTATCCCAAAATCTGGTCTGCATAATACAAGTTTAGATTTAAGTTGTCTCTGCAACATAGCTGATTCGTCACATAATACTGGACTATTATATATGCTGTAAATGCATTTATTAATTTATTTGGCATATTTCCCATCAGACATTTTAGCTGGTAATATTTTCATCTGCTGGACAACTACACATGATACTGGCTAGCCAAAACCCTGCTGTTGGGTCATTTGTCCAGGGAATCAATTCTGATTGTAACCTTTCCCACTAAAGACAAAAGCCAGATGTTAGTGGGTGTTGGTGGGGTTTTTGTCCCATGGGAAAGGGGCCCTTAGGGTTACATCCAAACTCACTTTGAAACTGTGACCCTTACATTTAATGTTTACATTTAATGTAGAGGTGCAATAGAAGTTTTTCCCCCCTACATCTACTATTTTTAATAATCAGGTGTCACGGTTTATAATTCCACTGTGAGTGTCCCTGCAATTGAGTCACATGCAGAGTTGCTGTGAACTTGTATTATATTTCTTAGCAAGAACCATAGTTAAGTAAAATTATATATAATTTAGCCATGAGCCCTTCCCCATAAATTGCATCCTGAAAAAGATGCGGGACTTCTACCTGGGATTCTGTGGGGCAGAAATTAACGGTTGTAGTTTGGGTGTGTGCAAAAAAAGAGAAAAGGTTTGTCATTAAGAAATGCTGTTTAAGAGGTCTGAAACTTTGATGAATTATGATATTCAGCAGTTTGTGGATTCTCCTCTCAAATGAGAATGAAATGAAAACCTCACCTGCTGCCCTTAAAACATTTCTTTTGTAAGAAGTGGCCCGACTGTGCCTGAACATGAATGTACTGTAACTAATGGTAGTCCATTGTACAGTTTTCTCCATTACCGGTGATAATCAATGGAGGTGTTCTTGTATTGGGAGTTTTCTTGGAAGGACTTGGTCATGTTTACAAAGCCATAAAGCAGTTAATGAACACTGACGGTTAAATGACTGGGAGAGAAGGCTCGGCTGGAACAGACAATCATCAGTACAATTTCTTTGAACTTTGCATCTTGCTGCATTCATGTATTCAAACTGCAGTGCCTTTAGCGAGACCTATAACGTGCCTACATTGTACGGATATATATATATATATATACTATGAATGTTTTTGTATCAGGTCCTTTGACATGTTAATGCCAGTCACCTTTTACTGATGCAACTGGACAACTTACGAATTGCTTTTTCTTCCTGAGAGAACCATTTGTTTGACTCTCAGTCTTGTTACCATGACTTTTTTATAAGTTTTGTCAGTTATTTATAACAACAAAGGTCATGTTTTTAAAATGGAGGATCTCATTTTGGAACAAACCTCCTCAGCTCTGGTGATTTTTATATGCTGGCAGGTTTGTACTGGTTATGTCACTTTGTGTAAGACTTTGTTTGTCTACAGTCTGTGTTTGCTGAGGGTGAAAACGTTACTGAATGTTACTGTAGCTGGGTGAATACACTTTTGTCAGCTGTGTGCTGAATGGGGGCAAAGTTCAAGTGTAAGAAAAAGAAAACAGTTTTGTGCAGTGAATGCCACGTGAGATTTACACCAGAACAGCCTCACTGAGTTTGTTTTGTTGAATTTAATGTTGATCTGTGCTGGTCAAACTTTAGAACAGTTCACTTCTTTGTGTGTAAGAGACTGGCCCATCAAACTGTGAGCCAGTTTATGATGAAATAAATTATTTTTAATTGTTTTTATTTATATTAATGAGGTCCTTTCATTTCTTTTTGGTAAAACAGGAATGCTGAAACAGGAATTTTGACCTCTGGCAGTGCTGTTGCGTGTTTGACTGGGTCCCAGATTTGTTTGTCATGTGCACGTGTGTAGATGACTCAATATTCATTACAGCCAGTGGCTTCAAACTATTCTACTGATCTACAGGTAGTGGTTATGTGCCAGTAAAAAAAGGGAAGAAGACTGCTAACTTGTGAACATGGATGTGAATAGTATGAAATTTTTCAAACAATGGCTTTGTAAGTGGTTTACGGGGAAAGAAATTAATTCCCATCTGTTAATGTGCTTTAATTCTCTGCATGAACCCAACTGGGTCAGATCCCAAAGGTTCAGGCTGTCATTTCTCAAAATTTCGACAGGCTTCACTCGGATTGGGTACAATGAATTCCCTCTTACTATAAGGGTTTACAAAGGCTTAGGTTTCAAAGTGCTTGGCACTGTGCTGCTCTGTCTCCTCCAACAGAGTGCCAGGAGCCTCTGCTGCTGGTGCTCTGAATAACCAAACGGAATATTCCAAGTGCACTCTCGCGCTCGGAGTGACCATTTACGAATGCATCCTGTGTCACAAATGTCTGTTACCGCTCTGAAATGGCTCAAGTTAACTCACCGGTATGCGCCTAATTTTTTTTGTGTGTGTTTAAACAGCTGAGATCTGGGTTTCTAAATCCAGCTTGGGCCTGATTTTTCAGGCTCAATCAAAGCTCTGATTTGTTACACCTGAAGGATACACACAATGTATTTTGTTAAGCAACACTGACTACAAACAAACTCCACAGGGCACCTTTAAACAACGTCCCAAAGATTACAGCCAAAAAGACTGGATGTTCTTGTTTTAAATAGCGTTTGCCTTTGCTGGAGGGAGCATTAGGTTTAGAAGGAGCGGTGTTGAAGGTCAGATTGGCAGCGCAGGCCCAAAAAACCATCAGGTATTCCTAAGCTCGTGGGAATTGTTCTGCTCAAGGTCTTGTGCAGGGTAAATACTGTTACAGGGGACTGAATCAGGTCAGCTGAGTCGAGTGCGCTCCAGATTTATTACACAGTTCACACCAAAGCCTTTCATGGGAACTTAATAGAATTATAATAGAATAAATATAACACAAATAAGTGATTAATATGTGGACTTAAATCAGAAAGCAAAGACTGTACGTTTGAGAAAAGGAAACAAGGAGAGTGATTTTTTTCTTTCAATTCAAAGTGCTTTACATTAATGTCTGATGATGAGCTCTTTGAAGTGCCTTTGTGTTGACAGACGCTACATAACTGCCGCAGACAGCTCTTTGTTACTGTTTCAGCATATTAAATGCTCAAACTATTCTAAGTCTTTCTCAGGAATAGAGCCAAGCTACTAAGTACATACAATCCCATCATCTGTACTTCACTTTGACCAACAGTGTTTTCTTTTTCATACACAGACACATGAGTGAGTTTAACAGTCACCCCGTCTTATTCCACCAAATCAGAGCATAAACACGTGTATTTAAATGCAGGAGAACCCTCTAAGAATATGTGATAGACTCATTCCCCATTGCCAGTAGACAAGTACGCCTTTCTGTTTTTTTTTTGTATTTCTTTTACCGGTGTGTCGTCAGGTGTGCCTTGCTGTTGACAGATGCTTTAGAAATGAACCTGCTTTGCCTCTCACACAAAAACACAAAGGGAGAGTGATACATGTTGGGGATAAACTCAGTGGATACTTTTATGTTGTCTGTATTTGTAGCTATAGTTGTTTCTGGAACAAAACTTGGCGCATTAAACTACACAGTGACATTATTTGCAGTATAAAGCACTTGTGAAAACAGTTATTAAGTTCATATTCATTATCTTGTTGAATAAAGAAGTGACATGTGACTCTGCTATATAAAATATAAATAAGACAGCTGTAGCCTTTTGTAGCTTACATTAGTTTTTGTTGTTGTTTTTGTTTTTTTTTTAAACCAAAAATGTAACTATGCACAAAAGCTGCTGACTTGGGGTTTTGGGGGTTACAGTAGCTTTTATCCTGAATCTAAACTGAATTCTGAAGCACAAGTCCATTTCATTTACTCTTCATCTCTTTTGAAGTTAAACGAATTCTGTTTGCTGGTTGGATGATTCCATGTTTGAGGTATCCTGTATATTAAATTATGATATTGTAATATATTTACATATATTAAAACATATACAAAATATATCAGTTCAGAGTGTTTTGTTTCTTACTGTCCAAAGATATGTCTTACATGTGTTTTAATATGTGCATCAATATATATCATAGTATTTTTAGTAAAGGAAATACAGCCGAGCATATCTGCCTAAACAGCACATTTCTGATTAAACAGCTACGACATATTTTGATTCTGTGGGTCAATGAAATCCAGCAGCTGTTTGCTTTACTGATTTAATATTTAGGACTTATTTTAATTTGTTTGCAGCTAGAGTATTAACACCCCATGATCAGCCTGAAGGCAGCAGGACTGTGAACTGTACAGATATGAATAAATTTAACTGTCAGTGACTGAATGCAGCTCTGTGTATTCATGAAACACCTCAGAGAATCAGTGAAGGAACGTTGCTGTGTGTAATATAAATGTTAGGGCTTACACTCCCTATACTTTTGTTTTTACAACCGTTAAACCCCACCCTCTTAAATAACAGCCGTTACTATCCAGCTGAAAAGATTTCAGGGAAACCGCCACACCCGTCTCATCACATTGCGTCACTGCAAAGCCACATTTCATCAGGTTAATGATTCTTATTATTGAGTGTTTTGTCAATAAAATGTCAGAAAACAGTGAAACACACCCTGTGCAATTTCCCAGAGCTCAAAGTGTCTCCAAAAGGTATGTTTGGCCACAGGGGCCAGATCTTAGTCGTTAGCTAAAGGTCCACACAGTCTGATGTATTCAGTGTCATACTTGTGTTTGGACATGTTTCAAGCTAGTTTGCTGTCTCTGTTAAGTAGCTGTCTGTTATTCATTCACTCTATGGCAGGAAACTGCACTTCAAAATAAAAGCTCTGTGCCAGAAATTCACTGTACTTCAACAAAAAGTGTGTTGTTTTACAAACTCAACACATTCATGAGTGACTTACTGCCTATTCGGAATGGACCCGGAACCCACTTCTGGACCACGGCTGACCAGTTGGGAACTAGTGTTTTATCCAACCAATAGTCGAAAAATCCAAAGCTGTTAAGTTTATAATCATGTCAGACAAATCAAATTCTCACATCTAATAAAGGTACTAAAACAATTACTCAACTATCCAAATAGTTGCTATAATGTTCATGTTCTGTATTAGATGTACTCAGGATGTGAACTTGAATGTATAAGAATAGCTGTGAAAAGAAGTGTTGCTACATAGTGACTGAGAAGCTGACGTTGACAGGAAAACCCCAAACTAAGGCTGCTTTCAGACCTGTCGTTGTCTCCTTTGGTCTGAATCAGGGACTAATTTTGTTGCATAATTGCCTAGAGTTGGTTGGTGTTCTCACGGCAGCATTTACAAGCGGACCAGATCAAATGCCTTGTGTGAGAAAGCTGCTCTTGATTGGTCAGAATTTCCATGTGGGAAAAATCCAGGAAGTAAAGAAAACGTTGAAGAAGAGTACACTGTCAAGATAAATGTGACACTTTCTAATGTCACAATGGAGGGACAACTACGCAGGTTGATTTTAGCGCTGCTCATCGTGGACTATATTGCTGTCATTGTTCATTTGAGTCAAAGCATACAGTTTGAAAACGAGGCGCGGCTCCAACTAGAAAACAATGTTTTGATGCATTGGATGTGCTGAATGTGCATATTAAGGCAGTACAGGAGGAGGCGCACATTAATAATCCTCCAGGACTGTAACATGCTCATGTTTAACCCAAACAATGTGTCATGTGACTGCAGTTGGTTCAGATCCAGGTCGGAACACGTTCTCACCACCCACAAACTTCATCAGAGTTTGTTTGTAATCAGACCCAGACCACCTCTTCAAGAAGGTCTTGGTCCGGTTGTTTTGGTGCGCATCCGAGTGTGACTGCTGTGTTCACACCTGCCCAAACGAACCGCACTGAGGGGGCAAATGACCTTGAGTTTGATTGAACCAAACCAAACAGGGCAGGTGTGAAAGCACCCTAAGAATTGCTGTGAAAGGGATTGTTGCTACTTGAAGTTGACGGGAAAACCCGGACCTCAGGGTGCTTTCAGACCTAGAGTTGTCTTGCTGTGGTGCGAATCAGGGACTAATTCTGTTTCAATGTTGCATATTTACCTATAGTTGGTTCGTGTTCTCACACCAGCATTCACAAGTTAGTTCGGTTCGAGGTCGGAACACGTTCTCACCACAAACAAACCGCACCAGAGTTCGTTTGTAACCGGACCAAGACCACCTCTTCAAGAATGTCTCGGTTCAGTTGTTTTGGTGTGCACCTGAGTGCAATTGCTGTGTTCACACCTGCCCAAACGAACTGCACTTAGGGGGCAAATGACCTTGAGTTTGATTGAACCGAACCAAACAGGGCAGGTGTGAAAGCACCCTGAGTGCTAATGTACTTTTGCCACATATCTTGAACAAGTTAGTTCAGCTGTACTGCTCCTGCCCTGTCCTGTCTGAATAAAAACATAACTGTAATATATTAATTGATCAAATTTATTTTTGAGATGATTTGAAGGATGAGAGAATATTAGAGTTTGTTTTTTTGGGAATGTGCCTTTTATTTTATTAGAAACCTGAAATGTTGGGGTTGTTGGTTATGCAGGAGTTGGCAGTGATAAATTTGTTTTTAAGACTTAGCCTTGGGACACAATCGAACTTGTTTTGGATTTGCAGTTTATTAGATATAATATATTTTTATAGCTTATTTTCTTCAATATTCTCTCAGATAAAAACTGGCAGCAGTGTGTTTTTATAGCTTATATAGATCTATAATACAAAGAGCATATAAAAAAGGAATTATGGCTTTGTTTGGCTGCAGGGAAAACGTTGTAAAAGTGATTTTTAAAACACTGTGTAGCTCATCAATTCCTGAAATTCATCATACAGTTCTTCTACGATATAGATATGTACTGTAGAGGTGTTCAGTCAAAGATTGAACACACTGTTCTTGAAAACTTTCCATATTCTGTAGGTGTGTTTTGTTTACAGGGTTCAATATCAGTTTGGCACAAGTCTACCTATTCATAGATGCCTGATGAGATGAAGTTAATGAGTCACTGGGGAGAGGCAGCCTTTGTCTAATTTCCTGATGCAAAAAAGTTAAATGTTGCTTTAAATGAATAGGACTTTATTTATGATATGCAAGCAACAAAAGGGAAAACTAAAAGTGTGTGTACTCATTCTGTTGATTCAGTAAAGTACTTTGAAATAAACTGCATCAGTTCCTTTTTTCTCGAGGAGTCCTTCTTGAACCACACTGTACTCTGCAAACACAACTCAAGTATTCATTCACTCTCGACTCTTTTGTGTTGCAGATGCTTATCTCAGTGCACTGACCTTATTTAAGGGGAAAAATGAAGCTGGCATCGCCTTTTAAATTACCTTAGTTTACCCAGAACCACAAACTGGCATCATGTCTTATTACCCGATCAAATTCCCAACCTGCACTTCTATGCAGGAATATCCTCCTGGAAAATTTATTGGAAGTTCTGCTGTTCTGTTCCTGTTTTGGGGGATGTTTGCTCACATAAATGTCTGTGATACATAGATCTAAAGTTGAATCCAAAGTTGTAAGGCGAGCATGGCCAACATCACAACATAAGTTTACATTTTTATTATAACCTCAAGGACTTAATGTTTATGATTCACTCACTTGTTTGTCAGAGGGATTATGCAAAAACTACTGGCCCATTTTAAAAACACCTTGGTGAAAGGGTGAAGCATGGGCCAGGAGAGAACCAATTAAATTCTGAAGTGGATGGAGACACAAATTATTTTTCATGTTCATTAGCAGTGATAGATGAGGCATTTGGCCTTGGCAGACATCTGCCATATTTCATATATTTGGGGATTTAGCATGTACTCACACTGGAATGAACAAGATTAAAATCTTGTTTTACAGTTACTTTACATTTCAAATTACAAATAGATTTGCTATGTATTCATGTTCAGGATTGCAGGTAGTTTCCCTGCTTCTAAAACACAGTTAGTACTTCTACATGCACAGTCAAGTTGAGCTACTGTTGTAGCTTTAATTGGACCACTGTCCTTGTTCCAGTATACAAACATGGGAGGGGAATCAATTTATCTGCTTAAGTATGTCTGACTCTGCTATGATAGATGTCGATATGCCCCATCTCAGCTTGTTAGTATTGGACCTTTTGCCGGTTGACCTATTACACCACAGACCAAACAATGAAAACAGGTTAGCTACAGTTAGCAAGCAGCTAACTGGTACCATGGTGGAGAACTCTACAGCTCTGTACACTTGTTCGTGCTGTACGCTGTACTTTTTCTTCTCTTCCTCTACTACGCATTTAATGCTGTTCAACTTTTTCGGCCGGAAACTGTGGAGCATGTGCAGAATGCCAACGCCAGTTTGGGTCTGATTGACTGTATACATGCAGGAGGAATTCAACTCCCAATTGCATTATCTGGGAGTGTTAGTCTGACTTTGAGAACTTCGATTTAGTACGATTTCAGTCGGACTAATGTGTTTACATGTATTTCAAAAGTCCGGCTTTAGTCAGACTAATAAAATAAATTGGTTTTCTCTAATGTCATGTAAAGGTACTGAGTGACATGGCCAACCTCCTCTCACCTCTAACAAGCAACAATAAATCTGATAACTTTATTTAAATCCTATTGCACTCTTGTTTTTGCCCTTAGCCTCATTAAGACTCTCCCCTGATGGCAAATTGCAAAAGGACAATAGAAAGAAAGGCTCCAGATAAGCCTGGATAAGTGCTGGTTTCAAGGTGAATGAGGATGAGCATTCAGTTAATTGTTGAGTCTGGTCTCTGAAATGCCAAATACAACATTATCAAGGCAAAAAAAAAAAACAAGTCCAGGGGGCAACACCACCAATGTACACTGTCTTTCCTGGCTCTATTTTAATGTCATGCCATCACTAAGCCTACTTGTGTGAAACAAAATATCCAGAGAGATCTAATCAAACTGTAGTTATTTTATACATTTCCTCCGTTCCTTGCTCTGATAGACATGGGTCACTCTAACACACTGCATTTACCATATTTAACACTACTGGGAGCTCTTGAGCTGAAGTAAACTTGACTTCAGCACTTTATAAAGTTGTAACCTTCAACAATCAATCAAATTAGGCATCGTCAGGTCAACCCCACCAACCAAATGTGAATATTTGCAGCTTTTAAGTTTTGAACTTCTGTTCAGACACCACAGATGACAACACCTTGGCCTGAGAGGACGGGGGAGGTGTGCTCTGATAATTGGAGGGCTGGTGAGAACAGACCCAACGGGGCAGAAAGACCAGTTCTTCTTCACTCTTGAGTTTCAAGATGAGCAAGATTCATGAAAGTCCAAACCTGCCTCCCAAGGTGACAAAAGACATGTTGCACCTATGCAACCTGATCACCCAACCACTGTTTAAAACCTCTTGACATTGCTCACAATCCTGACAACTTTATTTAGAGTTTAACAATAGTGGGATGATGAAAAGCAAATGCTGATGGCAGTGCTTTAGACTGGATATCAATATCTGTGCTCTGCCAAGTTTAAGTTGACTGATGGAAGGTGGAGACAAAGTTTAATGAGTTGATAATCCTGTCTGATATCAGGCAACTCTTAAATATCCAATAATCCTCCCTGATTTACCAAATGAAACTGCACTCCATCATGACACACAAACAGACATGTATTATGCTTTAAAACGTCTTGAAATCACTCGACCCCTTGGCTAATGTGATCTTTAATAAGGCAGCTGACAAAAGAAGACACCAATATCCGATGTTTGATAACCCATTACATAATAAAAGACTCTTTACTACTACTATTTTACTTCTACAGAAGAGCTGCAAAAGCTTTACAGCTCATTTAAGATGTACTTTTTATGCTGGTATTCTTTCATTGTCCTTGTGGCTGTACCCAGATGATAGAGGACCCTGCCTGGCAAGAGAAAATACAAAATATTGACGAGCATTTCAAGGTGAGTGAGGATCCTGAGATGGTCGTCTATACTCTGCTTTAGTCAATAACAAGTCTGGCTCTTTGTAAACTTTTGGAGGAGATAAGAGTTTAGTGATTAGAAGTTTTGGGGCCTGTCTTTATCTCCTGCTCTTATCGTCTTCCTCTCCTTCAGTCTCCTCATCCCCACCTACCACTTTCACTGAGGGTGCTACAAAAGAAAAGTGGTGTTTTACCCAAAAGTGGGAACACACAACCTTCCAAAGGTATTATTGTTGCTGTTGCAAAGACAACCAGATTGCTGTCTGCTTTCCTCAGAGCCTAGCAACTACTAACAACACAGGGCTCACTGCTTTTTGTTTTCCACAGATACTTGAGTTTATCCCCGCTGCTGGGGACAGTAACTGCTAAGAACTTTCTCCGATACTCTCTGATAATTGAGGAAAGGTATCGATAGCTACCAAGGAAAACAAAGCCCTGCCCTCTTGTTTTAGTTGTACAACGGTTGATGCACTTTCTTTGTGTTGTAAATAAAGAGATCATACTCAGTGGCAGACAGAATGCATTGAGAAAGTAAGGCTTACAGGGAGCCACTCTAAACGCCAATGGTGTCATTATTCTGTAGCCATTACACTGTGGGCTTGCAGCGATATACCACATTCAAGGTATACTGTGACATAAACATTTATGGTTATCATACTGTGTATCTTTGCTTATCTAAGATATTGAAAAAAAGAAAATGCAACTTTATTTACAACCATGTGTACATGTGTGGGTTTTGATTTTCCCCCTCAGCCTCCACACTTCACCATTCAGTTACATCCTAAACAGAGGAGTGTTTAGGACGTCTTGAAGTCATGATAGAAGCTCAGTTTAGTTTATTCATTCATTCATTTTCCGCAGCTGCTTATCCCACTGGGGGTCGCGGGGGTGCTGGAGCCTACCCTAGCTGACACTGGGCAAGACACAGGGTACACCACTGCAAATACTGACACTCACATTCACACCTACAGCCAATTTAGAGTCACCAGTTAACCTGCATGTAAGCCTAAGTACCCAGAGAAAAACCCATGCTGACACAGGGAGGATATGCAAACTCTACACAGAAGGGCTCCCACCCTGGGATCGAACCAGCAACCCTCGTGCTGGGAGGAGCTGTCTCCTAACCACTGCACCACCGTGCCGCCTCTAGTTTAGTTTAGTTTAGCTTAGTTTATTTGATTTATAAAAAGAAAGTGTGCATTGGCATTAATCATTCACAAGAACTGCACCAGATTTAGAGAAACGCTCATGTTTATCTGTAGTCCTACACATAACAAGTAGACGCTATAAATAAAAATTAAATTCAAGGTGCAATGCAGACTACAGTAAACCTGTGTGCCTAACATAATAGAAGCAGTATGTATACACTGCATAGTACAAAATGCAAAATACAAAAATGTGGGCAGCTGCAGCTTAGAGCCGGTCAGTTCGATCCCGGCTCCTCCAGTCCACATGTCGAAGTATCATGGGCAAGATATTGAACCCCAAATTGCCCCTGATGGCTGTTCCATCAGTTTGTGAGAGTGTGTGAATGGTTGGAGTAGCAAGGTGGCAGCTTGTATTGTAGCCTCGGCCACCAGTGTGTGAATGTGGTGTGAATGGGACTCAGTAGTGTAAAAAGCGCTTTGAGTGGTCAGAAGACTAGAAAGACGCTATACAAATGCAGGTCCATTTACCAAAATACGTTATTAAAAAAAACACAGTAGCTACCTTGTTGAGTGACCAGGTTACCAGTGCAGGTGCCTTACATAATAAAAACAGTGAGTACACACTGCACAAGTGTTTATTATCTTGTGCGTACAAAGAGTATTAAAGCGTTTCTAGCGGTCATCATCATCAATAGATTTTTATTATGAAGAGCTAATATTTCAGTGAAATCTGAGGACTGTTTAGAGCACTTTTCTGAGTAGTAAAATTAATTTATATCACCCTTTTCAGAGCAGTAACAGTGTGATTTAACAGAGGGGATGACAGAAAGAAAAACATGACTTTTTTACATGTTGCATACAGTGTTATTTAGAGTCTGTCTGGTCCAGGTTGGGGTTGGACCACCACAGGCAGTGACTTTATTTTGCCACCAGAGAGCAGCATTGACCAGGAAGCTGAGGGGGATTCGTTGAACGTGACACTGTGTAAGTTTATTTTGATAAATACAAAAAGCTCTTTTATTATTTTCCACAGACATATGTGTTTAATATTGTAGAGGTTTTTAAGTCCCTTTTGATTTCAATTACCTGGATTGCTTTTTTTCTTTTACACAATTAAACTGCATTCTCATTTCTTGTCTTGATTCTGTTACCCTGAACCTTATTTTAAACCAAAAATTTCAGACCTTTTGTTGCTATATACTGTGCTTAAATAAAAATAAAAAAACTGTTGCTTTTTGATTGACACAAAAATTCTAATATGTTGTTGCTCAAAAATAAATAGGACTCATCGGGGAAAACAGTTTAACAGGTTGCGACAAAAAGCTGCAGAGGAGGGAGAACCATATCAGTCAGTTCTACTTTGTTTTAAACCTCCAGTAGTTCAGTTCAGGCCTTGTCCAAAAGGGGTTGATACTGAAACAGAGGAAATCAAGTCTTGAGACCAGAGATCAACATGAGATGCAGCGTTTTCCGGCAGGTTTAGAGGAGACATGTCACATGATCTGTGGCTCTTGGGATAAAATAATTAAAGCACCCAATAAATGAAACAACCTGTGTTATTCAGAAAAACAGCAGAACCTCTGGAGTCACCTCTCTGCTGACAGTTGACTGTCCTCTGTCTGCATGCAACCTGCCAGCTTAATATCAACTAAAAAAAAAAAGGACAGATCTGTGAGGAGACCCAAGTTGTCTGCAGAGAGGTGAGGAAAGCAGAGGTGATTACAGTCTCTTTCACGGCTTGTTGCCTCTCCCAAATTACATTTACAGGGGAATGGCACCAGTGTTGATTGGTACACGATGGAAAACTCCCCGCACAGGACGAAGGGAGCAAATATACACTCCGTCTCACTCACAGTCTGCATATTTTCTATTATCGCCAAATCCCAAGATGACTTTTTTTAATCGAGAATGGAGATGAGATCTCGTGTTTCCTGCTCTGGTGATGATGCAAGAATTATTCTAATGTGATCCAAACTTCATCTTCAGCAACTTCAACTTGAGGCTGCTGCTTACCAACAGCACTCCACCCATATGTTAAAGTATCTCCATCAACTGTAAACAAGTTCATTGGGACTCATCATTGCTGTGAGTCACAACCAAGTATAATTTGGTGCCTTGACTGAAGATGCCATTAAATTTGATACACAGTAAACAAGTAATTCATTATGATTACTTTGTATACTTTTAATATTTTTTGATATGCTAGTATGAATATTTACCTATAGCGAATAATCTACAGTTATTTATATATATCGAACAGTGTTCCTCTGTCAGTGGCACTGACAAAATTAACATCATGTACCGTCATGTCCTCATAATTCAGAGAGGTCTTATTTACGCTGCTTACTTGGCGTACAGTGCTGCTTTTTAATTTTATTAGGGGCAGGGTCTTTTTCCGCTGTGAAACGTTGTGGATGGTACCAATAGAAGCGTTCCTTAGCGTCCCCATGTTTGGTCCCCCCTCTGTTGGGGTACCTAGCACACAGATCTGGTACTTAAAGGTGGAGCTGTGAACACTGCAGTCTGATTGGTCCATGGAGGACGGTCACTCTGCTCAGGGCTGAGTTGTGTCTGGTTTTGAGGCTCATGTAACCACTGTTCATACTGTGGAGAGTTTTATTAGTAAACTGGAACTATAAAATGAAAGGATGTTTTGCTGCCTCTCACAGCAGCTGGAGTCGGAGAAAAAATCACTTCATTCACTGGGCCGACTGCCAGGCAACTTTTAAGGCGGAACGTTAACTTGTAATGTTACTCGATGCATGAGTTGATGACGTGAATCCATCAGCACACCTTAAATTTCACTGTGACAACTGTGACCATCACTTTAGTTTTTATATGACACACTTTTAGTAATGAGTGGATCTTCAAGCGTTTACAAATATAGATTAATTTTGGCCAGGTTATGTGAACTGCCGCGTATACCTCACTTGGAGATAAAAAAAAAAGCATCGTGGAGCATTGTTCCTGTGGGCTACGGCAACACTAAACCCCTGAGCTTGCCTGAGAAGGACTAAATGCACAAAGCTGCTATTTTGAAATATCCCATGGAGAGAGACTCTCACTGCAGCCTGTTGTATTTTGTTCTGAAAATGTGGGCGTGCAGCCTCGTTCTGTGGACGATAAACCAGGTGCAGACTTCCATCTGTGTCACAGCTGATGAGGAAATACAGTGAGTGCTGGACGGAGCAGTGAGTGACAACAACCCCTTTTGTACTCTGATTTTAAATAAGGTGCCAGCATTCACAAAAAAACATTCAAATAGAGCAAAAAAGTGCCAGGGGAGGATGTCAAGCACCCCCAGATGGAGGTCTGGGCTAATTAGTCATATATTAATTATTAAAGTTTATGTATTGACTGGCCCCTGGGCTTCTAATATTTTGCAAAATGTGTCCCCCAATCAAGCAGGTTGAGGATCCCTGCCCTTGAGAAATTTTTATGCTTATGTTAGAGGTGACAGAAAATGGGGGGACAGAGAGAGATGAGGCAGGACACACACGCAACAAAAGTCCCCATCAGGCCACTAGAGCGCCAAACTAGGATGTGGTTCGAAGACTAGTTGAGGTCTCCTTGCTCTATGCTGTTACGCTGTTTTAAGTGCATTATGTATCGAGGAGATTTGTCTCTTCCTTTAAATCCTATTTTCAAAGGTCAATAACCAGGTTAATATGATTGAATAAAGCCACTGTAAGGTCAAGTGTTAACAACAACGCAGTCCAATTTCACTTAATGTCAGCAGGAGCCTGGACGATGAGCACACTTCTGCTTGCAGTTCAGCAGCTCGTGGTCCCACTCATGTCTATATTTTCAACTTGTTATTTGTGACAAGGACAAAAGCCGCCTCGCCCCATAAATGCCACGACTTTACACTGCCTCCATTTCTTTGTTTGCTCTCCCACAGACAGAGACAGACAGAGAGGGGGGCGAGGGACGACTCGGGAAAGAAAAGCTCATGGATAAAGCACTTGTCATCCGGAGGGATATTATTTCAAGTTGTCAAAATCCCAATGTTCTGTGAAGGGACAATTCTATATTTCACTGAGGTTCTGACAGAGGAAGCCAACAGGCATTTTATGTTTGCTGTCAAAAACAGTTTTATCACCAGTCTCTCGCATCAGCTCCACTTTCTGTCCTCATATCTAATTTTTTTTTCTCAGATACAGCTGACAGGTCTGAAATGTCTATATTCTCGCCAAGGAAGGAGCTGTGTTCAGTAACAAAACTATGAATGGAAATTAAGATGACACCGTTTTTCTTATGATTTATTCAACAAAACTTTTAGCTCGAGTTTTAGTTGCACAGATAGTTTTCTGATACAGAAATAAAGTAATTTTAGAGATAAATCAGAAGTGCTAAATAGCTGAAATTAAAGCTTAGAGGTTCTCACATAACAGCTTTATGCAAGACACAGTTACTGTCTGGTTTGACCTGATGCAGCAGATGGGTGGGTTTGGTTTCACAGCATCAGCACAATTCACATGGTGTCAAACAGTGTAAGAAAAGCTGTCAGTCACGGAGGTGTACACTGAAGTGCCTTTCATAAACCTTGCTCTAATTCTGTTAATACTCTGGCAGACATTGTGTCGTCCTAACTGGGTCAAACTCCAACACATTAGCTTGTTAAAGGCTCAGTTTACCCAAATCCCAGAATAATATTCCTCACTTACAACAGAACCACGCAACTAGTGTGTTTCATGTGCCAAGAATTTGTATTGTTGTTCGTATTGTGCCACCGCCCCAACACAATGGATGAACATTCATCTTCCTGCAGCTCACAGTCTTGCTTTTATTCAGAAACAATGTTTGTGTTACTCTAGATAATTCACAGTCTGCGTGGTGAGCTGTTTTCACTGGTACTTTCTTCTTTGGTAGAAAATAGATTCAGTGGGACACCCCAGTGTGTTAAGGCATGGACTATGAATCATGACATCACATGAGGGATTTTCTAGAACAATTCTTATGTTTACCGAAAGGAAGAGTTCACCCCAAAATAAAAAAAAAAAAAAAATACACACATTGTGTTTGAGATATCGGCTGTAGAGATGTCTGCCTTATCTCCAATATAATCGAACTAGGTGGCACTCAGCTTGTGGTGCTCAACGTGTCGAAAAAAACATTTGAAAAACTCAACAGCAATGACTCTTTCCAGAAATTATAACCCAGTTAATCAAGGTAATCCACAAACCTTGTTGTGAGCAGTTTCACGTAGGAACTATTTTCTTTATACCGACTGACATATAAAAATGCATTATTATTATTAATATTATTTTTTTTCTACAAAACTACACCCAGCAACTGTATAACTGAGCAGAAAGAAGCATGCATCTACTCATGGAGGAGAGGCTCGCGCTCGTGACAGCGTGGGATGCAAACATTAACGGCGTCCTCCTCAGCTGAGCTATAACATTAGCTAGCTCAGTGGTGCTAGGTGAGCTAGCAGTAGTTGCACGCTTCCTTCTGCACAGTGACACAGTTGGTAGATGTAGTTTGGTAGAAAGAAAATAGTTCCTACATAAAACTGTTAACAACAAGGTCTTTGGATTATCTTGAATAACCGGGTCATGATTTATGGAACGAGACACTGATGCTGAGTTTTCAAATTTATTTTTTAGTGCTTTACGCACCACAGGCTGAGTGTCACCTAGTTGCATCACACTGAAGACAAGGCAGACATCTCTATGGTCGATATCTTCAACACTCTGCAACTCACACCAAAACAATCTAGACTGATCAACAGCTCTACAGGTAAGACGAAAAATGTTGTTTTTTTATTTTAAGGTGTTGAAGTCCTTGTTGAAAAACATACTCTTGAAACTATGCTGGAGGGAACACATATCGCTCTGCAGGAGTTGTTGGAACTGCAAAAACACAGTCACTGTTGTACAGTAGTGTTAAAAAGTCAAGGGTCTTTGCTCACAAACTATTTTTGGGCGACCGTAGATAGCGCCTGCAGGAGCATTTTAACCAGACAACAGGCAAATTTAATCTGGGCTTGTCATTAAGATACTCATAGAATGAAAATATATTTGCCACAGCTGATATAATCTGCCGCTGGCAAAATTTATTTTAATCAGTGAAAGCGACGGCCAGCACTGCTCGTAATGAGAAGCTGCTACCTGAATGTTTTACCTCTCTTTCCTAATCAGAAAGAAGGAGAGATAACAGATTTGTTAACATCAGAGTTCAGCATTTCACAGTTTGTAGTTTCTGAATTCTGCGCTCAAACAGTTTTTCACATTTACACACTAACTTGGACGACCCCTTCTCGTCACTGAGCCAGTTACCAAGCAGTTATAGTAACTCTTTCTAAAGCTGTTGTTGAACATCCCTCTGATCTCTACGTGTGGCGACAGAACTTTCATTGTGTCCATTTAATATAATATTAATTCTGAGCCATGATTGAACTCGCTAAAGTGGCCTGAAGGGAGCTGCGAGGGACACTCTGTACTGCAACGGGCAGATGGCGTGGAGGAGGCCGAGGGCAGCGACACACACTGACAAACTCACACCCACGTACATGCACAAGTGACACACACAGGCAGGCACACACGCTCTTTTACATGCATGATGACCCCTCAGAGCCCCCGCTATGACACCAAACACAGCGCTTCATCCACTGACTGACAATGAATGGATCAGTGGATTAGCTGGGGATCACACACGCACACGCTATCAGTCGACCACCAGAGGCTCTGACCACATATCAGCCAAAGAATGACAGTCAGATAGGCAGGCTGGGTTGGCTCGGCTCGCTGTTGATGCCTGTGGGGCGACGTTAAGGGGCCTCAACTTTATTCGCTGCATGCACAAGATCAGCAGCCAGAGAGCATGTTGAGTTAGTTCATTAAAGTAACACTTAACTCCTGCAGGTCGGCATGGAGATGGCACTCATTTGATTAAAGTAGTTGCTGAGAGAAAGTATTTGATAGTAAAGATGCCCGTCTTTGTTCTCCTGTGAGTTACAAATCCAACACCACTGGATCTTTCGGTGCCGTATCATCCCTACCATCTCCAATACCACAGTACAGATGCTACACATAGCACTCTTAAATATCAATAAAACAATGTAGAATATCAAAAATACACATTCAATTGCTGGGCAATAATGATTTTATATTATATCACTTTACACAATATGTATTGCGATATTTTAAAATCTCCTCTAAAGTACCGTAGACTACTAAAATACAAAATTATTAATGAACTACAGTTACAATAAAAAGACAATTGTAAGAGCTATGAAAAACAGGAAATAAGTAAAAACAAAACAAAACACAAAAGTTCCTAATCATATATCAAAAGGAAAAGCTTTTCTATTAAAAAAACATTTTAATCAGTGATTTAAAAGCAGGTAATGTGCTCACAAGATGTATCTCCTCTGGGGCTTAAGGGCCCTGAAGGCAAAAGCCTCGTCACCTTACGTTGCCAGTTTTGACCTCAGGACGAGTAGCGAGGGTAGGCTTGAGGAGCTCAGGTCTTAACTTGGAGCACAGGGAGCAAGAAGCTAAGCTACATAACTGGGAGCCAAACTATGTTGAGCCTTGACTGTTATTAAAAGAATCTTTAAATCAATCCTAAAGTTAACTTGCAGCCAATGGAGGGAGACGAGAATTGGGGCATTCGAGCAACAGCATTCTGCGCTCACTAAAGCCGAGCCACTGAAGATTTACTAAGGCATGTAAACATTGTGTTACAGCAGTCAAGGCACAAAATGCACAAAAGGCGATACTGGCTGATACCGATGACATATCAATAGTATCATGCATCCCGACACAAGACAACAAAAGCGAAACAAAAACTTTATCAAAACCAAGGAGGCAAAGAGGCTGGAAAAGTGATAAATATATATATATATATATATGTTACATCAACAGTTTATTAATATCCAAATGCTGTATGTAGCCTATTAAAAACAAAACTTCATGGAGCTGGTGACAGTCCAAGTATGCTCTACATACTGAAATACACAAGCAAATGTCAGCATTGGTACAAAACTACGATCATCACATGCTCATGAGGCTTCCTGGCATCGTGCACTGACGCCTGTTAAATGAACAAAGACTCCCTATAAAAGTCCTCTCCCCCAACGTAAGAGATACCTGATGGGAAATACAGGAGTCGTCCATCTCCCCTCTGTACAAAATCAGCCGTTTTTTAGTTCATCCTTGTTTCCATCTCTAACAGAAAAAGCTTTTTGGCCCTCTGTGTTTCGCTGGGTCAACTTTAATGCCATTACAGATGCTAATGGAATCTGCAGCACAACATTTACTTTAATTACAGCTGCCACTTAATGTCTCTGTGTCCTTTTTACTGTCATATTCCTTTGAATTTGTTACGACTAGTGAGATAAAAAGTTGTTCCTCAGTTAAACTTTCCAGCCCAAAGTCGACCCAGTGATTTTGTGTTGTTATTAATAAAAGCTTTGGATGTCGCCCCTGCTGGGTCTTTCCATCTCCCTGCCTGCTTTGATGGATCACATCAACTGTTATTTCAGTAGAGAACTTTTAAAAGAGTTTTCTCCGGCTTTTAGCTCATCTCTGACAAAAGAGACTGTCGATCTGAAGCAATCTATGAGCCGTTAAGAGTAAACTGCCTCGTGAAAAGACAGATGAAGACAGAGAGATGGACATACAGGAGAAAAGAGACACAAAGAAAGATGAAGTTGCTCATCTGCTCAGAGCTGACAAAGTGGCGTGGATGTTTCTTCTAGTTTGATGAACATGTTTTTCATAATTTGCCACAAGCACTCAGAGTCACCAATAATAAAGAGCGGGCCAAAAATCCCCCACTCTCAGCTCATTAGCACTTAATGCCGACAAAATTAAAATTAAACAACTAAAAGGTCTGCACACAACTTGCATAAAAACATAATATGCACTGACATTTCAAGCTGGGCACTTCTTCAAGTGCTGAATGTCAAACACCAAACCAAACACAGCCAAATTAAAACAAAGAGGTAGTTTGCACCAAACCACATCACCACACTGCATTAGTATTAATTGTGCTAAATTGTGTTGCCATTTTAGGCACCACTCAAAAAACAGATTTTGATTTCATAAGACCATCTGGGTTAAATAGGTCAAATAAAAAATGTAATTTAATTCATTTGCAACAATTTTAATTTAATTTATTGTCTTTTTCAAACACAGCAAGCAAAGCAATGACACTGTCTGCTCTATGTGGACATTGTGTCTGAAGTTTGTCTCCATATAGCCTGCCTATTCTTGTAACACCTTGATAATGTCACTGCATATTGTCTTCCTTTTATTCCACTACTGTTACACATATACACTGGATAAACAGCCCGTTCTGAACTCCATATTCCCCACCCACATGCCCCCAGATACACCTAGCAGAGATCTGCGCTCGACTGAAAGCAAATTTTATTGTTTTACATGAGACAGAAACAAAAACAAAAAAAAAAACAACACTTCTGATCTCTGTCATTAAAATCACTTTATGTCTCCTGGTGAAGTTAATGCTGTTCAAATGGGGCTTCACTGAAGATAGATTTTTAGTGTATATTGTACTGTATATTGCCTTCCTTGTGCATCATTAAGATTAATCTGTTTAACCATAATAATAATAATACAGCTCTTGAATAAAATAGAAAGCCATTAAACCTTAATGGTGCAGGGAGAGAAAAAAGGGAAGTTAATGAGAGGGGAGCTGTCTCATTACCTACTCCTCACGTTAAATGAAGACGGAAAGTGAATCCCTGCTGAAGAAACACGGACATGAGTGAAATAAAAACTACAAACAAGACAAAGATTAAGAAGAAAATGGGGTGTAAGAGCCTGAGAAGCTTGAGAACCAACGTTGATGGAAAAAGAGAGACAAAGTTTCTAACTACTTGTCTTCACTTTGCTAGTTAGTTTGCCAAGAAAAACAATCTGACAACACAAATGTTCTCATTAAAACTCACAGAACTCGGTCCACAAATATAACACTGTGTAATGAGGTTTCTTCCATCTTTGACTAAGTGTAAATAGTACGGTCATTGGTATCCAACAAGTATAATGACCACAAGGCAGCCAGGAGTTTCATTGTGTTTGGCAAACTTACAATTATTTCCTACTTCTGCCAGTAACAGAAATTAGTGGTCGACAGCGACAAGTTTTGCTTCTTGAACTTAAGAAAACTAGCCGTAACTAAAATTGCAGCTCCTGAAATGTACAGTTTGAGTTCAAAATAATTGATAGTTACAGAGAGCAATGTTAGAGGAAAAAAAACAACATAAAACAAACAAACATGAAACTCTGTTTGGAGCGTACCTTGTTAAAATAAATCAAAACCTATATGACTGGACCATGTGGGAATTTAATTTGAAAGGACGAACGCAGGAAGTGGCCACACTCAGCAGTCAGACAGGAGTCACACTACAAACCAATCACAGCCGACAGATATCTTTCCCCTCTTCTGGAAATATTCAGTCTGATAAATACGGAAAAGTTGAACATGTTAGTGCAGGTCTACCCAGGGCTTTACATCTGTCCCATGGACGATAGGCCTACACATTTATAAACAGCTCCTGGAAGAAGATCAGCTCTGCACTCAGGATTTCAGGTAAATAGGCTACGATACAATGCTTGTTAAGGTTGTTTAGCAACCTCAGACGCAACCTGCCGCCATGCTCTTGAAAGCTGGCACAAAAAAGGCACAAGAGTAGCACCCAGCGCCCGACCTCATGTTTCCTAGGCGGTTCAAGACGCAGCATGTGTGCGGCCCCTAATTTCCAGGGCTGGTACCTGCGGTTATTCCACAGGCTAGTTAATAACATGTCGGGCAGGAAATCCAAAGTGTGGGATCATTTTGAGAAGGTGAAGGACCAACCCAAGGTGATATGTAAACTCATCTTCATTGGTCCACTACAAACATGACGTATCATGTGAAACATGGAAGTAGCTACATGCCCATTAGCCCACAGAGTCATTAACAGGCGGCTCGCTCAGTGTGTGACGTGCACTTGTAGATAAAATATAGGCCTATATTAATGAAGGTTCATTAGTACGGTTTGTATTTCTCTGTAATGTAGCACAGTGTTAACAATGTTACTGAGACTATTCTTTCTCACACCTTCAACTCAAACCACCAAAATATATCATTTAATAATTAGTTAATAGCGTAAACATGTGGGCGACTAGTTGACTAATGGCCTTAAATGACGACTATTGGTCGACTAGGAAAATTCTTAGCCGGGGGCAGCCCTCGAGGAATGAGAGAAGTAGAAAAGTAGGGAGGACAGACATCAAGCCCTCTGATATTCTACCAAAAGCTGAGTGAATGAGTTATTCATGTTTTTAGTGTCTCTCTGTCTCCCTCTTCACTGGGTCTTCTGCTTTCTCAGCTCAGCAGGGAAGCACATTTACCAGACGCACCACGTCATATCAAAAACTGAAAAATACGTTTTACGAGGGGAGCGGCATGATTCCAAACTTCTAAAGACATCACCTTTTTTTAAGTGAAAGTTATGAAAGCTCTTCCAGTATGAGCACATTTTCAGTTATGGAGAATGGCTGGAGGGTGACTTAAGTGTTGTGTAATTTTTTTTACTCCCCATCTGCAGTTTGAATCAGTGACTGCCAGCCACATCTGACAGCAAAAGCTCTCTCCTCCATCAAAATACATTTTACATAAAACTTAACAAGCTGATTCTGCAAGAATGGAAAATGGATTTTATTGTAAGAATTCAACAGCAGCTCTTTCTTTTCTCCGTTATCACCAAGACCATGAGATTTTATAGTGTGTTTGGATCTGCCACTATCACAAATGATTCTAACAGGTGCTGAGGTGTCGCCCCCAGGAGCATCACTTACAGTAAGCTTTTAAGTACAGCACAACATCTGATAGAATAAGAGCATTGTTATGATGAACCTTCTACCTGCAACACCTTAAAGAAGTGTATCACTGCTGGAAAGATGGTCATTTAATAAAACTGAGCTGTCTATACTTTTGAAATCGGTGCTATATATTCAGAGAAATCAGAAAAAAATGGGCTGTGGCATTTGCTTTTGTTTAAGAGGTAGAAAACCTACAACTACCAGAATGTAATGCACCACACCAGATACAAGCTTGGCTGTTTTGAGAACAATATAAATATGATAAAGAGAAAGAGAAAAAACTTCTATCCATGTCCATGGTGCCGGGTGTAGGGAAATGCACAAGTACAATCTGTAGTTCGAGCAACAGCACTCGTCAGGATTGGAAGGTATCTTGGTGGGTTCCAAAATCTACCAGCCTCTCAATACATGACCACTGCTTCTCTGGTAAGTGACGCATATCTAGCAGCCACTTGCAAATTTTACCAGCATTTGGCTGGTGGCTGCTGCTAATTTCCACTAGAGCCAGCAAAAATCCGCCAGATGCTGCAAAATGCGTCATCCAAAAGATCTGACCTGAGAGATGAGCAGAGACATCTGGGCGCTGGTAAGACAGAGGGAGTTTACCATGGTTCATTTACACATACTACCCACATTGTTATGGTTCGACTTCAAATTTTTTTGTTACCAATGTTTTGCCACCTTTCACAGAGTAATAGCTCATTTCAGAAACTTTTTAAGGTGGAATGTGGGAGGCAAACTCTAGTATTTGTGAAAGCTGAATCTTTCATTTTGGACCTACAAAGCTGTAGGGCTATGCCACAAATTTGAGTTAAACAGTTTTTGTGGACCCTACAAAACTTTTCACACCAGCATAAAACTTTCTCTCCAACTCTCCAACATATGTACATCATCATCCTCAACTACTACAAACACAGAATTCCATTTGCCCTGTTCAGAGCCACCTCATTCAAGTGTTACCAGCCCATCAAATGGGCTGTGGTTTTAGCCACACAGATATGGGTTAGGAGTGTTGTGAAAAGCAATTTCATTAGGTTTCACTCTCAGTAGATTTAGACACAAAAACTACGTTGTTGGGTTTAGGAAAGCAAATCATGGTACATCAATTTAAACAACAGTCACCATTAATCATTAAAATAAATCAATGTTGACTTCTGGTTGGAAGACAAACTCCACTCTCCTGGATCATGTGTGTTTCCGTCAATTATTGTACAATCACAAAGATATGCACTTTTTCAATAGAAAAAATATCTCATGCTTAGTTATTAAGCACATTTTCAGTGCAAACCTTGTCAGTGAACTATGAGGGCAAAAGACAAAAACAAAATAATAATTCATTAATCCTAATCAAGGTGAATGAGGTTACATCGCCCAGCCCTAAAAGTAGGTGTATCAGGCCCCTCCTAACCTGATAAATGTCATTAAATGGCTTGATAATAGCAGAATCAACTGCAAAAGTGAGTTAACGTCTGTCTCCATCTTCCTGCTGTCTGAAAGTCCAGACTAAACACACCTCAAAGACTGACATCAACTAATGCTAATGAATAAAAAGATGATTATAACTTGCATTTTGATAATTTATAAAACATTAACAGTGTAAAATCTGTTTTTTGGTGAGTTTTTTTAATCAAATGGTATTGAACTACACACTTTGGAGGGAAAGGACATAAGATCGCAGTGCATTCTGGTTACATATGCTCCCAGAATCCATATTTTTACACTTTCTCCCTCAACCCGTGAAGAGCTGATCTCACAGAAGTTCTCTTGGGTTTTCAGTCTATTGAAACAGAAAAGATGGAAAGATGGTGACAAGATTTCCCGAGGGCAAATCCACTGGGGCTAAACCACTACTGAAACACATCGCCAAGTTTTGAAAATGACAAGCGGTCCCAGGCAGTGAACGGACCAAGTATAAAATGGCAGCTAAAATCCCCTCTGACTATCAGTTGAGAAAGTGCTGAGTGAGGAAACCAAGGCTCATTTGGCTCCAGTAAATCACTACTGAATAAAAACATGAGGGCAAAGAGAGTTTAGAGTCAGACGGTCCACTTCAGCAGCCACGCAGATGACAGAGAGATGGTACAAGGTTCATTTAATATAATCAATGAAACTCAGTATTCCCGGTGAACCCAAAGCAAAGTTGTGCTTTCAAATGGCATTGAAAGTTGCTGTTTAATAAATGGATACTTCAGAGTACTTCAGAGTTCTTTGTTTCTATTTCAGGCTCAATCAAATAGCTAAAATGTGGTGCTTGCTTGTCAGTAAACATGCACATCAACACAAGGTCAATATCAACCAAAGTAGATGCAGCAATAACAAATGAGCAAGCTGCTCAAAAAGTTATTGCTTAGTGACTCACTTGTTCAGCTACCTGAACACAACCAAGGTGACAATCAGCAAACATAGAAACCATGTGAGTCAAACAGTAGCTAACTTTAGCGACAATTTACATCAGCCAACATAATAACAGGATAATGAAAGCAGCCACAACTGGTGTTCGTGTCACACGGCATGTGATGTATTCTACAAATAATGGACCTACTGTCAGTCAACCCCAAAGTACGTCAGCCTCTTCAAAAGATTCATCAGAGCAGCAGCAGCACTGTTTTGCTCCAGGTCACATCCTCTGTTGTTCACTCTGCGCGAGGATCCTGATGAAACCAAAAGAATCAAAAGATGTATATCAGGCTTTCATGCACCATGTTTGTCATGTGGATGCTCAAGTCTGCCTTGGCTTTCTAGTGTCATCACTGCATTGACAAATTCAACCAGAAAAGACCACTCTATGACCCTGTGGCTGGATCAGTTGGGAGCCACTGTATTAGATGATTCAGATTTGTGCTAATTTAGCTTAGTCTAAAACAGTATCATAACATGAACATGATGTCTTTTGATTAAATAACATTCTCTGTGCACAAAGTGAGAGAAAAACATTCCCAAGCAGGCAACAATTATGTGGAGAGGACAAACAGTTTGACTGCGCAGGGAAAAATGAAGCTGTGAAAGTTGGAGGATGTGGTGAGAGCTTTAAAACTCTACACTTTAAAAAAGTGGGTTTGATTCATAAATCATAATCACATTCCTTACCCTGTGAGTGAACTTTTACATTTCAGCAACACTGTGTCTTTTTTTTTTTAACAAAGACCTTAAAGTTATTGTAGTTTTATTTATATAAAAACATAGGCTGTAGCTTTTGGTGTGTCAGAGTTGTTTTTGTGTCTCATCTCTTCGTGGCAGGGGAACAGAAACTTTAAATTGTTTGTGTCAACAGCACATAATTTACATTTCCTGCTTATTTCAGAAGTTTGGTGAGACTGTGTGGAATTAAACATTAACGTTGCTTTTCAGGTCTGCGGCAGCAATTGGAAAAGATTAGACTATTTATCTAACACTACTTTGCAGCACTTGAGTAAGATTAGGCCATTCATATTCAGTTTGCATATGTAGCATTTCAGTATGTTAAGAAGGAAGCCAGTTAAAAGATGATATATGCAGGCAATATTCTGAGTGTACATGATGCAGCAGTGGTGTATAAATCATGCAAAAACATATTAACGTTACATATTCTGCTCTCGAGATGAAGCTATATGCATAATGACTACAGCCTCATTTTAATTCTCAATATATACACTTTCTTCATGAGCTAAGTCTCCAAAAAAACCTGCACCACTCTGCACACATACACACAGGAAGTAGTATCACAAGACAAACTAAGTATACAGCAGAAGTCAGAGACTTTTTTCCAGCACTCAATGATATCCTCACTCCCTCACAAACACAGATGAACACACACTCATAAACACACTACTGCACAAACACCAACAATCAGGCACACAGACAATGTCAAGCACATTTCTCTGCGCTAAGGGAGGTCGCAATGGTTTCTCTTGTCAACAGGAATGACAACGCAGCCGACTGTCAGGATGAAAACAATGACAGCTGCACTCTGCAATTACCTGGAACATCAACAAGAACCCATTTACCAAGACATCCCGCTGGGACGTCCCATTATTCCTCCTGTCAAGACATATGCCACTGAGACTCCCCATTATTCCCTCTGCCATCAGGGGAAGCCACACACACACTGCGGTCCGAGATGAAAGCAATAGATACGCACACCCTGTCATCAGAGCACATGTGATTTATCAAACACACATACACACACCAACAGCCTGATGTAAAGAAATGCTGTGAACTGACTGTCATGTCTTCAACTAAAGATAACGTCATCTGTACACTGAGCTGAGAGGCAAAGTTTTACTTTCATAAAACAAAGAAGTTGAGAAGACCAACAAAAAAAAGTATATTAAGTATAGACCTTTTTACCGTTAGTAAACAGTATGATTTTTTTTGGTGGGCGGGGCTTAGCTGGAGGCAAAACAAGTCTCCACAGACATTAGTTAGCGCTAGTTAGCAGGTTCTGTTGGCTTGTTTTTGACAATGCAGGAAGATGATGTGAGTGGTGCGTTCAGAAATACTCATTCCAAGTGCCGGTGCGCATTCTGACATAAACTGGACAGTTCTTAAAGTTGTAACGCTGTCAAAATGTACCGTTTGGTTATCCAATGCACCGCGCTTTTGGAGTAGCAGAGCACTCTTTGGGCACTCTGTCTGGGGAGTACGAACGCACCATGTCAGGTCACTCACTCTCCGGGATCGCCAGTGTTACTTGAATAAGTAAACACTGACCAACGGGACCAGACTGGCCGACCTGTATGCTCTCACTCAGTGGATGGATGATGTCACAGGAAGCTTTGTGGTTGATTACTATGCCAATCTTACGACACAGAGGACGACACTTGAACAGTTTTCTCCAGTTTGTTTTGCTATTGAAGCTAACGTTAGCTACTTCGCTAAAAAAAGTTAGCGTTCCAGAGAAATCCAATCTTCCTCTTAATAGCTCCCCAATTTCTGATGAGATAGACATGATACCCCTTAATACACATTACGTTATTCATCCCTACAACAGGAAATACTTTGGTCTTATCACATTTAACCATCTTTGTTTTTGTTGACGGGCAGTGGCGGCTGGTTTTGACCCATGACTCCTTCTATTCTGGCTCCCAATAACACAACAAGACCGCATTTTGAGACTCCTATGTAGCCTACAGCCCTGTGATGGTGAGACGTGTTTTGCCTCCAGTTAATGAACTGATGTCATTGTGACGTCAGCCCTAAAAGGGTCTACACAAAAAAAATACTAATGCATCACAACGCTATCTGCATTCGTTTGAAAAGTCAGTATAATTAAATTCAAGTCATTAAAATCTCTCTATCAACTTCAAACACTAAAGTAACAGATTGTTTTGACAGCTACTTTGTTTCCTCGACCACATTACAGCTCTTACCTCATCAATGTAAATGCAACCTTAAGGGTCTTTTTAGCCTTCAAGTCTATTTCCTTTCTAGTTAAGTGCACAAGTACATGATTATGTATTAGGCTGTGAGTTCTGTCAAAACTCCTCAAGTACAAAGAGGTACTATGGCTGGCCAGATGCAGAGGAGACACTAAAGAAGAAAGCAGCTGCCACTTAAGTCCCGCTCTCTCCGCACAGCCAGCACAGACGGGGAGTAACACCCTGTCTATACAGGCTGAGAAGTGAAAGCAGCACATTAGCAGCTCTGCAGCAGCACTCTCAGTCCTCCACAGGTGTCTAGACAGGAAGCATTCAGGCACAGTAGTGCTGTGTAGGTCACCCGCATTTTGGCAGCCCAGTTCAAAATCACAGTATTTACCTTTGAAAGAAAAAAAAAAAAGACGTGAAAAGACATTTTAAACAAGAACCATTACAGCACATGGCCTGTGCAGACAGCTTTATTGATTAAAATAGAAGTGAATCTGTTCTGCGAGAAGCACATGAGATGGACAACTGCAAAACAAGGCTGAAAAGCCTCCTGTGCCAGACAGGATGTAGGCGTAGCGCATTGACAAACGCAGCTCAGATGTGTTTATCATGGGTAAACAACCGAATGCCAGGATTAGACAGCATGATATCATAATATCAGTCCTGTCCAATCAACTTTGCCACTTAAGCTAGTCTTGAAAACCTGCAACTTTAAAGCCACAGAAGTCGGTAATATTGGTCTTACATGGAGTTTGGGCACAGACAGATCACATTATTTGCCCACCAGCCCCATCAGTTTGCTTTTTTTTTTTTTTTAAATCAATGCTGTAAATAAGTAAACTGATAATGTTAATGAGGGTAAAGGAGTTGGTTACATGGCTAAGAAGTTGGAGGTGTGAGGCTGTTCACATCCCAGCTACATCAGCTGATCTCAAACGACCAAATCCACTGATGAAGCAGCTGGTTGATGAAGGGAGTCAGCTGATAGATCACATGATTCCTTTCTATGCAACCAATTGACAAATCTCATTCAGGGCGCTCTTTTTAAACTGCTCTGACCTGCTTCCTCTGCAAGGCGCTTGGCAACCTGCCTCCACCCCAGCTACTCCTTTTCATGCTGTGTCTGACTTATCAATGTCATTTCTGTTTGTCATTGATGCTGCTCTGTTCTGTTAACAGGGGGTCTTTGCTGCTTCTCTCCCTGCCTTAGGCTTTCCACGAAGGCACATGGAGGGGCAGGGAGGTTTGCTCCTCTGCCTTAAGGCTTTCAAAGTAGGCACATGGAAGAGGCTTTCTGCGTAGACCTAAGAAGGGCAGAGGGGTCCCAGAACAGAGCCATACTGCCAAATATAACACTGCAAATGGGAATAAAGTTTTCTTTGACTAAAGTGTTCCTGACTATACTGCAAATGGACTGCACTTCTGGAGCATTTTTCTAGTCCTCTTCTTGTATAGCGTATTTCTAGTCTTCCAACCACTCAAAGGGCTTTTACACTACATGTCACATTCACCTATTCACACATTCAGTCACACACCGGTGGCCAAGGCTACCATACATGGTGCCGCCTGCAACTCAGTAACCATTCACATGCATTCACACACCACTGGAACAGCCCAAGGACTTTGACACTCAGACTGGAGGAGCCAGGGATCAAACCACCAATCTTCCAATTGGTGGAAAACCCGTTCTTCCTCTGAGCCCCAGTCGCCATATGCTGTTTTCACTAGCAGTAACTTTATACAGAAATTTACAGATATTGACCATCGTCCAAAAAAAATAATCTTGTTCGTACCACCAGTGTTGTCACGAGTTTATTAACCTGTAGGAAAATTTCCTCACCATACCATTCCCAGTCAGGATTCAACAGTAAGTCTAAAATGTCTCTGTCAAGTCATGGCAGGAAAATTATCACGAATCACCTTATCTGACATAATAAATACCTGTAAGGATAGAATTGTTGTGTCGTCAGATCCTAGCTGGGTTCAAGACTGTGAATCACCACCAACTTCAGTGATTCAGATAGTTCTGGTGTTGTACCCACTGACAGCTGATTATGAATGGGGATGTCACCCTTCTACATGACTGTCCAGCTACTGTACATTCATGAAAAACAGCAGCAGATTATATCTTTTCAGCTGCACAGGTAGTTGTGAGTCGACTTACACAAATAACTTCTGCGTCAACTTCTTTGATCACAGTGAAAAATGTGACGTTAACTGCTGCTAGCAACTGCTACATGATGCACACGAGCACAGTGTCAGGCTGACAGAATGAAGTGAAATGAAATGTAAATTTAGTCTGAATATCAGACAAGTCTGATCCCGGCATTACGTCAAACTTCACCTAATCCAAATTCAAACTCAGACCCAAATCTTGTCTCTAAATTACCCCTTTTACAGAACCTGTCAGGATGTCTTCACTCTCTAAGTCTAAGCGTCAAAACCCACTCACATCCTATACAAAGGCTGGACTGACATATGAAATAAAGCCTGTGTCTGATCTCGTCTAATGGTTCTCCAACCAGCATGTAACTGTCAGTGTCACATACTGGGGAGAACAGTGAGTCATGCACCTCAACTATATGTCTTTGTGTTTGTGGTATAAAAGGTGTGGGATTAATCTGCCTGAGACATATATATCTGTCTTTGGCCTTTTCACATCACTGATGGCCGGCACATCGTGAACTGACATCCTGTATGAGAGTGTGTGTTTGATCAATGCCCTGCACGTCACCCCTGAGCCTACCTCTCAGCATGGGAAGAGAAAAAGAGGAGAGATGGAAGAGAGTTGTCTTCAATCAACTTTCTGTTGTCAGCATCATGCTGTTCAACTTTTTCAGTCTGCACACACAGAGAGCTAAACAAACACACGTACAGTACACACACTCTGCAAAGCTTATTAACATCAGTTGTTTTGTCGCCTTTTAAATTATTAAATTAGATAAATTAAATCATTAGCCAAAGAAAAAGAAACAGTGCGCTTCTCTTCTGTCTGCTCCTCTGTTCATTTCATTTGTGCACACAAGAAAAACACCATTCACACTCAGTAAATAACTGCAATTATGTTTAGACATTTTTCAATAGAAAATCTAATTCGAGACGACATACATATCCAACCAGTTAGAAACTTCGCAGGAAGGATTTAAGGAAGCAAAAGCGCAGGTCTATAAAGGCCAAAACACACTAGCGGCGAACGGCACGTGTCCGAAATTACGCCCCTGTCATTTTCAGCGTACAACACCACACCAGTGGCGATGTGCATCGGCACTCCTGGATGCGCTGCCCCGCAGACACCACTGTCCTATTTCCAGCTTCGTTGCCCCTGGAATTAAATGCATATTTCCCCCAATCGCTTTCTGGGTGCACATACTGATTCTCATAGTAGCTCTTTTTTTCTCTGCTCCTATCGCAGCTCGACTCCTCTCCTCACATTGGATATATAAAGAGAACTCTGCAAACCCATGCGCTAACTGATATCTGCTTATTTCAGCAGGATCTGGCTGACTGGGTCACAACTTTTTTCACAGTAACGACCAGATGAACAAAAATGCTGAAGGATCAAAGTGGATAGTAGCCTGACATTTAGAGTCTATCAGGATGACACTTCCAAATGTTGTCTTCTCTGCTCCTTGTTTGAGTTTTTCTTCAAGGAATATAATCTGTAAAAACTGAGAGGAGACATCTTGGATGCCAGCGAGCAGAGGAAGCCCTACTGCTCACTCAGTGGTGACACACTCCATCTTTCAAGCTCGTAACAGTGATTACATACTTCTCTGACTGTGCTTACTTTCAGCTTGTTCTGTGCTTACAAACTCTGAAGACTGCTACTGTTCAAACTTTTCTTCCTCCTCACCCAGGGTTTTGGTTGTTCCTAAACTTCCATAACAAAAGCAGTCAAACATACTGTGTGTAGTTATCTATAAGAGCAGTGCAGAAAAAAACTCCAAAGTGATCACGCTGATGTTGCTCGTACGCTGACATCTGATGGAAACACGTTTGTGTACCGATGATTTATCACGTGTGGACTCATATGAACACCACAGACAAAAGTTAAATCTAATATGCTCAACTGAAGACACAGAGACGGGAATCACAGTGTGTTTAGATTTCCCACCACTGCCAAACCTCTGACCTGGCAATATGTCAGGTAACCAAAACTCCACACAATAAACAAGTCGCTTAAAGAGTCCACGTTAATTGTGTTTACAAGCCCCGGGTTGTTTGTAATTAACCAAACTAAACCCTAACAAACCAAAAACATGCAATAAAATAAACTTTTCCACTGTGGTTTAGAAACGATTGCATGCAGAGTCTCGAAATAATCTATGACGAGAACAATGACTAGTTAAATATCTAATGTGGATTGTTAAATGCTTCTCCTCTCCTTGTTTGTCATCAGATGTAATTTAGCAGGGGCGGCTGATATCTCAGTGACATTGACCCTTCTTCTATCAGTTTACATTCACACTCCTTCTTTCCACTTGTGCTACTCTTTGCTGCCGACTGTTTCTGGCCTTTCACAGCTTTCAAATTTCTTCCTCTCCTCTATGTCATCTCTCTCCTCACCTTTCTCAGACTATTTCTGCCTTCAGAAAAATACAAAGCTGAGGAGGCCTCTCTACTGTATAAACAGGACATCATGCCCACATGAACGGGCTTCCTTAAAATGTAGAATCCCCACAATAACAGCCATTATACATCAAAGCTGTAGTTGGTAACTTAATAAACTAACTTTTTGTTATATTTACTGAAACTTTTACTGTATAAACACAATCTGTGAAAAAATCATGTTCCTCTGCCTCATCGATTTTTTTCTATTGGCCTGACTGCACACGAATAAACACAACCAGTCAGAGTCATGGGGTCTCATAAGTCTAGTTCAGACCAAAGATAAGCAACAAGACTAAACCGTTTTAGAACGTTGCAGAGAAAAGTTGCAGCAGTGTGAACTGGTCAGTCTGAGCTCGACTCAAGCTGGCTGATGGTGTCACCTGCAACTTAGCTAGTCAAATAGCCGACAGCTGGTTTAAGAATGTAAAGCACATCATCTGTTTCAACAGCCAAACAGCCTGTAGTGAAGTCCACTGGTCAAGTCAAAATGACTGCATGTTTGCTTGCTGTAGCAGGTGCTCCGTCCCAGCCAAGCCCTTTGTTTCCGTCTTCACAGTGTGACGGTGTCAGATGGCGGGTTGCTGCTGCTGCTCACTGCACATATTTTTGCTCCTGCCCCACACACATTCTCACCGATTGATTAATTGGCGCTGCTAACTCACAATATTGTGGCGTATTTATTATGAATGCAGTCCATCTGATGCTAGTTTTTTTTCTGTTTTTCACTGTTTCATCACTACTACAAACACAGCTGTGGCCAGTATCTCACTTTCACTATCCTCATTCATATTTTAAGCAGCTACAAATTATATTCAGCTACAAAATAAGTCTGAAAAGCTGCAAATCAGAACAGAAGTACAGAGAGTTGTTGCATAGAGATGATACACCATGTCACGTAGCTGCATTGGTGTGAACCAGCAGGAGCATTGCAGAACAGCGCATTGCAAGTAGTTGCTTGTTTGTGTATGTGACTGGACCATGGATTCCAGTGGTTAAAAGAAGAAAAATATGACCTTAAAGACAAAAAATAAAATATTCAACATCCACTAAATCTTTAACTAAATCCCAGGCTGCTTACTCCTACTACTACTCCAATAAAACCGTTTAACACAAACTCATTTTTGACATGAAAAACTTTCCAGTCTTGTAAAATGAGCACACATACGTGTTCCTTTTCAACCAGCTCATCCCAGCTGAGCTGAACTCCCTGACATTATGTTTCAATAGCCCTGTTATTTAATATCTTTGTTCTGCTTCTACTGAAGGCCCGACTGTCCCTTCATCTCTTGACTCCTCATTATGCTGCTGGTGATACAGGAGGTTAAAATTATTCTTGTAATGTGCCTCCTGTGAGCCAGTCTGGATAAATCTCTGAAATATTAATTCTACTGGTTCAAATAAAATGCAAAGACTTCAAATAGACCTGTACACGTAACTTCATGCAGACGCAGAGCAAGGGGAAATGCTCCTGATGATGACAGTTGTGACAAATCACAGAAATAAGGCAGAAAAAGTTATTTGTCTTTGTACAGGAGACATATAAAAAATACAGGAGTTGGGGATTTATCAAGATTGGTTTTTGCATGTTCTGCAGATGGGCAGAGATATCATTGTGATTTATTACACCTGCTGACGCTGTGTTTCACGACATACTGTGGGTGGAGTTTTCAACATAAAACATAGACACACAAATTCATCCATCATGCTCATAAACAGACACACAGAGAAAAGAAATGCACGCACACTGCTCTAATGGTGCCCCCACACTCCACCCACACTCATATTTTAAAACCCATTCCCACAATCATCATTTAGCATAATTATTGAATCTGACCAAACACACATTATGAGGAAAACAGCCTCTTGTGTTTAAACCAACCGAAAATTCAGTTTCTTGTGAGACTGAATTGTCTGGAAAATCATTTCTCCACTCACATAAAAAAATGAAGTAAAAAAACACACATCTAACCCGAACATGATTAAGGGCAGTACCCACACAAATTCTTTCAAGCAGCTTATGTAACACTGAAAATAAAAAGACTTCAAAGTTCACACATCACATTCCCCTTTTAACAATCCACTGTGAATTAGCGCTTATGGTTGAGTCAGACAGGTTTTGCAGTTGCTCGTGACATGACTCACTTCACAGTATTAGTAAATCCATTTCCAGCTTTATAAAATAAGATTAGAGCCGCATAATTGTAGCAGACTACAGACACAGAATGTGCACTTACAACGCATCTTGTTCCTGACTACTGGCACAATTCAAGATAGTTTTTTTTTTTCTTCAAAATACTAAAAGATAAGAATTCCCACACATCAGCACTAAGTTTCTGTCATAGACTTCCCTCAGGCGTGACTATAATGTTGCATCTTTAATAAACTCTGCTGAGATTGTCAACTTTTTGTTTTGCATGACTTCAGATGTGCTAAGACAACATTTAGTTTTTTGCAACCTGTGCAGTATACGTTATTTTATTTTCCCTTAGGATGCTGAAAAACTAACAAACCTGGCGTGTCTTTAAGTGATAGTGAAGGGAGGCTGGATGATTTAGAGGGTTAATATATTTTCTCATCACACGCCCTCATGTCTGAACAGCTGGTTGCACCCTGTGTGTATCGATCCCTAAAGATGCTCACCTGACACTGATGATTTGCTGTCAACTTTAAGTTCCACTTCATGGTTTTATTGATTGTATAAATGCCTCTGGTGGTTACTCTGCTGTTTAGGGCTGCAGTGGTTTCATTTTATTTCATTTAATGGGAATAGACTGCCCTTTTCCCCAGTCTAGTGAGTTGATATCTTTTCCGCTCTGTAGTTAAAAAATAAAACAGTGAAAACATACCAGAAATTTATGAAATCTGTGCAAGTCAGGTCGTGGCTGAAACCTCATGGATCACTCATGTTGCATATGTCTTTAGACTTGCAGTCATCAGGAAGAATCCATTCATTTTCATGGATACCTGGGAAAGACAGGATTGGTCTTTTTAGTCAAATGTGATACATACAATCACCAAAAAACTCTATGTCTGGTGAGATTTATAATATTCAGCCTAGCTTTACATTGCTCAAAGATGCAAATGCGCCCTTGCTTAATTCTGTTAGCCTCATGAATCTGATGACTGTAGATCTTACAAACATTTTAAAGACAGTAGCAACTTCACTTTAATTCTAACATCACTTGGACTTCAGTCTTTTGACTTGGGAATTACGTAGGGGATATCCTCCACAAAACCAAAGATTTAAAGTCATGTCATAGAAAAGTGTGCAGTGATTCAACTCTTCATTTCCCTGACAACAGATTTACTTTACTTAATCCAACAGTAGGTGTCAGTTTACATGTTTGGCAGTGCACAACAGCAGACAGACAACAGATGATACCACAATTATTATCACATTCAAATGCAAAGACTTTGCTGTGATCAACAAAACGCAGATCTTTTGCAGGACATGCAAACCATTCATCTCGAAAATTAAAAATGATTATAAACGACCTTATTAACAGAAAACATTATGACATTATGGCAGGAA
Source organism: Cephalopholis sonnerati (assembly GCA_019142605.1). Classification (NCBI taxonomy): domain Eukaryota; kingdom Metazoa; phylum Chordata; class Actinopteri; order Perciformes; family Serranidae; genus Cephalopholis; species Cephalopholis sonnerati. Next base: position 41,048,959 of record JAGQAX010000004.1, on the reverse strand, counting down.
AAGCAAATGTCAGGTGTAATTAATAACAGTAATGACTATCTTCTATTTAGATTTGCCATTTCTCACATGACAGAACTGACACTTCATTAACAAACTTTTTTTTCACTTGTGTTTTCCTCCTATGAGAAGCTGAAATCTCTGCCATGATTGGTGTTCATTAGGCCTATGCCATATAATTCTTAAATTCTTTTAAATGACGTTATCTTTGTTGAAGGGCACAAAGAAGACTAAGTATGGAGTGTGGACTGGTAGCTGGAGAGGTGCAAGTTCCCTCCTGGGCACTGCTGAGGTGCCCTATAGCAAGGCATCAAACCCCCAACTGCTCAAGGCGCCCCTCCAAGGCAGTGCCCTCACTCTGACATCTCTCCATTTAATGCATGTCTTGGTCCTGTTTGTGCATGTGTGTGTATTTCGGGCCTGTGTGTATATGACAACAGAGTGAAAAATCCCCCCGGATTTAAAGGTATATCTTCTTTTCTTAACAATCAATATTTGGGCCTTCTTGTAATTGTCTGAAAAGCCTAAAACTGTTGAAACTTTCCAACATAATATTAAGACATCTTTTCACCAGTGCTTTCTCCTGAATTTTTTTTTTTTTTACTGATGGTTGTTTTGTCTTAGCTTGTAGTTTTAAACTGAATTTTACTTCATCTTTAATTTTTATCATCTTTGTTTTTCACTATCAAAAATGTTTTGATTGTCTTCTATATTCAGCACTTTGTGTTGCATTTCATGCAGGTACTGTGCTATAAAAATAACTTGTCTTGTGACTTGCAAATCACACTGTCCCACTTCTGAATTCAGTTAGCACATTACAACACATTAAGGTAACCTGCTGTCTCAGAATTCTAATTCTCTGCTAGTTTTTACAGCACATTTACAAATTTAACATAGTTTTGACATGATAAAACAACAGTACATTTTTTTTCTAATATCATTACCTTTAGCTAGCAGGCTAACAGCAGTGAAGCTAACGTTTTAGCCACGGACTGTAAAAGTAATGGACGTTGCTACTGTGACGTCACCTATTAGTTTGTGGCACAGGTGTTAGCTAGGCTATAACCTATTAACATTATGTCACCTGGCTTTAAGCTAACATTAAGCTACAGCTTTTAGCTTTACTGAGTACCGTCCCTCCGTATTTTGGTGGCGGTATTTTAGTTTTCTAAGCTGACGTTTTCTGACCACAATGAAAAGATGACTGAACATAAATTTGAGTCACCGGTCAAACTTTCTTACCGGAACTTTCTCTGCACTGCGGAAAACTGCCGAGCTGCTTCCGTTGTGTGATGCCGGACGCCATGTTGGTGGTTTGAATTGATTGGTTAGCCGTTCGGCAAATAGCATTCTGAGTCAGCCCATTGGTCAGAGCTCGTCCAATCAGATTCTTTGTAGGCGGGAGGTTATCCTGCCTACAAGTTCGGTAGTTTTGTCACAGTCGCTCCGAAATTAGTACGAGTATGAAATAGAAGTTTGTAATTTTAGTAATAAAATACATTAAAACAAATAAAAATGTAAATATGAAGTAATAAAATACATTAAAACAGACATAATAATGTGCATTATGCTACAATGTTCACACTAGTACTTCATATAAATAAATAATATATATATATATATATATATATATATATATATCTTTACTGTGCTGAGTCTGTATGCATGCACAAATACACGAATATGTGCATTGTACTTCATTACACTGTATCAACTAGTGTTACATTCAGAAATATAAGACGTGTTGAATAAGTACTTACATTCAAGAGGTGTTGGTGAGAATAAAGTGAATAAAATGAAGAATATTGCACAGTTAAACTATTGAAGAGTTTTGCATGATAAAAAAAACAACAAAAAAGTAATTATAATTGTACCTTAAGTCACTATTGCACTGAAACATAATAGATAATTATGAATTATAGATGCAGATAGGATAACTACAGCTTAAGACGAGATATCCCACCAAGGTATTTCTACAAAAATACGAAAGGGACATTGTTGTGGACTGCTCAATTTGTCAACTGATTCCAGCAGATTTATGCCATCTAGTTTGGTCAGTTGTCTCTGAATGTTCCATTTCTAATGAAAATATATTTTTTGGCTTATATACATACCCTCCTACCAAAGCAATTCAATACTATATCATCAAATTTATTCTGTTACTTGCAAAATCTCATTGGTAAATCTGGGTTTTCCAGCCATAAAGCTCCTTTTTAAATTTTGAAAATTAACTCAAACAATACATTACATTAATCAGGGGAATAAATATAGACAGTGAAGGCAGGGTGGATGTGCTTGGAGAGAGTGGTGATTGAGATTCAATCATTCATTCATTTTCTATAACCACTTATCCTGTTGGGGGTCGCAGGGGGCTGGAGCCTATCCCAGCTGACACTGGGTGAGAGGCAGGGTTCACCCTGGACAGGTCACCAGACTATCACAGGGCTGACACATAGAGACAGACAACGATTCACACTCACATTCACACCTACGGACAATTTAGAGTCACCAATTAACCTGCTTGTCTTTTGACTGTGGGAGGAAGCTGGAACACCTGGAGAAAACCCAGGCAGACACAGGGAGAACAACGGAAACCCTCTTGCTGTGAGGCGATATGCCAACCACTGCACCATCGTGCCGCCACTTGAAATAAAAGCAATATTATTCTGTATCCGACTGTCAGCATTACCCACACATTAGTCCTATGAGATTTTTTTTTTAATCATTTGTGCCGACGAGATCTGCTCACATTAAGGACTTGTACTTTTAGGGCTTCAGGGGCTCTGTGCTGCCCACACCGGGTCAAAGGCAGGTACACTTGTACATTCATATACAGAAAACATAAAGATATGTAGGAGGGAGACAGCAACAGGGAGCCAAATTATGAACCAGTGGGCTGTGGAGGGCAAAATACATATGCAAAACAATGTAACATAAGAAATATACAACATAAAAAGAAAATACAAAAGTGTTTTAAAAGGGAACTATATTGTGAGAATATACAGAAAAGTCTCTGAAGTTAAAAAACATTCTCTCAGATCATGTTGTGCACTGTGTCTGTTTCTGCTTTCTGGACATGCGTCAGGAGACATACGGTAAAGTGTCGGCATCAGCTGGCTCCCACGAACACAAGAGTATCTGAGATGTCTGATTGTTGGGAGAGGAGGGGAACAAACATCTGACAACTGTTGTGCTGGAGAAAAGAGCCACAGCCTGATTCAAAACACAAACAGGCCCAGTGTGGACGTTCTCCTCTTCAGAAAATGAAAAATGAAGCAGCTGGACATGAATCTATTCCCATGTGGGAAATGAAAGGTGAGGACAGAGTGGAGCTGGAGAGGCAGCCCCCCACGCCGAAGTCAATCTGAAAAGGAAAGGAAAGAGTCCCAGTCAAATTGATTTCTTTTTTTTTTTCACTTTACATCAAGGAGGTATAGAGGAAAATAAATTCCCTTTGAGTTTGCGAAGAATGAGAGGAGGGAGACAGAACGAGGAAGACGTAAATGTTTTCATTTTGGAAAATAAATAGGCTCCATTTGAATTTTGATTGTAACAGTCATTTATATTCCATGTGTCTCAAACATGTCTTTAGGTCAGGGTGTTATTGCATCGGAAAAACTGATGGTTGACTGTTACTGAGCCGCACTGTGACAGTTTTGACTTAAGTAAAGGAATAAGTTGGAGATCAGTCATGGGCCGTATTATAAGACAATGGACTCCTGGACCCAGACATGCAGAGGGCCCCACCATGCCTCCTACGTAGGAGCAAAAGATACAGACTTTATGGTTGTTCAGTCTCTTTTTGTTGTTGTTTTGCATCTCTTGATAGTTCTTGTGCATCTCTCTGTGGTTTTGTGTCTCCTTTTGAATCTTTTTGTAGCTGTTTTGTGTCTTTTAGTGGCCATTTGAGTCTCTTGGTAGTTGCTTTTCGTCTCTTTTCAAATTGTGTCTATTTATGGTTGTTGTGCTTGTTTCATAGTTTTTGTGAGTCTCTGTGTCTCTTTGCAGCTGTTTCACATCTCTTTGTAGTTGTTTTGTGTCTCTTTGTAGTCATTTTGTAGCTGTTCCGTGTCTCTTTGTAGTTTCTTTTTGTCTCTTTATAGTCATTTTGTGTCCATTTGTGGTTGTTTTGTCTCTTTGTAGCAAATTGTGTTCATTTGTTGTTCTTATGCTCACCTCATAGGCTTTGTGTGTCTCTTTGCAGCTACCTTGCATGTCTTTTTAGTCATTTTGTGTCTCTATGTAGTCATTTTGTAGCTATTTTGGGTTTATTTGTAGTTGTTTTTTGTCTCTTTGTAGTCATTTAGTAGCTGTTTTGTGTCCATTTATAGTTGCTTTTTCTTTTCTTTTTCTTTTTCGTTTGTATTCATTTGTGGTTGTTTTGCTCCTTTTTGCAGTCTTTGTGAGTCTCTGTGTTTCTTTGCAGCTGTTTTGCCTGTCTTTGTAGTCATTGTGTGTCTTTATGTGATCATTTTGTAGCTGCTTTTTGTCTCTTTGTAGTGATATTGTTTCCATTTGTGGTTGCTTTGCTTCTTTTCATAGTCATTGTGAGTCTTCAGCTATTTACTTCTTTTTAGTCATTTTGTGTCTTCTTGTGGTCATTTTGAGTCTCAAGGCCAGTATGTGGCTCTTCAAGTGACATTTTTTCAGGTGAGGGCCAGAGGGGCCCCTGACACTTTGGGCTCCTGTGCCTGTGCCCGCCAGCTCTATCCAGTAATTGATCCATGAGATCACTAGGTTGTGTTTTCAAACCTGCGGTCCTTAAACCTGACATGAAGCTTTACAGAGACCTTTACACGCTCCACATTACTCTTCTGACCTGTGACTACACAGGAAATGTCACCATCAACAGCTGAGTGACTTTATTCCTCCATTTCTTTTATATTTTTAGTCAGCACACCATATCATCATTTTCCTCATCTGCCAATCGCAGCCACCAGACCTTAAACGTCAGACATGCAGGCTAAGTAACAATGGTGCCATTGTCTTTTTCCCTCCTTAATATCCTATATTAATTTTTACCCACCTTGTCACACCAGAATAATTACAGAAGGAGCTGTCAATGGGCATTGTGAGTGAAAATCCATTTGAGATGTTGCCCTAGAAATGAAAGACTTCATGTGGACGAAAGAATAATGGCCCTCTGTCAGTCTGTCTGATGGATTAGCAGAGTGTGAAGCAAAGAATGAGGACTGCCTCTGTTTTTAGCTCACATGTGAAGCTGTGAGGGCTGCCTCCATTAGATGTTTCATTAAGAGGGATGAAACTCAAAAAGATCTCCCTGAGGTATTTACATTCTGTCAGTGAGGTCGTTGGTCACATTACACTTTTTATCTGTTCAACTCAAAGGCAGGCAGAGGACAGGAAAATGTACTTGAATTTGTACAAGCTGAACACCACAAAGACCAAATGAGGAGGTCACCGGCACGATGAGCACTCAGCAGGGTCTCAGCAGGTGTATTGTACTCCTGTGTCACAATAAACCAGGGATTGAGCGTTAATTAAATGAGGCCTGATGCTGTACTTCCCCTGCATCTAAAGCAGCGATCATAGCAGCTAAGCACAAATTTTGAACCCAGACAGAGGCCCAGAGGCAGATGTGGAGGATAAAGCAGCCTTTACTTGGTTAAGTAGAAAGCAAATGAGATTCTGCAACATGAGATCATTCCAAAAAAGCAACAGAACAAAGAGACTGAAACAGGCAGGAGATCAAACATCCAGACAGACTAGGCAGAAAAATGTCTGGGTGGGAACCTAGACAAAGTGGAAAAGGGAGGACTGCAAGCTGGGGGCTGCAGGGAGCCAAGTGGAAACCATGAAGAGCTGTGAGGAACAGGTGGATTTTCAGGTGGGAGCTCTCTAGTGACAGCTGCGGACAGGTAGGGACAGACAGGGTCTGAAAGGACAGGACAGTAAAGAGCAATAATCACTGGAAATCGAGGATAATGGAGAACAGTTGCAGTTATGACCACGTTGCAGCAGTGGTGAGGTTAGGTTTGAAAGCTGACCAACTTTCACTTAAGGTGACTCAGGGTGCTCTCAGACCTGTCGTTGTCTCCTTTGGTCTGAATCAGGGACTCATGTTGTTCCAAAGTTGTATAATTGCCTAGAGTTGGTTCGTGTTCTCACAGCAGCATTTACAAGTGGACCAGATCAAATGCCTTGTGTGAGAAAGCTGCTCTTGATTGGTCAGAATTTCCATGTGGGAAAAATCCAGGAAGTAAAGCAAACGTTGAAGAAGAGTGCACTGTCAAGATAAATGTGACACTTTCTAATGTCACAATGGAGGGACAACTACGCAGGTTGATTTTAGCGCTGCTCATCGTGGACTATATTGCTGTCATTGCCCTACTTGGACTTCTGCCACCTTGACTTTCTTTGTTGTCCCGCCCTGTTTTGCCCTGACGCCACTGGGTGTCCTTATAAAATAACGTGTATCACTTTGACTTGAAAGGACAGCTGTTTTCGTTGGAGTCTGACGCCAGAAGTCACTGGCCAAGCACTGGAGTTTATACGACTTCAGAGTGAGACTGGGTTGCACAAAGGCATCTTTCATTGTGTTAATAGATGCACCGCCAACAGCAGTTGGTAACGCCGCTGGTAACAACATAATATAAGGAGCTCTAAAGTCCTTATAGAGCGGGCGCGAAGAACAGTGGATGGATCCAACAAACCCAGGACTTTCACCAGGGAGCCCACTGTTGGCTTCCTGTATGAATGTTGAACCAAACCATGATCGTTTTTTTAAAAACTTAACCACGTGCTTTTGTTGCTCAAGGAAATAAACATAAATATGAGCTGTTTCACCGAAGTTGTGTGTTTGGATAAAGACTTTATGTATGTATAAACTGTACATGTCCTGTGAAAACAAAGTGTATTTTCAAAATGTGCGAGGCATATAACACATGTAAATTGACAAGGCGTCCTGAAACGTCAACAACAGACACAGGAGGGTACCTAGCGCATCATATGTAGACGTGAAAATCAACAAACAAAGCAGTGATAATTGACAACTTGGGATGAGAACATGTTGGTACTTCTGTTGGTTTGAAAGAGGAGACTGGAAGTTCATTATTGACCTTGCTATTAGTTATCTTCCTGCCTTTCATTGCCAAAATCAATATTACAGAGGTTGCAATAATCCAAAACTTTAGCAAAGCCAAACAATGAACATTACTTTACCTTGAATCAACCCTGAAAAGTTGAACGTGTGGCTGATTTTTCATCAAAGGATCACAAAAGATTGTATTGATTTCACGTTTTCTGTAAAGTGTACTGTGACAAGTGTGACAGCTCTTATTTAAAATCTCTTGTCAAGGTTCATCCAGTGAGAGCACAATGAATAGTTTGCTCACTTTTTGTCTGCAGACAGCCAGGCTCAGTCAAAACTGCAGTTCAACTAGAAAATATCCCGTCACCATCCACTACCATCCAGCTGAGAAGGCAGATGGAAATCAATACTAATCTAAACTATGACTGCACCATTCAACCTTACGTGTGCCTCTTGTCCATCTCAGCACTCATAATTCAACATCATGAATTACCTTTTTTTCCATCTCTCAGCCCCGGCAGCCACAATCTAATCAGACACATCTCCTGTGGTTTAATGAATCCCCACAGGTTGGACTCCTGCTCCATTATTTGTCTGCCAGTGCATGATTCCAGTACAACAGATTGGCAATCACATACCAGGTCCTCACATGTGTAATTGATTTCAACGTCTACGAACCTGTTGTGAATAAGCCCTGACAGAAATGATAATCGTTTCCAAAACTAATTTGCTCCAGTTTATACTGGTAGACTAATCTGTCTCTGTTTGTGTCTGACTCAATCTGTGTCTCATTGTGCGCTGTCTCGCTGTCTCTGCCCGAGGCTGAGGATGCTCTGCCTCACAATATACTCTAAAACTTTAACATCACCAGCATCAGTGGTCAAAATTACTTCATTACAGTTTTCTGTCTGACTTTTACTTTTTTTTTTTACTCCTTTATAAATTTTTTTAAAGACACTTCCTTTTAAAATGTAAAGGTCCAGTGTGTGTGATTTAGGGAGATAGTGTTTTTATTACCTTGAGGTGACCTGTTTATATCTACACAGGTGATGGGTCCTCATCTACAGAAGGCGCCATATTGCACTGCCATATTTCTACAGTAGCCCAGAGCAGACAAACCAAAAACTGGCTCTAAGATAGGGTCGTGTTTTCACATTTTTGCATCAGCCACATTAGTTAGCAGCCCCCCTGTGGCAAGAGCATTGGAAGAGCACTGATATTTTTAATATGAAACTGCTTTTTTCAGTGTTTTTACTGGTTTAAATCACCTCATCTATTTGTCTCTGAGAGGAAGAGACCTCTGTGGATAATTTGGCTCACGGTAAAAACTTCCTGACCATCCAGATCTTAAGTTATCAGAGATAGAAGGTGAACACACATAGCAGGTGCTGAGCTAGCAGCCTGTCTCTGAGGTGCCAAAAAATGAGGGAGAGACACTGTTGTTTAATGTGAAACTGCTTTTTAAGTGTTTTTACTGGTTTTAATTATCTGATCTGTTTGTTTTGTAGATGAAGAGACCTCTGTGTGTAATTTGACTCCCAGTGAAAAAAACCCTGAACAATGAACACTGAGGGAATTCTCACCTGGAGAAGTTTTATCCAGATGCAATCTGCAGTCCTCACCTCTAGATAACAATAAATCTTACATGTGACAAATGCACACTTTCCACGTCCAGATTTATCCCCCAGTGACAAACTATGACATAATATTCAACACACAAAATATATACATATAATATCATAAACGCTGGTGGGGTGTAATGTCAGTGTAACCCTAAATCCTTCAGTTCTCGAGACAATAATCTACAATATAATATAGCAGTTCTTTTTCCGTATTCTCCAGTTTTTAACTTGACAAAAACACAGTCATCATCACAGCAAACAGAACACATATTTGCATGACCAAGCTGAGTATTTTTTATGCAGACTTAAATTCTGGTATGTCAACAAGTTGGAAACAGATGTTTTTTTTTGTTCTAACCTGGTTTCTTTTAAATTTCTGTCACTCCTCTCTCCTCTTCTGTGTTTCTCCCTGAAAAGGAAATTGCCTTAACTGTTCCGATGGACCTTCTCCGCGCCTCAGTGTTAAAGGTCAGTAGAGTCCCAGTGGAAACAAAAGAGGCAAGAAGACATCGGCTTGTTGAGGTGGAACATGACCTGAGGGAGAAATGAGAGGGAGGAGAGAATAAGAGTTTAGAAATAATTTTACTGTGTGTCTCTTACACAGCGATATACGCACATATGTGAGGTCAGAACAAAGCAAAGGTCAAACTGTGACAGTACAGACCAGAGATTAAAGGGACAGTTCACCCCAGCATCATAAGTATTTATTTTTTCTCTTACCTGTAGTGCTAATTATCAATTTAGATTGTTTTCCATAGAGAAGACTGCCCTCTCCAATATAATGTAACTACATGTCACTTAGCTAAAATACCAAAATACTGTACATTAAAAAAAACTCAACAGCAGTGTCTCTTTCCAGAACCTTTGACCAGTTACTCAAGATAATCCACAGACCTTGGTGTGAGCAGTTTCATGTAGGAACTATTTTCTTTCTACCGATCTACATCGGTCAGCTGTAGTTCAATCAGGAGAGACTCGTTCTCAGAGAAAAGAATATTTACATGTGCATATAAGTGTGAGAAATGTGAAAAGTCTTTGGCGATCAGACCCCTCTGCATATCACACATTCCAGGAGGGTGGTGAAGACGTAGTAGATTAGGCAAGGTGAATGAAATGAAAGAATGTCTTTCTGACCGAACTTACACAGAGCTTCATTATGATGCAGAAGAAAGTGTGTATCTAAAGAAAAATTCAAAAGGGCGCACATCCTTAGTAACAGAGGCCCGGCTGCTGGCTAAGGTACAAACATGGAAAAAGGAAAAAGCCGCTCACTGGATGAAGCTCCCAAGTGAGTTTTAATAAAAATTAAAAAATGAGGATTTACCACATGACAAGGTGACGTTTCGAAGCATTTTCTAATGTTTATTAAAACTCACTTGGGAGCTTCATCCAGTGAGCAGCTTTTTCCGTTTTCCATGGAAGTGTGCATCCACTCATGGCTGAGAGGCTTGTGCTCATAACACAGTGAGATAAAAACACTGATGGCGTCCTCCTCAGCTGAGCTGCTGTGTTAGCTAGCTCAGTGGTGCCAGGCGAGCTGCGTATTGATTTGGGCGACAGTTTAGGTTTGGTAGATAGAAAATAGTCCCTACATGAAACTGCTCACAACAAGGTCTGTGGATTATCTTGAGTAAGCAGGTCGTGATTTCTGTAAAGAGACATTGATGTTGAGTTTGTCGAATGCATGTTTTTGGCACTTTGAGGTCTGTTTCCGGGGCGCTTCCTCAGTGTGCGACTCGCGTAGCTCACCAGTGTTTGTCGAGAGTGTTTCCAGTGAGTGTGTTGTGTGTCAATCACTCAGTTTATTGACAATGGGGTCGTTTGTGGACTCTTTTTGCTCCTGTGTGTTTTGTGTCTTGGACTTTACAGAAGTCAGGAGATTGGAAGCGAGGCAGGCGTTTATTATGGCGCCTTTCCCGGGAGAATTACCTTCAGCAGGGAGCTTCTCCTATCTTTCCGGTCTACTACTGCTGGTGTGGTGCTGGGGAATATCCCAACGGAGCTTCGTAGACCGGACACAAAGTCCACACGTCAGAAACAAGGGAGAAGAGGTGGAATACGTCGGAGACTCAAGAACATGGGCCTCGATAACCGTCGTAAGATGCCTGCACTTCCTTCCGTCCTGCTGTCTAACGTTCAGTCCATCCGCAACAAGATGGATGGGCTGGTGGCCTGGGCTACACTCAAACAAGTGAAGGATACCTGTCTGCTGGCCTTCACGCTGACATCCACACTGGTCTTTCTACATTTAAAAATAACCACCCACCTTCTTTTCTCCATCCTCATTATAGTTTCTTTGCTAGATCTCTAGCTGTGGCATTTTCACCTTTAATTGTCAAGCCATCGTCACAGTAAAGCAAGACAGATAGTTAGCAAGATAATTGGGCTAAATATAGAATAACATTGAAAATGGTTTCACCTCCAAAGAACTGCACTGTGATTCTCATGCAGGCTAGATGTGACCACCAACACACGTGTTGAGCTGAATAATGTAAATGGTTGAATGTGTCATAATACTGCATCCATCGTCCATCTGCACAGTATGAATAGTATGTTACATTATAAAAACACTCTTTGAAAGTAAAAGCTCACAAATACACGTCATGAAAGTCTAAATTTCTCTCAAATGAGCAATCCGCCTCTCCCGCCTTGGGCATGTTTTTCTGTGTCTTGCAGTGGGCTCTACATATTGACACTGACAGCATGTGGTGTAGATGGATGGGAGATTGATCAACGCTGTAGTAGGCGGTTTTATTTTGGAGTTATTTACAACACATTCTCACTCCTACCTCGCCACATATTGACGTTTAGTCATTGACTTTCCATGTCGAGATATGACGTGCAAGGTACCCTGGGTGCGTTGGTTGTTGACGTTCTGGGACGTTCTGGGACACTTCTGTTTTCACAGGAAATGTACAGTTTGCATACAGTCTCTTTCAAAATAAAAGCACTACGTCAGTACAGCACCACCAAATTACGTTTTTTCCCTTCTATAACAAACGCACATGGTTACGTTTAGCCAACACACCTGTGTGGCTGAGTTTAGCAAAAAAGAAAGGGTTTGGCTGTACAACCATACAGGAAGCAAGCACCGGCCTCCCAGCTGAAAGTTGGAGGTTGTTGGATCCCACTCACCACCCCTCTCACCTGCCCTACTCGGACTTCTGCCGTCTTAACCTTCATTGTTGTCCTACAACATCTCCCTGTGATGCAGCTGGGCGCCGTTATAGTTTACCAGCATCCGACTGCGTATCATGCTGACATGAAAGGACGGCTTTTTTGAGTCATGGTTACTGGAAGAAGTAAACACTGACCAATGGGACCAGACTGGCCGACCCGTATGCTCTCACTCAGTGGATGGATGATGTCACAGGAAGCCAATCTTACAAAGGAGGACCACACTTGTTTGTTTTGCTATGGAAGCTAATGTTAGCTAATGTGCTAAAAAGTTAGCGTTCCAGAGAAATCTTTTTATATGCATAACGTCCTTCATCCCTACAACAGGAAATACTTTGTCCCTAACCTGATATGAAGTGTGCGCTGCACATGTGAGCATTTTTGATGATGGCCTCCGTCCAGTCCTTTGGTTTTATCACATTTAACCATCTTTGTTGGCGGCTGGTTTTGAGCCATGACTCCTTCTATTCTGGCTCCCAATAACACAACAAGACCACATGTTAAGACTTAACACTTGAAGATGTTTTAAAAACTGTCATCTACTGTATTTCCTTTCATTTCAGAAGGAAATCTACTGAACGTTTTAATGTAACAAACTGAAAACGGACAGTTGAGAGCAAACAGAGGTCAAGCTTTAAGTGATTCTGTCGTCTGCAGATCATTTTGTACATAAACGATTCCAAATATAACAACTGAAAATGACAATTGTAGTTTTAAAATCCCTCATGTAGGATTTTTCAATCAGTGTAAAAGGTACATGCTGTGGCTTCACTTCAAGCTGGACTGTTGTGGCATGATTTATGAGCGTGGTGTCTGTTCCCCTGACAGTTCGTCGCTGTTACAGACGAGGAACAGTCAGGGAGCTGTCCTCGATCTGTAACCACATTAAAGCCTCGTCAGGAAGGATTTTCTCTTCCTAATTGAATTGACTCGATGTGTGGGCTGCTGCTTCGCCAACTTCTCTCTCTCCGTCTGCCCGTCTTGTCTGTCAATTTGTTTTCTGTTTGTCTTTTGTTGGTTATGTCACTGTCTCTTCCCTTTTTAATTTGGAGGCACTTTATTGTTGTCGAATACAGAAATACACGCCGCCAGAAGGAAAAAAAAAACAATGAATACAATAAGATTGAGTTTGCAAGCACAGAACAAAGTGGCAGTGTCAAGTTAATTAGTTTGATCAACTAATATATTATCGTAAAATTACAAATAATTTACATGAGTGACAGTCAGTTCTACTGTAGACCTGAGGAGATAACTCATTTTACTTACTAAGAATAAGCCTGTAAAGACTTCAAACATGCCTTAGGTTAGTGTATGAAGTTAATCACAGTGAACATTTTGCTGCTTTTCATCCATTTTCAAATTTACTTTACTTACAGTGTGGTAAAGCACTACTAGAGTGGGCTGCACATCTTATTACAGCATCCATGTTGCTGCTTTTAGTTGGGTTCACAATGTCCTGATTTCAATCTTCATTCAAAATGTTTGGGGACTCTTTGGGGACTACACATTTTTGGAAAGTTTCGCGTGTTACGGTGACACATTGTCTTATGTTTCTTTGCATGCTGTGCTTATGAGTCAAGAAGTTTGATTTTATTATATCCTGGTTGCATGTTTTAATTATTTGTATTTTGGAATTTACGCCTGTGTTTATCAGTATTTATATTTTAGTCACATTTGGATTTTGTAAAATGTTTTCACTAGTTTTTATTGCATGGTTTTATTCTTACAGTGGACAATGACAGGAACAATGAACTGACCACACCCCCAAGACTCCTGATTGGTCAACACAGGTCAGTGCGCTCTCTTAAGTGTGGTTAGAGACAGGTAAAAGAGAAAGCAGGCAGTGGGACAGAGATCATTGGACGAGAAGGGTGAACTGCGCACACACACAACACGGAGTTGGGCTGCAGAGCAGAAGCAACTCTACAGAGCAGCTGCACAGGTTAAGACGGAGCTGCAAACGGTCGAAACGAGGCACCAGACCGGGCTTCCTGGGAATCTGGTTCAGGCTAATAGGTGAGTAGCCCGCTAGACGCAAACACACAGAAAACAGGTTGATCGTGTGCAATCGTACCGTGAGGGAGTTGGCAGAAGGCGATGTCAGATGAGCAGGGAATCCCAAACCAGGTGTACTCACTGGAGAAGCTGCCACACAGGTGCGAAGCTGACCGTAGACAGGGAGAGGCTCGTCAGTGGCGATGATGAGTGGAACCTGCAGCGCACGCACAGCAAAGCAATCCACAGCACAAAAGTTCACAAGTGGATGAACAGGTAAACTCACTATGGAAAGCTGGGTGAAGATCTCTCCAAACAGCCACAGGAAACAGGCGAACAGAAACCAGGAAGGCGGAGTCAGGGCTCTTGGTTGGGGAACAGGAGGCAGAGTGGTTTACGGGGGAGCAGATGAAACAGGAGATCTAGTGCCAGGTGGGGTCGGCAGCGAGGAAGCAGTCTGGGAATAAACACTGGAAAGTCTTGCATGGTATGGCAAAGAACAATCTGGCAAACAGAGCCTGTGAAGCAGGAGTCTTTATAGTGGCAGGAGGTATTGATCCACAGGTGAGAGTTAGCGTGATGAGGTGGGTGTGGGAAATGTGTAGACAGGTGAAAGGCTGGCAGGTAAGTGTGGTGGAGAGGTGGGGAGAGTGGAAAATTAGTGAGTGAGCTGAGAAGATGGCATGTATGGCAGGTAAAAAGTGCCTAATGTGACAGGGTTATTAACAGGAAGTGGGCGCCATACTGTTTCCTGCACAGTGAAAACAGAGGCTGAAAAAACTGAAATCAAAAAGTGAAACAAAGCAGCGCTGATCAAACTCAGATTCTGTTACTGTGTTGCCTATTTGTCACCTCAAATGATCGTTTGTTGGCATTAAACGGACCAGATCGCACCAGCAGAAGTGTTTATGGGACCAGTGCGGCGCAGTGCGTTCTCATAGATATAGGTTTTCTGCCTCTTGAGCAAAAGCAAATGTCCCAGCTCTTTGTCTCTGTCTTCTCTGGTCATGTAACACCAACTACAAAAGTATCCATACTGTATAGACATCCTACTTTTATGAAAATAACATCTTTCCAGCAGTGAAACTTCTGTAATTGAACACAGCAGAGAAAGCGGGTCAGAAATGTTTGGCTTTTCAGTACTGTGTAGATCAATCAGTCAGCTGAGCTGTGCAGAGGAAATAATAAGCCGGCTGCAGCTGGGTGACCACTGATGCCACGCATTAGAAGTAAAGACAGCAGACCCACACTCACTGTGGAGCTAAATCCTTAATGATCGTTATCTCTGAGGGGTTAAAAATCCTCAAACATGTATGTAGGTGAAACATCACATTTGTCAGCACGTCTCTGGGAACCACAGCTCAACACCACTGTGTGCTCTGTAAAAAGTGCTGCCCTGGATGATGTGTGTTTCTCTGAGGGCTATTTATCCTGCAGGTTTGACCGTCTCTATCGACGGTCTGCAGAAATTATGGTCTGTGGAGATGAATAGAGTCTGAGTAAAATGAATCCAAAGCATACTGCCAAAGCAAAGAGAAGCTCAACTCCAAGCCATGAAACTAAAACTGAAGTTCAGTCTGTTGAATGGTGAGGAGGGTGTATGTGTGTCTTTATTCATTATTATAGTCTGTGTGCAAAGTGTTTATATGAATGTTTATCAGTGGATGTGTGAACATATGCTGGTCTGCGTGTGTGTGGGTCCCAGTGTTGCTCCCTGACTTGTTTATGACTCATTATGAACACAAAAAACAATTCCTGTTTCTCACTGGAGCGTCCCTGCTGGCCTGCAGTTTACAGCTTCACATCGACTGTCAGTGAAAAACAGAAAAACAGGAACAAGTCTGACCACATTAATCTCACAAAGCTGTGGGTTGTGAATTTGCTGTCGCTCTCAGACACCTGATCAATATCACTGTCTGTTTGGGGCTTTGACGCGACTTACATCAGAGAGATGTCAAAGTTTTTGGGGCAAGTCTGCGTTCACACAACTGTGAAAATAAACAGCGATAATGGCCAAAATGATGTTAGTGTTCCTGTGTCAGTCCTTTTGCCTGCATAGGGGCTGTACACATGCCACTTTTTTGTGCCCTTGAATTCATCGTTTCTAATGTAGACGTGCGGCAGGTGTGCTCAAACGCCAGAGTGATGTTGTTGTGGCGCGCATGAGAACTCATGTGCGTGTTGAGATAAATGAGCCCAGTTTAACTCTGAAGTTGTCAAAATGCGACGCTTGGGCAGTGACTTGCGGTGTCAGAAACCAACAGAAAAAGGTGCCCTTTAATGTCAGCGTGATACAGGGGACAGGCGGCGTCACAGGGAAACGCAGCAGGAAAAGGACAAAAGTTGAGGTGGCGAAAATCTGGGCAGAAAATCGGGGCAGGTAACATTAGTGAAAATAAGTCTTACAGAGGCCTCGGCTGGTCTCGTTAAGAATTCTTGGAGTTTTTTTCCCCTTTAAACCTGCAAATCTCATCAGAGTGTTCCTCAAGATTAATGGCTGCACACTGAAAGAAGACAGTTGAGGCGTACTGATGAATGTGGAAGGTATGTTGAAAAAAGAAAAGAGTTATTTTATTTTCCTCACCTTGAAGGCCTTTATTAATTTCATTCAAACCAACACACTGTCTGGGACTTTTCTTGGATACCTATTTATCAGTGCAGGCTTCTTGAGACAGTGAAGGATTACACAACTATCAGTTATGACTTATGACTTTACACAAATATTTCTGACGAGACTTCACTGGTGAATAGCAACAGAAAACCCATTTATTTATTTAACCTAATGCCAGGCTGCATCCTCTCAGTTCGCTTTGTTAAGTCTCGCCAACTAATGGGAAAATAGATTTACTACTGCAATTTAAACAGTGTCTAATGTGTCACATCAAGAGTCAGGGAGGAAATGTGTGAATGAGGTCTATAGTGTCTGAAACTAATTCATATACCATGAAAGATCAGCTTGGTCTGCTCTGAATGTCGTCTTTCCTCACATGGCTGCAGCCCAGACTAACATATGTAAAGATCCTGTTGGTGCATGTGTGAATTTTAGGCCTGTGTGTGTGTAACAACAGAGTGGAAAAAAAATTGTCTTCTTCTTTTTCTTTTTCTCCTTCTTGGACTTTAAAGCTTTGAGTTTGGCATTTTGGCCGTCGCCATCTTGGATTGTTGGAACCAGAAATGATCATATTCGGACAAGAGGGTGAAGATAACCATATTGCTAGCTGCTAGCTTGGTTAGCATGGTGCATTTACAGCTTTGCTAATGCTAATGCTAATTTTCTTAAGTGAAAAACAGGCTTAAAACCTATCCATCTATCCATCCATCCGTCCATCCATTTTCGTCTGCTTATTAGGGACCAGGTCGCGGGGGCAGCAGCAAAGCATCTCAGACTTCCCTCTCCCCAGCAACGCTTTCCAGCTCCTCCCCAAAGCGTACCCAGGCCAGATGAGATATGTAATCGCTCCAGTGTGTTCTGGGTCTGCCCCAGGGCCTCCCACCAGTTGGAAGTGCCTGAAACACCTCTAACAGGAGGCGCCCAAGAGGATCTTGATCAGATGTTGAACCACCTCAACTGACCTCTTTAGACATGAAGGAGCAGCGGTTCTACTCCGAGCTCCCTCCAGATGTCCGAGCTCCTCACCCTATCTCTAAGGCTGAGCCCTGACACCCCACGAAGGAAACACCTTTTGGCCGCTTGTGTCCACAATCTCATTCTTTCGGTCTCCACCCAGAGCTCATGACCATAGCTGAGGGTTGGGACGCAGACAGACAGGTAAATTGAAAGCTTCCCTTCCAGCCTCAAGTGGTCATTAGAGGAACTGCAGTTTTGGGCACTTCTGCATTGGCTTCATTTTTCAGCCCTGGAAGTTGCCTCTTGGCCTGGAGACTAAACTGATCGCAGTATTGGGACTATGACCATTTGCACATCTTAACAGCACAGATAACGCTGCTTTTCTTTTTTTATTGGTGCCAGAACAAACAATTTGAAATTTTAGCAGCACATCTTTAATCATTAAATGTTTTGGGAATTATATATTACGATACTTTCACTCCCTTACATCTGCCATCACAGCATTTTGGCTCGAAGTCAAGTTTGTAAAGAGTCCTACAAATCCTGTTTCTGTATCTGCTGCCCAACACAATGATGCCCCCAAAGATGATCCCTTTATAATGACTTCCTGACCTGTCCTCTAATTTGTTAACGTAACATTTTTACCTACAGTGCTGCTAACGCTCTGAGAAAAATAAATCATCACTATGGTGTTTATCTGCTCTACATGTATAATGCACATTTCCTCCTGAGTGCCAGCAGCAGGTGTTAGAGTTTTACAGGTTATTCACACTGGATGCATTTAGCTGCATAATTTCAGACATCCATCAAGAGATCTGCCTCCATTTTAACCAATGCAGCTGTCTGGACCAGCTGTGTATCAGCTCACTCTGCTTAGCTCTCATTTATATGCCATGGCTGTGAATCCAAGTCCATTTTCAGAGTCTGTTTTCCTTCCACTCAAAAATTTGTAAATGTTTCATATAAAAGTTCAGGACAAGTAACACACATATTTTGAAACCAAATAACTAACAATGCTCTAACTTGGACCACATGGTCATGCAGTGGTTAGCATTGTTGTCTCTTTTAAACTATTGTAAAACACCAAATATAAAGAAGGTATGTACCTGTACATGTTGCCTCTTTACTCCATTTTTCTTCTGCTTAAAGAACTCACTCTCTTCTGGTCTCTCTGTGGTTGAGAATCAGGCTGTCCCAGTTAGCACTCCCCCTAGAGGCCTGGAGAACTTCTGCTGTGGTGACTGGATAGGGAGTGTTTCTCTGTTGCATTAAGCAGGATTTATACTTCAGTGTCGAATTGACACTGCAGCCTGACGTGCACCTCCCCAGAAATGTAATTACATGTCGCAATGACGCAGACCTCCTGTCTGTTTCTGTAAGCTGAAACAATTTCCCTCAGTGGAAACAAAGCTTTTATTTACTTTTACTTCACAGATAAGAAACATCCTGGCTTCATATGAGCAGAGGAAATCTCTGCTAGCTGCTAGGCTAATTTATACAATGTAAAATGCCATAGGCTTGTGCTAATAACGTTAGCATGTTGTATTTGTGGGGAAAATGTGTCCAGATAAAGACAAGTGTTTGTCTGTGAATGCTGCCAGTTATAGTGAAGCTGATTTGTGTACTTGAAACTGTCTCTATTAAGCCATGTTTAATGTGTGTTTAATGTGTGTCTTCAATTAAGTAAACTTTACAGCACTTCACAGAAACCCCACTACTGACCTGTGTTCTCTACTAGGTGTAGAGACTAGGTCAGGTGTAACTGCAGAGTGACACAGACACGCCACCGCACAAGAATAAATACTCACAACTGCGTAGGCTACGGCGTAGGCTCTGCATAGAGCTGACACACAAGTGTAAATCTGCCTTTAGTTTTTGGGTTTGAATGCTTTTGACTACTTTCTGCAACACATATTTTCATCTGCAGCACATTTAAGTTGTTGTATTTGAGATTTGTAGCATGTTTCTCCTGATGGAAATGCTTTGAGCCACTGTAGCGTGTTAGCTTTTGTCAGCTACCGTACTGGCGGGATGCAGAAACTTTTCTCCCTCAAATGACTGCACACCTCATGACAAAGTTACTGAGTCTGTGTGGACTTGGAATCGAGCCTGAAATGAAAGAGCTGGGTGGCCTTAGGGTTTAAAGATGCTGACCAGGCATTCCCAACGTCTAGGGACCTTTGGTGCATGTCGTCCTTCATCTAACTTCCCTCATTTACAGTCTCCTGTCTAGAAGAGATGAAATACTTGTACTGGTTTCCCACATGCTGCTGTCCAGTGAGAGTGGGTTGTTAGCCTCCTCTTTGTCTCACAAATTTCTAAAAAAAAAAAAAAAAAACACTGCAGCTTTAAACATAAGATAAATAAGTATTTTCTCATTAGGTCCACAAGAGCGGTGTCAGAGATGATAAATAATAAAAGAGTGAGACTTCCATCCCGACAAAGCTGAGCTGGTGTGTAATGCTCCTTCCATTCATCACTACAGAGTATCTCTGCTAAGAGGAAGCCCTTTATGTGCCTTATCTTTAAGAGTTTTCTTCTTCCTGAACTGCTGACTTAATCTTCCTGAGTGGCTCCAAGTCATCAATGTTTCACTTACAAAGGGGAAACGGAGAGACAGAGAGAGCGCGGATTAGCTCGGCGAGGAAACAGGAATCCTTTTGAGTGAAGTGAGAGCTTTAATGACACTTTAATCAGCAGGCTAACTGACGGCTCGCCGTTATCGAAGTCACAAAGAAAGTCAACACCGGGATTATCAACATCTCTTTAATCTTTAATTAGCCTTTATCAGAACTGTCACATAG
Source organism: Cephalopholis sonnerati (assembly GCA_019142605.1). Lineage (NCBI taxonomy): Eukaryota > Metazoa > Chordata > Actinopteri > Perciformes > Serranidae > Cephalopholis > Cephalopholis sonnerati. The sequence continues at coordinate 41,028,745 of JAGQAX010000004.1, read as the reverse complement.
CAACAGAAAAAAGTCATACACATTTCAGCTCCCTGAAAGAGAAGCCTTTTATGTTCTTTTAATACATGAAAATACCCATTTTGTTCTGTCAAAATAAATACTGAAGAGTTTTATAAAAGTTGTTTTTTTGTCTCCTTTGGACAGTTTGTGGGAGTTTTTTTTTAATTTATATACACATTCATGCTGTAAGCTGCAAACATAAATGAATAAATTAAAAGAGATGGAAGGAATACAGAGCAGGAATGACGTGGAATACAACCCAGGAAGTTGCACAAATAGCAGCCATTGTGGAAATCTTGTTTTTTGCACCACATTTATATCCATATAATTCTTCCTTTAATGATGAGGGTCCAAACTGGTCCTGCATCCTGGAAATCCATCCACAGCATTAATGACCAAACTATTCCTAGAAATGTGCTGCACAGTAAGACTTAGACAGTGGCTGCATCTGAGAATTTCTGCAACTGACATTTAAGAAGGCAGGTAAGATCTAGAAACATTTTCATCTTGCAAATAAAAAAGGCAAAGAGGCTGTGCTGAGAACTTCAGTACCAGATACTACCTGTGTGGTTACATGAAGAACATGATCCAGCATTTGAAAAAAAGTCATACCAATATGTGCAAAAATTAATGAAACCAGACAGATCAGTCGCCAGAGGAAAATGTTGGCACTGTAAGTTTCTGCGAATATGTTATATTTGCACGTTTCATAAATATCATATCGACTGTTCAAGGCCAACCAAATTAAAAAATTGTTTAAATTTGGCCAGTCAGTGCTGTGTTTCCAGCGGCTTTTCAGCCCCCAAATGTGGGTGTTTTTAGCGACCTGTGACTGATTTTCCAGTGGCATTTTAGGCATCAAATATGGGTGTTTTTAGGGACCCATTGCTGTTTTTCTAGTAGCTTTTTAGTCCCAAAACAAGGGGGCTCTTTGGTGACCTGTAGCTGTTTTCCAGCGGCTTTATAGGCATCAGATATGGGTGTTTTTTTGGGATCCATTGCCGATTTTCTAGAGGCTTTTTAACCCAAAACATGGGGGTTCTTTAGCGACCTGTGGCTGTTTTTCCAGCAGTATTTTAGGCATCAAATGTGTGTCTCTTTAGACACCTATTGCTGTTTTTCAAGCAGCCTTTCAGCCCCAAATGTGGGTGGTTTTTTAGTGACTCGTGGCTGTTTTTCCAGTGGCATTTTAGGCATCAAATATGGGTATTTTTTTGGGATCCATTGCTGTTTTTCTAGTGGCTTTTTAGTCCCAAAACAAGGGGATTCTTTGGTGACCTGTGGCTGTTTTTCCAGCAGCATTTTAGGCATCAAATATGGGTGTTTTTAAGGACCTGTCCCTGTTTTTCCAGCGGCTTTGAGGTCCCCAAATGCTGTTGTTTTTAGCAGCTGATGGCCGTTTTTCCTGCAGGGTTTCAGCTTACAAATACAGGTGTTTTTTGGCAACCCATGGCTGTTTTACCAGCAGTATTTTAGGCATCAAATGTGGATCTCTTTAGTCACCTATTGCTGTTTTTCAAGCAGCCTTTCAGCCCCAAATGTGGGTGGTTTTTTACCGACCCGTGGCTGTTTTTCCAGTGGCATTTTAGGCATCAAATATGGGTATTTTTTTGGGATCCATTGCTGTTTTTCTAGTGGCTTTTTTGTCCCAAAACATGGGGGGTTCTTTAGCGACTTGTGGCTGTTTTTCCAGCAGCTTTATAGGCACCAAATGGGGGTGTTTTTAAGAAACACGTTGCTGTTTTTCCTGTGGATTTTTAGTCCCCAGATAAGGGTAGTTTTTTAGCAGCTGAGGACTGTATTTCCTGCAGGTTTTCAGCCCTAAAATGTGTTTCCAATGGGGATAATGCTACGAAAATGTGTCTCCTTTAATGAGACATCCTTGCAGGGATTGTGCCCTATTTTACGGCAAAACATGATTTTTTTACTAACCATAACCAAGTGCTTTTTTTGTACCTAAACCTAACTGCACATTAATCACAGCACTGTTGAAATGTAAAGTTTTAACATATTCGCTAAGTAACGTGCAAATAAAATGCAATCATGATTTGCAGAAACGTGCAGTGCCAACAGTTTGTCTGGTTTGACCCAGAAAGTTGTTGGTTATTCTGGATAAACTCTTACTTACTGGAGTTTTTGTATTTGAAGAAATATTGAACCATCATCACCATCATTTCTTTTTCAAAAAAAACAAAAAAACGCTATTTTGGAAATTAATTTGACAAACACACTGCATCATGGGATATTTAGGAGGCAAAAGGCTTTTAAAGGCTACAGATTCTGCTTAAGGTAAAGAGGAAAAGAACGGACTCTTAATGGAATTAAACACCTTAATTATCTTCCATCCTTATTTCTCCAATAATGCAACCCTCATTAATCAAGAGGGGTCATATGACATTGGCAGAGGACTCTCACACTGTATTTAGTTGGTCTGTTTTAGTGGCAGTGCTGCTTTTCCGGCTCTAAACCATTAGTCTGCTCTGTGTAAAAGAAAGAGAACTCGACAAACTCTTTCAGTTGACCGCAGCTCACCTCCAGCTCTCTGTGCTCGCTCCTGAGATTTTAACTTTGTTTTTAGTCCTACTTATGATCACATGGAAACATCAGGCTCACTAATGAACCGAGGAGTTTGAGGACTTTACAAAACTTGAATCCAAATTCCTTCACAGGTGGACGGATGCTCCGACAGTTTCTTTGAAGTGGTGAAGAGAAAAATATAGATTTCAAACTTTAAAGTATTTCCATTTGGGGCGGCAGGATTTTCTTCTCGGTCTGACTCTGCCTGAAATAACTGCATGACCCTCTGAATCTCTTGTACGGTTCCTAACTCAAGTGCACTCGCATTGATTTTTTTTGTATCTCGTGATGTGTTTGGTACATCTCCAAAAATGGTCTTCATTACACTTTTTGGGCTCATTAAATTTCATGAAGGTAGGCGAGCTTGAGTTTCCTAATTTAGGAGCTTCCCACACACACATGCACAAACATCTCCACAAAAGAATGGACGTACACACACTGCCTGACATCAGGCTCACACAGATGTCATGGAAACTGCAGCCGTGAAGGTGGGCGGCTTTAACGGCAAAGTAAAGAAAAAAATAAGCAGAATACATTTATATTAAAAGGCAGAATTTGCAGCCTCTCAGGATGAAAACGTCTCTGTGGAAGTGTGTTTTATTGAGTTCATATTCTGCAGCCTTTGTTTACAGATGTTTGTGTCCTCGCTCTGCAGGGAGAGGTCATGTTAGTGAAGGACGGAGTGAGGACATGAGGAGACTACGCCATTATTAATGGAGTCCAAAATAGTTGATAATCTGAGCTCGTTTCATTTGTCTCATTTGAAAAGTAAAAAAAGGCCCTGTGGTACTGTTAGAAGCTTTAAATCATTTTGTTGTGGAGGAAAAATGAACTGTGCAAAAACATTTTCAATCATAAAAGTAATTTATGATTATGACTCTCATTACTGACTAATTTCAATCTCCATTAACAAGATGTTGGCAATCTAAAATCATCTGCAAGTCAAGGCCAATTTACTCTGAGAGCAAAAAAAATCACTTTCAGTGACACAAATTGATCAGGCAAGTTAATCACTCTAACTTAAAATGAAATCATAAACTACTATTACATGTTTCCCTCATTAAAATAGAAACAATTTTGAGAATCTTTATAAATTATTTTTGTTTTCTAAGAAAAAAGGAATGCTATCACAAATTTTATTTTACAATCTTCACTCTTACTTTTTCATCACTACAGGTGCTACTTTTTATAAAGTTGAATTGTGTCACATCCTGTAAAATTGCCATAGCAGGAAAATTTTAAAAATGAACACTGTGACAAATTAAGATTTGCAAAAGGGAAACACATCAATAGGCAACTGGCTCTACTGCATCATTTGCACAATCTAAGTTTAAAGAGGACCTATTATGCTCATTTACAGGTTCATATTTGTATTTTGAGTTTCTACTAGGACATGTTTACACGCTTAAATGCTAAAAGTCTGTGCTGGAGCACCTGTATTCACCCTCTGTCTGAGACACTCTGCTTAGTGCCTGTTACTGACCACAAAAGCTTAGTCTGCTCTGATTGGTCAGTGTTTTCGGGCTGTGCACATCACAATATCTCTGCACTGACATTGCAGCCGGGGAGTGACTGTAACTGAGAATAGCGCCACTTTCTACTGTGAGAAATCACCAATAAAAGCTTCTGAACAGAAACAGGCATGCTGCAGCAACCTGGTCTCACTCTGAAGTTTAATACTGGTGCTTGGGCAGTGACCTCCGCATCAGACACAAAAACCTGTCCTTTCACGTCAGTGTGACACACGGCCAGGTGCTGTCAGTGTGTAATAATGCCTGATGGTGTAAGAGAGAAATTCAGCCAGACAACAAGTAAAAAAGTCTGAGTTTGTGGTGGATGGATCCAATAACCACCGTCTTTCACCCAGGAAGCCGGTGTTTGCTTCCTGTTGGAATATAAAGCCAAGCCCTGTTCTTTTTTTCATTAATCTAACCATGAGCTTTTGTTGCCTCAACCCAACCACGTGTGTGTGCTGGCTAAACGTAACCATGTGTGTTTGTTGTTGAAGAAACAAAAAGAAAAGAAAATTCCCGGTGTTGGTGTAGTGTATTTATTTTTAAAGAGACTGTATGCAAATGTTTGCACTGTCTTGTAAAAAAAGAAGTGTATTTTGAAAAGACACAATGCACGTAACTGGCTGAAGGTGACATGTCATATGTCGACATGTAAAGTCTACGACCAAGTGGGGATATGTGACGAGTTCAGAATGAGAATGTGTTGGCTCCAGCAGAAACAGGATCCGTAAATTGGGGAGAAATTAACATAAACAACCAAGATCATCTGACGTTAGCATGGAGCTACATGTAGCTTTGTATGTAATGAAATCACTTGCAGTAGTGTGAGTGGAGCAGATGACCATATAAAGAAATCAGCTTGTGGCCAAAGTAGAAAAAAAAAACGTTGGCCTTGTTTAATTTAAGCATCCGGCACTGTGAAATTATATATATGTATGACATAAAGTAAGGGAAAGCATAATAGGTCTCCTTTAATACTAAAAAAGGTCATGTAAATCTTAATTATCTTAAAAACACTGGAGATATATTGGAAAATAAATATTCTTTGTGCCTCTAAAACACCCACAGATTGTTTTGGGAGTGATTATAAATAAAAGGAATTACTTTGTTTGCCCTAATAACTTCATTAATATACTAACTAGCTCATCCTTTCTTAAATAAAAAAAAAAAGTGCTTGTGGTTCAACTGTCAGAGGTCACAGTTTAGTCTGTTTCGGCAAAACAAAAATAAAGAAATGCAAAACTTGTTTTTCAGTGAATAGGAAATATTTTCTGTCTTTTGTTGATGCTGCAAAGTTTATATGTACTGCAGAATATTTAACTATGCTGCAGCATCCACAAAAATGTGGCAGAACTTTTCATGTTTTTCTGAGATTTGTGATTTCACGAGTCAAATAGTGCCTCAGCTGAGCCAACAACAGAATGAAAAAGCAGCTTTTCCAGGAAACAAAGCATCTTGAATTTACAATTGAAATATTCAACTTTATATATGAACTTTTTATTTTTCACGAGTTACTTTTTTACTTGCTGTACACTGAGGTACAGACTCTGCTGGTTGTCTTTTACTGTGTTGTGTAAATGCTCTGAAACAAGCTCGTCCAGGAGCACAGAGGCGAAGAACATCATCTGAGCCGACGACAGGAAATTACTTGAAATTGCAAGGGATTATGGGTAGAAGGGGAAAGATTCTGACATCTGATATCGAACTGTTTTTCATGCTTGGATAGTCGCGTGTAACACCATGAACTGAAGACTGTCTGGGATCCTAAGAACCTATTTCCTTGTGTGTTTTTATCAGCTGGTTTATTTGAATAAGTTTGTTTTGACTGGTCCATCTAACGCCTCGAGTGTGATGTGATTCTTCCAGAACTTGAAGCGTCCTTGAGAAAAACATTAAGTCCCCCTGAGCTTTAAAGTGATTCTCCGTCCCAAATGTTTGTCTGGGGTATCAAACACAGCTTGTACACAGGAAAATGTATCAGAAACAGCAATTAAAACTTTTCAAACCACTCCTGCAGCATTTTCCACTTCCCTGTTGTTGATCCCTAACCCCACACCACAGCTGAAAGTGTCCTTTGCCATATTTTAGGGGGAGAAAAAACTCTTTGGAACACACTGAGCGTCCAGATGGAGAGCAGAGAGCTGGGTAATGCTGCAGGGATGGTTTGAGACATTTCTGTGGATATTTTGATACTGTCAGTCCACTGTGAGTCACCACTTTAATCCATCGTAGCCAACATTATCCAAGCTGATGAACTTCTTTAAACCCAGTCAACATGCTGGTCTTTCAGCTTTTTAGCCACCAAACATGGGTGACGTGTGCTGTCCACTACACAACAAGGTACAAAAACAAATATAACACATCAGGGATTTACAGGAGAGTACAGTGCCAACAATAATTACGACAGCTGGTTTGATTTCTCTCAGCAGTTGAAGCCTACAACAGGTGAATGACACTCGAAAGGCAGATTTTGGTGCAAGTATCTCTCAGAAAGTCATGGATATTCATGTTTTGCTCGAGGACCCTTCAGCTTGATAAACAGATGCCTGCAGATTAAAATGTTCTCTACATTGACGCTGGTGCGATACATCAACTGTCATTGGCAACATTAATGTTAAATATTGTGAGATCATTTTAATATAACCATAAAAAAATATCCACATGGATGTTAAAAATAGATTTTGGACGTCCCCTGCAGCACTGAAATGTCATTAGTCTTGTTAACTCGTGTCTAACGGCTTAAGCTGTGGAGATGTGACCACCTGCATTAGTGCTCCAACATGATGCTAAGTAATTAAATTAAAGTGAACCACAGTGAAGTGTCCATCACGTCTGAAGCAGCTGACCCTGCTCACACTCTCCTCTGGCTGATCTCTGATGTGTGAGGCTCATATTTATGTATCTGGAGTAACATGAGAGCCGGTGTCATTTCTGAAGTTTCAGATTGGATGTTTCCTCTGAACTGTGACTGGTTAAACTGGGTCAATGGGCTCGTCTCTGCACAGATTGGTAATTACCTCGCCTGCCCAAGTGTTTCCAGTCAAGAGCTTTTTGGCTTTTCTTTGTGCCACTGAATCAGAGCTCGACACTGTTTTCATCTGATTGAATGATTTGAGAGGGTTGTGTTTGTTCCTGTGAAAACTCTTTTAGGAAGGTTCACTTCTGTTTCTGTGCCCGATGACGCTCTGGAAGACGCCATGTTCACTGTTTATCGATATTTTATTGCCGTCCTCTTAAAACTACACTTGAAAATGTAAAGACTTTTGGTTTGGCTTGTTTTTCACAAGACTTTTTAACACACTCTGTAGATATATTTCTCTTGGTCACACATCCACGTTAGTGAGCACGTCTTCTTTTCTAAGTGAAATATTTCAGGGAGGTCTTTTATTGTGACCACCCCACCTCACACCTGTGAAGTAATCGTGATATTTGATCAGCAGCTTGATAAGCTACACCTGTCAGGCGGCAGGAGAAGTGCTCACTAACACTTTCAATAAATTCGCAACCAAAGTTTGAGAGGAATATATCTATAGAGTGAATGAAAACTCTTGAACCTAAATGTGCGGAAAACTGGGAGCAAAAACAGAAGTGTACATTCTGGTTCAGTGTATATGTATCTAAAATATTAACTTTTCATTAACTAAAGAAATGAGCCTTGATTTAAAGGTCCAGTGTGTAAGCTTTAGAGGGGTATATTGGCAGAAATATAAGTGTTTTTTTGTGTGTATAACTACCTGAAAATGAGAATCGTTGTGTTTTCGTACCTTAGAATGAGCCGTTTGCATCTACGTAAGGAGCAGGTCCTTGTTTATGGAGATCGCCATGTTGCCCCATGATGTTCCTATGGTAGCCTAGAATGGACAAACCAAACACTGGCCCCAGATAGGGCCATTTCTGTTGTAAGAAGCCCAACTGCAATGAGCAGCACCAGAGCTACACTGCTTTGTAATGTGAAACTGCTTTATTCAGTGTCTCTGGCGGTTTAACTGTTTGCTTTGGAAAGGGCGGGACCTCTGCTGATAATTCGGCTCACAGTAAACACCACCTGAACTGGGTCAGAAACAGGTGAGCACACATTTAACTTTTGACAGAAAAGGGGTGAGCACACAACAGTATGTTGTGGGCGAGCCACCTGTCTCCAAGATGCTTAACAGTGTTGGAGATGCACCGATTTGTAATGTGAAAATGCGTTCAGTGCTTCAGCCAGTCCAGTCACCAGGTCCGAAGAGACCTCTGCGAATAGAGGATCTCGATAAAAACATCCTCAACATGTAACACTGAAGGAAGTCTGGCCAGAAGTTTTAGCTGATTGCAATTTGAAATAGATAGACACTCCCTAAATCTTACACACTTCACCTTTAAGATAAGATAGGAAGTCTGAGATAAGATAGGACACGGCCATGAGTTCAGCAACAGCCTCTGTATTAGGACAGAAATTTTCCTATCTTTGAGACTTAAGATTGGACAAGCAGGTAGAATATTTTTCTGTAGTAAGGCCTCTGGTGTCTGTCTCACAGCTTAACATTTATTTTCACAAAGTCAGACTTGGAATAATGCTTTTGATAAACTGATCTTTAAAGCTGCATGAACTGTTTTTGACCACTTGGGGGCATCAAGCTGACAGACACACAAGACCTCTGACATATCTGAAGTTTATAAAGTTGACACAGCAGACACAGAACAACATTAACACTTTAAGTCCAAATTTCACTCTCCTTTTTGATCAGCTTTGGTCTCCACCTCCAAAGAACTTCTGAGAAAATGATCTAGCTCTGTCTATCTGCTGTTTGGCGCTGGGTGTCCGGCTCACTGTGAGTTTATCAGAACTTGTTGGCTGTAAACAGCTGCACATGAGGCCACTCAACCAAATAGCAAATGCGCTCTAATACCAAAATAATGAGCTAAACAGACTATAAAGCTGTGTGGAGCTGCAGAGGTGGTGATTATTCTCTGTGGGTTTGCCACACTGAGTGAGCCCTTCACACTATACTGAGTCATTTAATTGATAATTAATATAAACATGGTGATTAGGGGCAGAACATACAGGAGCTGCCGCTACACAGCCTCCCTTTATACACCATCCTTCCTCGTACAATGCAGCGGCAACGACTGTAAAAGTGTTTTTATTGTTATTATCCTGCATTAAAACTTTGTCTATTTATTTCAGTGCTACAGGGTGCAGTAAAGGAAGGTAAAAGTAAATCTGCGATGAAAGGAAACTCCCTCAACCTCAACATCTGAGAGCAAAGGCACAGCAGCAGAGCGGTTGCTGCATGTGTATCAGATGATTCATTTTCACTTGTTGTCTCATTAAGAAATTTCTCCACTGTGTTTTTCATGTGTTCGAGTGTCGGCAGCGCTCAGTGTGAGATTCAGCCGTCTGAGACCAGTAAGTGGCCTTTTGAATAAAGTTTATGCTGTGAGAGCGAGAGGACGGTTTGCAGGAAAATAACAGGAGATTAATTATAAATGAATTTTTTTTCAAATAAAAAGTTATGCACTATGGGTACAGGTGAAGAGTTGGCTTTAGTGTTCGCAGTTTCCATGAATAAACATTTCTGGTACATTCTTTAACATGGCCTCAGAGGCGAGCAGAGGCAGAGGGAATAAATAGAGTGTCGGCATGGAGCGGGGGCAACAGCGTGGGATGATGGGAAAAGGGTGTTTCATACATACGAACATCACACGTGAAGACATACGCACTCAGCAGCACGCTCGTATGAAAGCATGCATCACCATGGAAACACATATGGACACACACAGGCTGCAAAAAAACCTGCAAATGCAATCACACACACACACACACACACCATAACCATGCACATACTGCTCCAACTCAGCGCCTGTTGAATCATTCATGAGCAGTTTTTATACGTTGTGATCCTCAAACTTCATATTGCGAGGAAAACAATGATTCAGACGGAGCCTCACGGAGTGATGAACACAGAGTGTGAGCTAGCAGCCTCTATAATAATGCACTTCGACAGTTTGGGTCAAGGATTTAACGCAGCCTTGCAAACACATTTTCTTTTCAGCTTAGTGAGGATTTAGCAAAACTGCAAAGCCTCGACCTCGGAGACACACAGGTTGCTCAGCTTTGTGTCAAGGCTAAAACACGTGATGTTTAACATGTGATGTTTGGCAAAAGAAACAACGTTCTCAACTCTGCCTCTTCTCATGAGTAACACTTGATTAGAAAGCCAACTTATAATGCTCATTTTACAGGGAACAACTTCCTAAAATCTATCGTCAATCTGTCTGATTTTGAAACAACAGGGAGCATCGTATGATAATCAGAAATAGGTCCTCTGTGTGTAATATGAAATAGCTTTGGCAACATAATTCACTTCCACGACTCACAGTCAGTCATTAATCGCATCTCGTGCTGTGAAATTCTCCTACACATTCCACCGAAGCTGCCGGTTCTCCACAAGACAAGCTGGACTTCACAGATAGCTACCAGCAGGCCTGCTGACGGGATCGCAGTCGCACTCTGGCTCCGGTTCAGTTCAACCGGGACAGCTCAGTCTCTGTGGGCCTGCAGACGGGGGGGAGAACCAGCATGACAGAAATCAGACAGACAGAGAACTGGTTTTGTTCCAGTCCACTTGGTCCCTGCCACCTTTAAAGACCGCAGGGTGAGTTTCGGCTGAACTTTTAAACCAGATGCACCCTTTGCAGTGTCACGCTCCTCGCCTGGATCCCTAAAGTCCCGTCGGGGCTGTGGTTGTTCTGCTGGATTTGTAGCCATCTGTGTTGGATTTCAGCTCCGGATTTGTGAAGGCTGCGGTGTGTTTCCATCGTCTGCGTGGTGACGATGTGAGAGCCGAGGTCATTGGAGATGTGACTGAGGAGTCGTTGTTGGTCACAAGCAGGACTCGTGGGACTCTGTGCCGGTGTGCAGAGACTTCTTCTTCTGCTCCGTGTGGTTCCCGTTTTGAAGGACAGAATACCTGAGAGAAAACACGGGACAAAAGTTAGTTATAAGTTAGTTAAAACATAACATGAACAAAAGACTTGTCATTTGAATATGTGAGCACCTCCTGGTGGCCACAGGTCACTGAGCAGCCTTTTCAATATGCTACGTTTCCAACTATGCAGACCACCGTTCCGAGACCAACGAACTAAAAAAGTGGTTTAAATTTGGCCGGTCAGTGCTGTGTTTCCAGCGGCTTTTTAGCCCCCAAATGTAGTTGGTTTTTAGGAAAGCCTGCAGCTTTTCAGTCCCTAAACTTGGGTGTTTTTTAGTGACCAATGGCTGTTTTACCAGCAACTTTTTAGGCATTAAATGTGTACATTTTTTAGGGACCGGTCACTGTTTTTCCAGTGGATTTTTGGTCCCCAAATATGGGTGTTTTTAGCAACTGATAGCTGTTTTTCCAGCAACATTTTAGGCATCAAATGTGTGTGTTTTTAGGGGACTCATCTCTTTTTTTCCAGGGACTGATGGCCGTTTTTCAGCCTCCTAATTTGAGTGTTTTTTAAGCAACCCCTGGCTGTTTTACCACCAGTACTTTAGGCATCAAATGTGGGTCTCTTTAGGCACCCTTTGCTGACCCCAAACCCCCAAACGTGGCTGTTTTTAGGGACCCATAGTCATGTTTCCTGCAGCCTGTCAGACCCCAAACATGGGTGATTATTAGGTACCCATGGCTGTTTTTCCAGCGGCTATTTAGCCCCCAAATGTGGGTGTTTTTTAGCGACTGATGGCTGTTTTTCCTGCAGGTTTTCAGCTCCAAAATACAGGTGTTTTTAGGGATTTCTTGCCGTCTTTCCAGTGGGGATAATGCCACAAAAAGTGTTTCCAAGACATTTCTGCTTTTCTAGCAGGGATTTTGCCCTGTTTTATGCCAAAACATGATCTTTTCCTAAACACAACCAAGTGGTTTTTGCGTCGTAACGAATGAAATAGCCACACGTTACCACATCGTTTTTGAAATGTAAAGTTTCAATATGCCCACTACATAATAACTTCCAAATGTAACATATCAGTGGTTTGCAGAAACTTAGGATACCTACCATTTTTCACGGCGATTGGGTCATAATTATTTTTAAAACATAAAGTGCTCATGTTTTAAACAAATAGGTTTCAGGCCTTTGCCAAGGCCTCAGAAATCACAGTACCTTGTTAAACCCTGATCTCACCAAAAACATGCCAACTAGTACCAACAGTTTGACACAGTCAAACTCCAGTAGAAGAAAATTGAGAATTCTTGACACCGTGACAAGATGAGAAGAGGTGACAAGCTGCTGCTGTTGCTGCAGTGTGGAGGGGCCTTACAGCAAAGGTACCAACTGTCCAACAGCTTCATCCACATCATACCAAGCTATACCACATGAGCAGGAGCAGACAGTTACACAGACTCCACCTCAACAGTACAACAACATTACCATCAGTATCAGACCTGCTGCCCTCCAACAGTCTGTTCACTGCCAAACAGTTGAGGCTTGATCGGCCTCTGTAAATGCATAATACACTTAGTTAAAGTCTCATAACAGCCTCCTGATGGAAAGTGAGTCATGTATCAACAGAGCCAGATCCCGGCTTACTGGAAAAGTGATCACACAGTCTGGGTTACAGGAGGGTGATCGGGAGAGGCTGTCAGAGCTGCCTGCAGGTTGACTTTGTCACGAAACATTAGTGGTACAGGACGGAGCGACAGTAAACAGCAGACAGAGGAGGCAGAGACGGTAACATACTGCTGAAGTGGCTCACACACAAGGATACTTAATATGTTCAAAACCTGGATTTGTGGATTTTTTCTTGAGTAATCTGGTCATGATTTCTGGAAAGAGACATTAGTGTTGAGTTTTCAAATGTATTTTGTTGTCGCTTTGAGCACCACAAGCTGAGTGCCATCTAGTTCCATTATACAGGAACAACACATTCTCACTTCGACCTCGTCACACATATCGATGTTTGGTCATGGACTTATTCCACATCGACATTCGACGTGCAAGGTACCCTGGCTGTGTTGGTTGTTGACGTTCTGGGACAAGTCACTGCCCAAGCACCAGATTTTGACAACTTTGTGGAGTCAGACTGGGTCGGTAAATGTGTAACAGAAGAAGAAGCCGGTAACAACTTGGCGAAATCTATAACCAGAGCTGTGGATTTTTGGATGTACGACATGTACAGAGCTGTAAAGTTGTCCACCATGGTACCAGTTAGCTGCTAGCTAACCATAGCTAACTTGTTTGTTCATTGTTTGGTCTGTGACGTAATAGGTCAACTGGAAAAAGGTCCAATACTAACAAGATGAAATGGGGTATATCACCACCTATCGTAGTGAAGGACGACATCCATTAATAAATCAGTTCCCCTCCTGTGCTTGTATACTGGGACAAGGATAGTAGTCCAGTTAAATGGTCTAGTTAAGCTATAACCGTAGCTCCGCTTAACTGTGCAGGTAAACTTACTGATTGAGAAAAAAAAAGAATAAAGTCATAATCTAATGAGAACTAAGTCACACTGTTTAAAAATATTTCATCTAAATTAAATATTTATATTCAACCCTGATATTTATTTTTTCTCAGAGCAGCTTTAATACTCCGTAGCTGTTAATTTTTCTTCGTATGGGTTTAAAAAATTCACCTACCCCTTCAGACAAATGAACCAGTTAATAACCATGTATGATCTGAAATGTTAATCTCAAATCTTGAAAACCGGAACTCTTGGGGATACATTGTTCTCACAGACGGTGATAATCTACAGTTAAATGACAGAGTCAAGGTTAACATGAAGGAATAACGCAATTGACTTAAAGGACAAACACAGCCACTTTAATTTTCTCTGCAGTGAATTAAACCAGAGTCATATGAAGCAAAACACAATGATATTAAGCTCATTTTTATGCTTTATGTTTCGCTAATTTGTTCAAGCAAGCAATTCTAATCTGACAAAAGAAGCATTTAGGAGCGAGCACGGAGGATGATCACAACACAGACACTAATGCTGTATATCCCACATGTAACTGTAATTGTTTCAGGCAAACAGCCTCCCACAAACAAATTTAAATGTGACATTAGTGCACGACAACAGCCAACACAGCTCTTTTCAAGGGCAAGAAGCACACTGGTTAAAGTCAACAGAAACTCATTTGGCAGCTATAATGGGTCCCATTTACAGTCTGCAGGCTTCACTGCATCTGAATGAGAAGAATGAACGTCTGCGGCACATGTGCAAGTGTTCACGTGTGTGTATGGTGATATGCACAATGAATGATTATGTACATTTTGTGCAGACATATCTATGTGTATCTACAAATGTGTGTGTGTGCAGCACAGAGGCCTCACCGCGGGCTAAAACCATTACGAGCTGTTTACACAAACACCCCGACCAAAGACACTTCCTGCTGCCAAACTGGCCGTGAAATTTACCTTCCAGACAGCCTCGAACATTTAGGGCTTTTCAAAAGGAAACGGGCTACAGATCCTCGCCAGAGCGGAACCCAAAATTGCTGCCACATTGCGGCGTTAAACCCTCAGCTGGTCTCACTGTGGTTCTGTGAGTGTGACGATGATGCTGTTCCCCAACAAGATGTTGGGGAGCGTGTTTGTAAAAAGAGCTAGGGGAAGTATTGATAACTTTTCAATTGATCTTTCACTTAAGAAAGTCCAGTAACACAGAGGTTTACAGTCATGTAAGTCTCTATCCAGTACAAATAATAGTCCACAAAGTGCACAAGCAGTGATTCTGGTAGCTCACTTACACACTTTTGGAGCTTTGCTGTATTAATCTTTATGGTTGAAAACCATACTTGCACATATTAAAGTGCTTTATGCCTCATAACACTGAAGTCCAAATGATGCTGTAAATGGTGCTGCCATCTGTGAAATGATGTGACAGAGCACCAAATGGTGTTTCTAGGAATAAAGTTACTTCAGAATATGGAAACATCTCAGCGACTCCATCAAAAAGCATCAACTTTATGTTGCAGTCAGCGTTCTGTTGCTGTGAAATGTTTAGGTTTTTTAGACTAACTAAAGCATTAAATGTCTAGCAGGGTATATCTTTTCTGCCACTAGGGGGAGCCATGTATTGCAGCCGCCACATCCTGTTTATAGCCTACACCAGTAGGTCATGGTCCAAAAGTGGGTTGCGGGTCCATTGGACGGACTGCAAGTGACTCCAGAATGTGTTGAGTTTGACAAAAATACACTTTATTTTGAAGTACAGTGAATTTCCGGCATAGAGCTTTTATTTTGAAGTGCCATTTCCTGCTGCAGAATGAGTGAACAGCTGACAGTTGCTTAACAGAGACAGCAAACTAGCCATCAACATGGCCACACAAAAGTATGATCCTGAATATATTAAATGTGTGGACCTTAAACTAATGACTGAGGAGAAATGTGGACCCCGTGGTTGGACCAGTTGGGAAACCACTGGCCTACACAGCACACCGCTATAAACCTCGCCCACCACCAGTACAAGCCAAACCCACCAACACAAATATTTTTTGAAACCTGATACATCGCCATGTTGTAGTGACGAAAGACGAGGCCGAATGTAGCAATACTCCACTCTATAATTGATTATGTATGAGACATGATTCATGTTAGCATCTTCCTCAGGGCATCCGATTCCGGACTGGTGGACGAAGGGGGCGAGTCATGTTGTTGCTTTAACTTGGTGGCTGTCATGAGACAACACATTCTCATTCCATGTGTGGTTTGGTTTAGAGAAAAAGATCAGGGTTTGGCTTTACAATCAACTAGGAAGCAAACACTGGCCTCCCAGAAAACAGTTGATGGTTCTTGGACCCATCCACCCACCTATTCACCCAGCTCAGACTTTTTGCCCCCTTAATTTTCGTTGTCCTGCCCTGTTTCCCCGCCGCCGTCAGATGCTGTAACATAATAGCAGAATAACAGCAACCTGCATATCATGCCGATGTGAACGTACAGCTTTTTTGTAGGTGTCTGACGCCATCAGTCACTGACCAAGCACCAGTTTTCGATGACTTCTGACTGAGACTGGGTTGCATGAGACACTCGTCATAGCAGAATGTTGTAATAAGCTGGATTAATATTGAAGTCTGTTTTTTTCACTTGTTTCCATGGAAGTCAGATTTCTTTGGGTTTGTTGGAAAATTTTGAGAAAATGTAAGTACACAACTCAGGATAATAAATAAAACAGGTCTAGTCTCTTTTTTATTTCAATGGGAAATGTTACATATTTTTTCATTATGCAATAATGTGAACTCAGCCATTCAGCCTATCTATTATATTTTCCTTTTTTCTGCTGTTTACCTTTTTACTGCTTTGTGTTTTTACTGATGCCTCTTGTTTTGCACTATTCCCTTTGCTGCTGTAATGATGCAAATTTCCCAGCTGTTGGACTAATGAAGGATTATCTGATATTAGCATAGCTTATTCTGAGACTAAAAAACCTGGCAGCCCTAAAAACTCAGCTTTTCTTAAAAGTTGACATTTTGGAGAGTTGACATGGTTTTCACAATCTGTGTAAGCTTGGATTTTAATATTAGCAAACTATCTTTGAATTCAAGTTGAAGCACATTTTGCCGCCTAAAAAACCTCTGTTTTTCTTTTTTTGGGTGCTTTCTCTGTATCTGTTTGAATGTATATGTTGATTGCCATCTTAAGCAGCAGTGGATGTGGTTTAAAACAACAAAATTGAGCATAGCGTTAGTTCAGGCAGGACACGATGTCAAGCTCAGCTCACATCCCAGCTACCCAATCATCTCAAGCCACCCAATCAACTGATGGAGCAGCTGGCTGATGAAGGGAGTCAGCAGATAGATCACATGATTCCTCTCTATGCAACCAATTGGCAAATCTCATTCAGGGCGCCCTATTTAAACTGCTCTGACCTGCCTACTGTTGCTGCTTCCTCTGCAAGCCACTTTGCAACCTGCCTCCACCCCAGCTCCTCCTTTTCATGCTGTGTCTGACTTATCAGTGTCATCTCTGTTTGTCATTGATGCTGCTCTGTTCTGTTCCTGCAAGGTCTTTGCTGCTTCTCTCCCTGCCTTAGGCTTTCCATGTAGGCGCATGGAAGATCAGGAAAGTTTGCTCTCTCTGCCCTAAGGCTTTCCTCAAATGCGCATGGAAGGGCAGGGAGGTGTGCTCTCTCTGCCTTGGGCTCTCTGCGTAGGCCCAAAGAAAGGCAGAGAGGCCCCAGAACAGAGCCATATCACCAAATATAACACTGCAAGTGGAATGAAGTTTTCTTTGACTAAAGTGGTCCTGACTGAATTTGTATTTTTTCCCCTTACTGTTATCGTTAGATTGCTATTTAAATCCTTGTTTTGCATCAAAGTATTAATATTAATATTATTATTGAAGTGTGAGCTGCATTAATATTGAGGGTCATAAGAAAATAATAATAATAGCCATGAGATTAGAAAAAAAAAAGTCAAATACAAAGATCTAGATCATTTTAACTTGTTAAAACTGATAAATTATATAAACCTACATTTTTTTGTAGAAAATAATGTAGATAATAAGGTGTATCCAGGCTCTATATAAACACATTAATATAAATTCTCTCCAATATAAAGTAAATGAGATAGAAGTTTAAAGATCTATCATAATTTATATATGAGAGGAGAAAGGATGAAAGTCCGACATGTTACAGAAAACCTCTCATCTATAGTCTCATTAAAAAGCACAAACTCGTTACATGAAAGCGAGTTAAGAGCACAGAGCCACTGATGTAATCTACAGAAACACAAAAAAAACTTCAAACTGTTAATGTGTGCTCATTTGGAGATTTTTTTTTTTTTTAATTTTTATTTTTATATCTGGATCAAATAAAAATTTTGGAGCAGGACATGTGGCCGCATCCATTCTGTGTTTATTCGCGGTTTTGTTTGTACACAGCTGAGCCAACAGGCCAACTGGCAGAGCAGGAGACAGGATGGAGATTTGTTTAATGAGGCCAGGGGAGAGAGAGACAGAAGGCCCGGATTACAAGCAGACTAAACATTTCTACATATTTTGGGCAGCAATGTGGCGAACATTCATCTCGCTACAGTGCCCTTTAGCAAGATTGTGAATGTGCTGTGTGGCAGAGTCTGATCTAAGAAAGAGAAAAGAAACAGAGGAGATCTCTCAGTGAAGATCTTGATGCTGTAAGGTGGTCCAAATTACATTAAAAGCTGTATTTCAAAACCTGGAATCTAGTCGGCAGAGCATCATATCACACTTACAAAGCTGATAAACAAAATTTTTACATTTGCTTGTTGTTCGCTGTCTGGGTTTAATTTGCCAAGAGAGAACACGGCACAGTTTGAAATGTCAGACTTTATCAGAACATTAAAATCACTAGTTGTAGAAGTGTTGCTTCAGTGTGGTCTGTAACTTAGAGATTTCTTCCTAAAAAAATACAAAAAGTTGATTTTAGACTTAATCTCATTTCGAACATATGAGGTAAAACAGTTGCACATGGGAAACCCCAGGTAAATCTAACAAAAACAGACTGCAAGAGGAAATTCATGAGTGTTTGCTATTGAATTTAATAGACGTTTGCTCCTGGCTGGTGGCAACTGAAAGGACTTTAAATAGGGAACTGCACCAGTTTCACACGTTAAAGTCTGTTTGCAGACTTTGGGTAGTACGACAGCACATTTGAAGGAAGTTAAAGTCAGTATTAAGCTTTTTGTAGCCCTAGAGGGAGCTGTAAAAAATATATTACAAGAAAAATCAGCTGTGACTCAACACAAGTTTGAAAATGAAATAAAAATGTGAAGGTATTGGAACAGCCCTGTTCCTGCACTGGATTTGAGAAGGAAGAAGCATGTGTGAAATAAAAACGATATCTCTGGTTCTGCTGCATTGATTTTGATATTTAAAAAAAGAGCTTCTTCAGTCAGACAATGTTATAGGAGTGCAATATGATATGATATGAATGGCATTCTTTTTTAGAGTACCAGTGTGTAGGTTTAGAGACATTGTGTGGTGAGGTTACAGATTGCCACCAACTGAATACCCTTCAGCTCAACCCTCCCTTTACAAGCATCAGAGAACCTAGGGTGGCGTTTGGTTAACATATAACACACAAGGCCTTCCCTTGAGCCAGCGTTTGGTTTGTCCATTCTGGGCTCTGCACTAGTGAACTCAAAAACGGAGCCAACACTGAAGTGCCACAGACTGCAGTTCTTTAAATGGCCACGTGAGGCTGGTTCTAGAAGCGAGTCAATCCCCACAGACCCCCATGTTCAAACTTTACAGCAGAAATAAAGATGTTTACAGCCTGGTACAAAAAAAAAACAGTTTTGGTCTCTTTAGATAATGTTGACATTTTATTAAGGCTTAAAGTTATGCATCATTAAAGGCAGGCCACTTTGAATAACAGGCTGCGGATAGTGTCCTTGGCTTCTCAGACAGACGCGCCCCTCGCTTCTCCACAGCACCAGCCTCTCGCCCAAATATGGTCACTTTTGGCTCCGAAAAACCAAGATTGCCAAAATGCCGAACTTGAGACTTAAAAATGGGAGTCCACAAACAAATGGGAGACCTCATGGTCGCTATGTCCGTTATTTTTACAGATTATGAGGGAGCTTCTTGGAAGAGGACCTGCTTCCTATGAAGGGCTCATTGCAAGCAATGTATCCTCATACAATGATTCATAAGATATCCAACAAAGTAGTGCCCAACTAATTAGCACCCCCAGTGGTTAGGTTAGGTTTAGTTAAAGAATCACAGTTGGGCGTCAGCACGTAACAAACATAACGTTAAGTTAGGTACTTACCATAAAGTTACATAGGATGGGTTTAGGAAAGCTGAGTTATGTAGGCCAGGGTTAGGAAAAGAAACATCGTTGGATGTCATCACATCACGTACTAAACCTAAAGTTAAGGTTGGATTTAGAAAAGTCAGGTATTGTAGGTTAAGTTTAGAAAGGTTTAAGAAAAGAAACATGGTTAGGCGTCATCACGTTACGTACTTAACGTAAAGTTAGGTAGTATGGGTTCAGAGAAGTCAAGTTATGTAGGTTAGGTTTAGGAAAAGACACATGGTGGGGCGTCATCACGTTAAGTAGTTAACAGAAGCTCCGTATTTAACATGACAATGTTACATAAATTAAATAACTCAAAATTTCACATGGGACATGAACAGTGGTCTCCTGGGGAAAAGTCACGTCAACCTGCCTCCTTATGGAGACTTTCGGTCCTTCTACTACTTCCTTCTTTACTCCTGTCAGTGCGTTCGTCATGTGATCACCACCTTTATGATTACGTACGTTACGTATATACAAATTACTGGCTCATGATCATGCAGGTAATATACATGTCTTGGTGCATTACTTTTTGTAGATATACATACAAGCAACGCATGAGAGCATCCTGCTGTAAGCTGATGAATGCATGATTCTTAGATTCAGGTGATTAAACACAAATGAAAACATTATTTAGAATATTATATTCCATTTCTGACAACAAGTCCCCCTAAATCCTGCACCCTGCACCTTTAACATGACGGCAAGAAGTCGAGGTTGTTGTTAAACTCCAGATCAGGGGTCATTCCAGGATTGTTTTAAATGAGGTGGCACAGTCAAGAACCAGTCTGACGGGGGGGGCCTATGGGAAATCAGACAAGTCTATCAGAAATAACTACAGCGTTGAAAATTGGCTTAGAAAACACCGGGGAGGCTCTTGTGCAGCGCCATCTGTCTTAATACAGGTGGTGTTACCTAAAAAAGAGGCACTGCTCTTAACAAATGCCTGAAAACTGTTTTGTAATGAACAATGCCAAAAACCAAGTTTGTCTATAATTTAAAATCAATGAAGAACATTGACGTGGTGTAGATGAAGAAGCCAAAGACACAAAGGTAGTGATTGTTTCTGTGGAATTAATGAGGAACAGATTTAAAACTTGTAGTCATTTATCATGTGAGATTAAAAGCTGCCTCAATTCCTGGATATTCAATACACCCACCTCACTCTGAATGTGAGGGGAAGGTAGAAAACGTCCTCACACGGTGCTCTCACTCCTCTGGATTAACCTGAGAAATAACCTCAGCAAATGAACACTCTTAAGAACTTGTCCTTGCATTGTTCGGTGAGCGTATGTAGGAGATTTTCACTGTTCAAAACAAAACCAGATAGTTTTCTTATAAAAGCTTTACACAGGTTCATTTATAGGTTAATGCAGTGCATGGAGAACACTGGGAGATAAAGTTTTAACAAACTATAGAGAGCCTTTACACCTCGTATCCTTCAGTGTGTCTAGACATACGCAGCACATGTCAGCTCTTCAAACCGTGAATAGAAATATCCAGATTAAATAGATTTTCATTTCAAAGAGTGTGAAAGAAAACAGCCTTCACAAATTTCAAGTATATTACTTTCACCATCATGAATTTTTCACTTCATCCAAAGGACTTTAAAGAAGTTTCAAGCACCTCGCAGCCAGTTCTCTAAACCCAGAGAGTCATTTTGGAAGTTAAAATATGAAAATGACTAAACTAATCATAAGTAGATGCCGCTTATCTTCTTGTTAAACTTTTACTTTTGGCTCACAGATTTTTCTTATTTTCTCAACCTACCTGAACAAACACTCTTAATCTTAATATTACAGTCATAAATATCCACCTGACTGGCTTTATTTTCTACATATTTTTTATACATATTCTGGCAGTTATTTTTTTATGGTTGCATATTCTCTGCCCAAAGCACAATTGACTTTTACACTATCATCATAAATAAAAGTAATTCCTTTCATATTCGCTACAGGAGCAGCAACTTGTTTAGTTACATGCTTGAGGGAACTCATAGTGAGCAGCAGTCAGTGTGAAATACTGTTCAGTATGTTTCACATTAATCCCCAGGAAGCACTTTGATATTACTTTAATATCTCTGGCTGTATTTGGCATCTACATGAACACTAATATTCCACTATTTTTCTGAATATAACAATGTTCTGAATTTAGTAATATGGTCATGGGGGATTTTCCAGATTATGCCTTTGTCTAACTTTAGCATTTTCTGGTTAAGACATGTGGGATATGCTAGTTTTAATCAGGTTTCAACAGCATTCTTTGGACACATATACGATGCATTTGTTTTTTTGTTTTTGTTTTACCACAGTTTGCGACACATGGACTTTTGCCTCTTTACGGTCATCTCTGTGTGATGTCATGGACACGTTTTACACAAGCCAGGCTGCCAACAGATTGCATGGCTGGTGTAGAGATTAATACCCAAAAGAGAATCCCACATTTCTGGTCGGAAGAAGAAACACACCTACTTTTAAACATTATGAAAGACTTTGATATCAACAGGTTTTTGCACATGTGCAAATATCAAAGCACAGACCTTTTCAAGAAGGTGGCAAAAGGAATGAAAGAAGGAGGTGGTGTTGTAAAGTCGAACAAGTCCACCATGGGTAGGAAACTTTGAAAAAATCCTATTTTGATGCAAAGAAGCAAAATGACAAGCAGCTCCATCTGTTCCACTTTACTATATTTTGACATGATGAACAACATGTTAGGGCATATTAATTGGGGTAAGCACGGCTGCATGTAAACAGGAATATTAGTGGAAATTTCATTTTTATTAGCCATGTAAACAGCTCAGTAGGAAAACTGTCTTTCTTGAAATAAGGGTGAAAACCAGAATATTTTGTGCATGTAAACGTAGCTAATGAGTGAGACTGTTTCATGGCAATATTGGATTTGCAGGTGTTTTGCATTTGCTAAAGTACCTTGATTTATCAGGTATCTAACTGACTGGATGCTTTATACATATGCAATTCATTGAATTTATTCGGCAGATGTAAATGCCCCTGTCCAAGCACTTATGTGCACTTTTATTCTGGGCTGTTTTAGTTAGTTTAGACTTTTTTTCCCCCGTACACAACCCAAAAAGAAGAGGAATGGTCTCTTCAGTTTTCTGTGCAAGAACTTGCCTGGCCTGCACAGAGCCCTGGGCTTAACCCCATCCAACACTAAAACAGCAACTACGAGCCAGACCTTATCACCCAACATCAGAGCTCTGACCTCAATAATGCTGTTGTGGCTGAATAAGAACAAATCCTGAGTGTTGTACCCATTCACACTTTACAAGAGTGAGCTCAGAGTTTAGTTCACACAGATTAAAATGAAGTAGTTCACATTCATAGTTCACAATTTGAATTTTGAACTATGTTTACAGTCCCAAAAAAATCAACTTTGTGATCATGATTCACTCGCAGGTATTTGGTCGGATGCTTCAACCCAATGTTCTGTTTCAAGTTCTTTGCCAATGAGGCTGACATTCAGACTTTTTTTCAGACTTGATGGACATAATTTGCATCTTTACTAATTTGTTCGTAAAAGTCCTTCCAATATTCACATGAAGTTGCTTCAGCAGTACTGGTATGAGCATTGTCTGAATTTCCATCAGTACCAGCCAGTGTTGTGTTGTGTTGGCATGCCTGGTCCTGTTAATCCTCAGGTGTTGTAAAACGAGTGTTGTTGATTGTCATGAGAGTGAACAAAGCTCATGTCCAGGGTCATGAGTTGCAACATGATGTGTTCATCCATCTTTTGAGATAGAAAATAACATAAACCGAACCAAAAACTCGTCCTCTGATGGCCAGGTTTAGTGATGAAGCAACATAAACACTGACCTGTAAATTTGCAACAGAAAAATAATCTTTGACAAACAAACTCCTGAATCTGCATGACTGACGGGACAAATGTGTATTTGCAGCGTTGGTAAAAATGTGTCTGCATCTTTTTTTTCCACCCAGTCTCTCCACAAGAGATCCAATCTTCCACTCCTACGGGCCTCGGACTGCCAACATCCCCCCACTCACCCTCTCTCTTCTCCCTCTAATCACATACCCGGCCTCCCTGTCTCTCCCTCTCCACTTCTCCTGATGATCCCACTCAGAGTCTTTCTGTCTGAAGTGCAATAATTGATCATCACAATCAGGAGGCCTTTTCCCTCTCCTTTCATTCCTTCTGTTCCTCTGCTCGGTGTCAGGGGTCTGTTTCTGTCCAGGTCGCCACCCACAGAGACGACAAGTGGCCCGTTTCAGCCACACGCCAGCCGAGGCAAAAACACCCGTCTGTGAAACGAGAGCTCGCAACCTGCTGTGATGTTGATGAAAGGAGGGGAAGGCGGATGATAGAGGAGGTCAGGATAGGAGGGGAGGAGGAAGGCTGATAAATATGACATGAACACAATAGACCGGAATTTGAATAGAAAAGAGATTACACAGCATCGAGCTAACTAGACTGAAAGGAAGGAGATAATTTCATGCAGAAATTATTCAAAGGTTACACCCACGAGGAAAGTTTGCTCGTAGCTCAGCAACAAAAGAGGAAAAATATGCGTGTTGGCAGGAGCGGCACGACTCTCTAAGACTTTCCAAAATAAGAAAAAAATATCTGAAACCCTAAAAGTTTGCCCTCCGTTGACCTTCAGGGAAGGTTTGTTTACAACTCTGAGATCCAAAAATGTGCACAGGTAAGCAAAAGCATAAAACGAATTACAGCAGGTAAGTGTCATCACCTCAATTACAGTGAGACTGGGTAAAGTTTTCTCATGGGGTGGCTGGGAAGAGGAAAGGAGAGAGGGCAAAGAGAGGGGGAGGAGAAGCAGAAATAATTTAATACAACGGCAGTTTGAGAAGATTTAATGTTTAAAATCTTTTGGCCTGTGAGGAAAGTTCAGAGGCACCCCTTTGCCCGTGTTCTTTCCAGAATCATATAAAGTAGTAAAAATAAAACCCAGGCAAAAGGTCCAAAAAGAAATGAAAAATGTTGCCTGGACTCCAGAGTCCAAACATTCAACACGATCAACCTAAAGTTTACAGCCGGTCAGAGCTAAAGCAACACTGCTGACACCGGGTCTACTGAAGGAATCAGAACGCTGGCCTTTCATGGGATTAAATCTCCCCAGTTAGTTTCTTTCCCCTTTCTGCTCGATGAGGCTGGTCTGAAGACACGTCAGAAAGCATTAGGGAGAGCTGAGAGACTTTTAGCCGGGGCCAAAGAAACCCAATCTGCAGCAGGCAAACAGAAAGAGAGAATCTGAGGTGAAATGCTGAAGGAATGCGGCTGCACAGATCAGGTTGTTTCCACAGTGATGGAGCACCATGAACATTTCATATATGGTCAGAGGAATGGAGGTGGGAGGTTAATGCGAAACTGTGAGGTGTGAAGGAGACAATGACACGTTTTCTAACTTTGCACAAAACTTTGCACAAAGGTTACCGAGGCAGGTTTGTGACTGAGAGCTACAGTGGCATGCAAAGCCAAAGCAGCAGAAGGGAGTGAATGAAAAGATTTCTACCTCATTCAAAGCTGACACATACCTCTTTAAAAGAGCATGAATCAGTATTTCTTGTACAGTAAATATTGAATAGATGACTTCTTGTGATGTTACATGGTTTCCTCGTAGTAACAAACAGCAGGCAGCATAAAAACAAACTCTGATAAACCCACTGTGCCGCTACGACAGATAAAGGGGGCACCGAGGGATGAAGTTTTTTTGCCCCTAAACCCAAGCTGAGTCATTTGATATTGAGTATCCAACCTAGTCTCACTCTGAAGTTGTTAAAATCTGGCGTTTGCAGTAACTTGCCCGGTCAGACACCACCTTCTATATTGGCATGAAACGTGGCGGGTCACTGTTACAGTTTATCAGTGCTTGATTGCGAGGAAAGTCCAAGTAGGGTAGTTGGAAGGGTGATGGATGGGTCCAACAAACACTGACTTTCACCTGGGAGAGCAGTGTTCATGTCCTGTGAGACTGTAAAGCCAAACCCTGTTTTTTCCTAAACCCAACCATGTGCTTTTGTTGTTGAAGGAAAAAATATGCCAATTTTGCCTACCTAGTAACGCGTTTATTTTGAAAGAGACTGTGTGTAAACAGTAAATTTCCTGGTAAAATGGAAGAGGAATTTTAAAGAAGACAATGCATGTAACAGGCAGACCTTGTGGTATCTTGACATGGAAAGTCCATGACTAACCCTCTCTTAAATCTTTTCAGCCTTGTCGCTCTCTCGGGGGAATGTCTCTGCCCCTTTAAGAGAATATTCTCCAGTGCTTGTTGCTTTGGTGCATCCTTGCCTCAGTTAGGGGCCGTGTCCACCAAAGAGTTTTTTTTAAGATGTGCGCTGCAAAGGCTGGCAGTGCGATGAGGCGATGGGTGTGAGTTTGTTGGGTGTCTTTTTTTATTTTTTTTTGAGTGCCAAGAGTTGACATTTTTCAACTTTGGGTTAAAGCACTACGCTTGCCACTGTCACTTTGGCCATTCAGTCACTCTGAATGCTGCTCAGTGCCATTACAGAATAACAGCGACAGGCCACGGATCATGCCAATGTGAAAGGACGACTTTTTTGTCCGAGTCTGATTTCAGAAGTCACTGACCAAACAAACTGAAGACTTTGGAGTGAGACCGGGTTGGAAAAAAACACCCCACCTCCAAAGCAATTTCAAAAACTTCCAGCTGAGTGCCTGCTGATTTCAGCTGGAAAGAAAACTTTGGCAGGGTCTAATCAGCTTATTCTAAGGTAACAAAAACACAATGATTCTTAGTTTGAGGTGATGATACACTAATGAAAATAAATGTATGTATTATATTCCTGTTCTGGCAATAGATCTCCTTACAGTAACTCCTACATGCTGGACCTTTAAATTCCTCACTGCAAACTTGTGAAATGCCCCAACTAGAAATATGTGGGTTGAACTTAAAAGAAAAGTCTGTCTGAACATACTTTCTTGTTAAAACTGAACATTTTGTGCACAAGCTTTTCCAGAGCTGCCCCCATTACAGTGCAACAAACCCAGACCACAAAGTGTCACAAAGATAAAAAGAGCAAAGATTAAAAAGGACTTTGGGAGTTTGGTCAGCTCTCCCTGGACCGGCACTGTTAAGTCCCTCATCAACAAACTGACAGTGACGTGTTTTATCCCGCAGTTTGTTCTAAAGCATAAAATAAAGCCAGGTGAGTATTTGGAGCAGATCAGAGTCTGATATGCTGCTGAGAGGACGACTCCTCTGACTACTGAGCATGTCTCTGCTTCAGCTGATCTGCTAACCAGCATATAAAACACCACAGTCTTCCCCACCAACTTCCCTCGTTATGATCTAACAACAGGCAGCTCCCCCGCTGAGCTGCGTGGGATTAGATGGCAGAGCAGAGCTCGCTTTGCAAAGCGTCTCTCACTGCAAACAAAAACTTCCTTCCTCTTTCTGTCACAGCGATACCATCTGCAATTTCAAGCTTAGTTTCAGAGAGAGGAGCAGAGGAGGGATTGGGAGGGAGGGTGTCCGTCATAACGCTGGTGAGGCCTCTCTGGGTTCATACAAGGGCACTGCACAGAGCAGAGGTATCAAGATGGACACTTTGATTCAGCCTGTTATCTTACGTATTTTCCTTCCTTTTCTTTCTCCTTGATAAGAGGTGTTACGGCTGTGGGGCTTAATCAGACTTGAGTCCTCCACTGAACAATTCAGAGAGCGGCAAGGGTGATGGACCTGCGCTATCTCGGTGAGGAAACGGCTAAATTGGAAATGGACCTTTTACTGATAACGGGGACGCTGCACAGTCAACATGATTGGCACAAAGGAAATACATGTTTTTATATATGAGGAGTGGTGGCACTCTGTTGTGTTTTCTCTGGTAAACACTATGTCCTTTACTCCGAACTGACTTCTTTTTCTCTTTAGCTTTCCATTTTCTATTTTCCACACACCAGCAGCGAACAAACACTGAAAATCTTTAGTTCTGAGTAACAAATATCCATTTACCATGCTTAGAACAAAAGATTTTCAGTATTTGCAACCTCTTATCACCCCGAAGTTGTCACATACCGGTGCTTGGTCAGTGGCCTTCTTTGTCAGATCCTGAGGCACCCTTTGGCGTCAGTATGAGACACACCAGGGAATGACACTATACTAATAGATGCTTCGAGCAACTGATGTTGTTCAAAGACCAAGAAAGTCCATCTAGGATGGGAGGGAGAGGTTATGGATCGACACATTCTCACTGCGATCTCGTCACATATCTACTTTCTGGGATGCCGTGTCAATATCCTCCCGTTGAATGCATTGTCTGTTTTCAAAATACACTTCTGTTTTCACATGAAATGTACAGTTTACATACAGTCTCTTTCAAAATAAACACATTACGTCGGTATGACACTGAGAACTGGTGTTCAACCACATGCACATGGTTGGATCTGGGCAACAAAAGCATGTGGTACCAAGATGATGTACCAGGTGTGTTTTAACAGGTAGCTTAAAGCTTAGGTTTATTATATCATTTAAATAAAATGATGCAGTCCAACTAGGAGTTTTAAAAACTCTGCCTTTTTTGCTGCGTCCTTCATGACCTCCCCAAACACCTGGTCAGAACCTAGCAGTAAACACAACTCAAATTACAGTGTGTGTGAAAGGGCTTCAAAGAACCTTTTCCTGGAAGGTATAGTGACCCTGTTTTGTTGAGAGTGTCCTCTCAGACGGCTGTGGGCGTACTGAGCTGACCTGCGGCGCTGAGCTGAGCAGCACTGAGGCTGAAACCGCTGAGCCTCCTGCTCTGTTTGTCTCAGAACATTAAAAGAGGCTTTAGCTTGGACACAAGCACTGAGGCATGAGGGTGAAGTACGCAGGCAGGCGGGCCTGTGGGGAAGTCAACAAAACACACACATGCTTGCTTGTGTCTACAGTACGTGCATGTGTGTGTGAGTGTGCATGCTTACTATACAGCATGTGTGCACACGAGTATAGTAGGTGAATCTTTAAACAAGCTGGAGTCTTCCTCAAAAAGATGCTGCACCAAAAATACACGTGGAGTAGTCAAAGCGTCGAGGTAAAAAGGGCCAGGGGTTGTGTGTGTGTGTGTGTGTGTGTGTGTGTGTGTGTGTGCTTTGAGAATGAGATCAGTGTGCCGCTGGCTCTCAGTGGATCAGAGGTTTGATTATTTCTGGATGACTGATTCCTGCAATGTACCATTCCTCAACTAATTGCTTACATGACTGGAATGAGGAGATACCACTACTGTGTGTGTGTGTTTTTGTGTGTGTGTGTGACTGCAAGTGCATATTGTTTGTGTCATACCTGCATGTAAGTTGTGTAAATTAAGTATATATTGGTTATTATTAATATAGTAATATTAACTGTATTGTGTTGGTGTGCGAAAATTCGGGCTCCCGTCAAGCTGTGTGAGTTCTGTAAAGTGAGTCCACTCTTCCTCTCCGGTAGAAACCAGCAGATTTTCACTGTGCTGTTTTTTAATTGAATCCGAATTTTCAGAATATAGGACCTCATCAACATCAAATATGGCAGCTTGGTCTCAGCCTCTCAACGCCTTAAACTATAATGCTCTAGCATTAGTTTTGGACTCAGGGACAGCATATCAATTTTCACTTAGTACACTCATGGTGCCTTTTCAAAATAAACCTCTGTGTTCACAGAAAACGTAGGTTGCGTCACCAAACTATCTTAGGTTCAGGCAACAAAACTACTTGTAAGTTTACTATTATGTAACCTATGTCACGAGATGGTCAACTACGCAACGTAATTAAAAAACAACCACAACTTTTCACACGGGACACTAACAGTAGCCTCCTGGGTTAAAGTCCTATCTGTGTTTGACCCATCCACCACACCTGCCACTGACCCTACATGGACTCTCTTCCTTTTTATCCTATATCATTGCCATAGATAGATGGTTTATACTAGAGTCTCATATGAATGCTAAAGGGTGCCCTGTTCATCGGAATCACAAGCTGACAGCCACGGACAAAGCTGCTGTATTCGACTCCCTGTGAATGAGAACAGACTGGCCTCATCAAACGCTTGACATATTTTGTCCAGCACATTCTCACTCTGACCTCGTCACATATCTACCTTTGGTCATGGGCTTTCCACGTCAAGATACGACATGAAAGATACCCTGGGTGTGTTGGTTGTTGCTGTTCTGGGACACCATGTCAACTTCAGCCTGTTACATGATTGCCTGTTTTCCTTTTTTACAGGAAATGTACAGTTTGCATACAGTCTCTTTCAAAATAAAAGCACTACGTCAGTGTAACACCGCAAATTTATGTTATTTCCCTTCATCAACAAACACGTGGTTATGTTTTGTCAACACATACACATGGTTGGGTTTAGGAAAAAAGAACAGGGTTTGGCTTTACAATCTTACAGGAAGTGAACACCTTCCCTTCCAGGTGAAAGTCTGGTGGTTGTTGAACCCATGCATCACCCCTCCTGCCCACCCACTCAGACTCCTGACACTTGAGTTTCATTTTTGTCCTGCTGCATTTCCCTTTGTTAAAAAAATAACCAGTCGCATATCATTCCGACATGAAAGAACAGCGTTCGTCATTGGTGTTCAATGCTGGAGGTCACTGACCAAGTGCTGTTTTTCAACAACTTTGGAGTGAGACAGGATTGATTTTGTCATGTCAGTCGTTGGTCACGTATGTTGACTCACATACCTAACATCATTCACGATCTTTGCCAACCCTAATCAAATAGTTGTGTTGCCTAAACCTAACCACCAAACTCCTGCGTTGACCTGCAAATTTTCAGGAGCTAAATAACTGGGGCTTTTGCCCAAGCGTCAAAATATGACAAGCAGTGATGAGATCATGTTGTGTATTTAGTGTATTTTCTTTGTTACATGTGTTTAATACAAGTTAAATCAATTTCATGCAGAAGATCTTTGACCACTATCACTGAATTTACCTTCAGATGAAAATCTCTGACAAATAACCAAACAATCCTGCACACTGTCGATCACTTGCCCTCATTTTATTCCAGGTAATACAGTAAATTAATTGAAGACAATTGATCAACAGTGTAGGTGATTTTAGGTTCTTTCACTATATGTTACTTCTATATATACACTGTATAACAAGGAAATAAGAGCCATTTTGCTTTTTAAAGCACAGCATGTCTGTTGCAAGAATATAAACTGTCTAGGGACATAAGTAGGAGGAAAAGAGCAGCACATGGTCTTTAGTTTAAAATGAACAGGTGCTTTGTGATAATAATGTGTTCGACAGGGAGCAAAAGGTTTGTATCTTGTCACTGTTTTTTTTTCTGGCATTAAAAAAAAGTATTAAATAACATTTTTTTTACCCTGACCAAAATGATACCAGCTGAACTAAAACTAAATAAGTAATAATCTCAAATGTCCAAACTCACTAGGAATGAACAAAGACTGAACTAAAATTCCCATAAAAATAAAATATAATTAAACCCTCAACTATAATTACTTTGACTCCTGTATTTACATGATATAATTAAAAGCTTAATGTGGTTCCATAACATATTAAGGTCAGACTTAATGACTGTGAGTATTATTAGCAAAATACCAAAAGTCATGACTCGGGGAACATTATGTCCAAAACACTCCCACAGTTAAGAGTGTTTTCCAAACAGAACGTTACACACCAACACATGATAACATGTTTTTCCCCAAAATGGAAATGTACCTTTTTGGAATGAAAGATTTTTTTTTTTTATTTTCACATCGCTGCTTTTGATATTCATTATTTCTTGTTGGCTAACCAGTCGGTTTGGTTGTCTGGGCAAATGAGATCCTCCTGCACTGACAAAAGAGGCTTTTTCTGGTGGGAGAACATTCGCATTGACACTCTAATGGCTGCACCGCCCACAAGAAGATTGCACAGAAGATTGCACAGAAGACTGCAAGCAGCAGGCTGGAGGCATCAGCATGACTCTGGCTAGCATGAAGAGCTAACAGGTTAAGGTTCACCCAGGGCCAGGAGCTGCTCTGAGAGCACATTACTGCTGCAGTCACTGTTCTGTTTCTGATGCTTTTATCATTCATTTATTGTTGATTTTCAGTGGTAAAGAGGAACAAATCATTTATATATCCATTTTCTGCAACTTTATACTACCATATTTCTTATACTTTTATATTTCAGAGGGAAATATTTGACTTTTTACTCCACTATATGCATAGCTGATTGTTATTTTGCTGATAAAACATTTCAATGTTATATAAGTGAATTTTTTTCACTGGTAGTGAAGTATTGTTGTATTTTTACTTCATTCTCATCCTCATGCACACACACCGTGTAAAGCATGCTGTTCTCATAAACTGTTTGTACATTTTACATCATCCCAGGCCTTTTGAGGGCCCAGCTTCCATTAGAGCCCTGGGTTACCAGTCCCACTTTTACCCCCACTACCACACCCCTGTCAGGCTCAGGGCGGGTTTGGATATAAACAGAATGGGTATTGGGTTCTGGTCGGGCTTGGACAGAAATATGCCACATTCTAATCTACAACAGACCACTATGATACGATACGATACGATACGATCCGATATGATACTATACACTTAATTGTCCCTGTAGGGGAATTTGTCTCTGACTCAGGGGCTGCACAAGTATTGCTGCCTTGTAATAATAGTCCAGAAGAAATTAAGCATACACCAAAAAACATAAAAAACGTAACAGTATTGCACATAAGCCATTCATTCATGCACCACAGGCAAAGCACAATACAACCCCGAATGCATCAGGAACTTTAGTTAAAATCTTAACTGAGGTTGGTGTAAATGAATTTTTAAAATGATTCAGTTTACATTTGGGCATCCTGTATCGTCTGCCCAAGGGTAAAAGCTCGTACTCAGCATGGAGAATGTGGGAAGATAAGAGGAGCAACTGCGCTCAAATTCATCAGCACAGAAAAGCCACGATTAATAAAATCTTTTTAGGCTCTAACAGAAACATTTTGATTTAAAAATGTTGATTATTCAATAAATGCTTCCTAAAAATGTTCTGGGTATTTTATCTTGTCAGTATTTCTCTGTAAACACTTGTTTTGAAATGCGCCTGTAATGCTCCCATGACTTTAAAACCAATGTTTTTCTGTTTTCCCCTTTTATTTCCTGCGTGTCTGGGGACAAACTCAACCATCAAGTTATCAGTAAAATCTTAAAGCTGGGTATTTTATGAAAGAGCCTGTCAGCATCAGGACAAAGACGCTATTTAATTTGACTGTAAACACTTGTTTTGACTTGTTATTGTAAATATCTCATGTTTGTCGAGGTCCTCTGGGATTTAAAACCAATGTTTACTGTTTTTTCTGGGTGACTGGGGACAAAATCAGCAATCAGTTCCTCTGTCAAACTTCAGAAGAGACACATGAAGAGTGTTTAAATAATGAAAGATGCCCGTTGGCAGTGCTGTCCTCTGATGACACACTTTGCCAGGAGAGGAGCCCTAATGAGTGGACACGTACACAAAAACAGTCAGAAACACACATTTATGCTCTGGTCCACATGTCAAACACACACACACACACACACACACACACACACACACACACACACACACACACACACACACACACACACACACACACACACACACACAGAGGCAGCTGGTGTTTATGTCCCCACCTCGCCAGCAGAAGACTCATTGAACATTTATGTCTTAGTTTGGTTAAAATCTTGGCCTGATATTAATCAGCTCTCCACTCACGCTTACTTCATTTATGAAGGCAGTTATTAAATGGAGAACAACTTAAAGCAGTAACAATTAATTACCAAATTTTTTCGGCCTCTTTGGGGTAATAAACAAGAAAGACAATTTCTAATGCACAATCCTTTTCCAAAATTGCTCAGGGGAGCATGCTGTCCTCAGGGACTGGAGTCGAGTCAAAGGTTTGGACATCTTCCTCAACCACCGCTCTTTTTTTTTGAGGGGGGGGGGGGGGGTGTTCTGGTTGCCAGGAAACTGGTTAGTAAACAGTAGAAAGCAGCATGGAGGGCTGTGAAAACTTTACAGTGGTTACATTTTTTGGAAATATGTCTCTTACTTATTCAGTCTCTCTTTCAAACTCGAGGCAGACAAATTTGAATTAATGTTTGATTGCTGCTTGGGCGGAAAGAGATGGTATTTAGTGGAGGCCAATCCCTGCATCTCTTTAGCTAAGGGGTTGGAATTAACATGTTGACCTGAGAGTTGTGTTTCCTATCAGTGCAGATCAGACCTGAAGCTGATAAATTCCCATGACTAGAGTCATTGGACCTGGGTGTGAATGTTAGTACATTTTTTGTGCAGTGGAGAGGGGCTATAGACTGTAGTGATGCCTTGCAGACAGCCAGTCATTTTAAAGTGGCCATGCCCTAATTGTGCATAACTATAAGCCTTAATGAAATGTAAACACGTGGGTTATATAAAAATTCACGCCCTGTACAGTTAGCTCTAAGGACCGAAAGCAGTTTTATACCAGGCTGTAAACATGTTTATGTCTGCTTTGAAGTTTGGGATTTTAACACGGGAGTTGATGAGGATAGGCTCACTTTCTGGAGCCAGTCTCAAGTGGCCGTTGGAGGAACTGCAGTTTTTGGCACTTCAATTTAATTCAATTCAATTCAATAAAACATTAGTTTTGCCAAAGGAAATTCTTGTACCAGAGAATGCTTCAAATTACAGTAACACTAAGTACAACAACTACAATTTAACATTCACAGACAGTAACAATCAGAACAACCAGTGGGTTCCTGGGGTCAGGAACAAAATATATCAAATATATACAACTATACAAGATAAGAAGTGTTTTCAAGGGGAAAAAGCAAAACCAGTGCCTAATAGAGTAACAATAGGAATAAGATAAGTACAAGAGTTACTTAAAATGAACTAAAATGGTGGAAAAAAGCAGACTGTGCCTAATAATCAATGTTCTACTGAATATGAGCTAACAATGAGAAGTAGTATAGCACATAATTGAGCAAATGATATTGAGGAAATTCCACATTGGCTTTATTTTTCAGCTTTGAAGATTGCTGCTTGAAACAAAACCAAAAGAAAAATAAAATACAGCCTACACATACACTAAATTAGGCACATTAACACCTTAATTCAACATCTAAACATCTTTATAAAGTCCTTTTTTTCAGACAGATATTTTTCTCCTTTTCTGAGCTAAAACAGAAATATATTCGGACAACAAAAATATATTAGCCAAAATATATTTAGTAAAGCGTATTCCTGTGTAAATCATAGACTGTCAGAACCATTAGGTCAGTGGTCATACTAAGAATTATCCAACTGTGTAAGGTCAAATCTGACATATTGATATCAGTTTTAATAATCAAGAAAGACACATGTTCAGTGTGGGAAGATAAGAGCTGAGCTGATGCCATGTGTAAACCAAACTACAACTGTTGCTCACGCACCCAACAAATGCAGGAGCATCTGTCTGACCCATTTGGACGTGCTGTCACTCTGAATCATACAGTACTGTCTCTGCTGATTGAATGATACCAGCAGCCTACTGGGAGTGTGTAATCTGCTCACTGACATGTTGACCTGTTTATGGCGAGGCCTGAGGGCAGTGAGGTCATTCAGTCAGTCGGTCAGTCAGACTGTTGGTCGGTTAGTCCATCTGTTTCCAACCGTTGAGCAATATATGCTCATAGCTACTAACCAGGCTGCATGCATTTGCTTTTTTAATTAATGGTGCTTACATGATGGTTAGTTATGAGTCACTGAGCTGAGGATTTAATCTACAAATGTGATGTGTATAACACAACAACAAAAAACAAGTTTATTTGCAATTAGTTTTTTACAGTTATGGGTATTTTACAGCTCATTCTCACACTGACCTCGTCACATATCAAAGTTCAGTCATGGACTTCTCACGTAGAGATATGACGTGCAAGGTACTTTGGTTGTGTTGGTTGTTGACGTTCTGGAACACTATGTCAAGTTCTATCTGTTAGATGCATTGTCTGGTTTTAAAATACACTTCTTTTTTCACAGGAAATGTACAGTTTGGATACAGTCTCTTTCAAAATAAATGCCTCAAACTGATGTTTTTTTCCTTCAACAACAAACACACGCAGTTGGGTTTAGATTAAAAGAACAGGGTTTGGCTATACGTTTATATGGGAAGTGAACATCAGCCTCCTGATTGAAAGGATTATCATCCTCTTATTGGAGGCCAGGTCGCGGGGGCAGCAGGCCAAGCAAAGCACCCCAGACGTCCCTCTCCCCAGCAACACTTTCCAGCTCCTCCTGAGGGATCCCAAGGTGTTCCCAGGCAAGTTGAAATATGTTATCCCTTTAGCGTGTTCTGGGTCTGCCCCGGGGCCTCCTACCAGTGGGACGTGCCCGGAACACCTCTTATGGGAGACATCCAGGAAGCATCCTGATCAGATGTCCGAACCACCTCAACTGGCACCTTTCGACACAAAGGAGCAGCAGCTCTACTCCGAGCTCCCTCCGGATGTCCGAGCTCCTCCCCCTATCTCTAAGGCTGAGCCCAGTCACCCCATGGAGGAAACTCATTTGTATCCACAACCTCATTCTTTCAGTCACTACCCAGAGCTCATGACCATAGGTGAGGGTTGGGATGTAGATGGACCAGCAAATCGAAAGCTTTGCCTTCCGGCTCAGCTCGCCTGCATCACTGCAGATGCCGCACCAAACTGCAGATCCATCTCACGCTCCATTCTACCCTCACTCGTAAACAAGACCCTGAGAAACTTGAACTCCTTTACGTAGAGCAGTGACTTACTCCCAACCTGGAGGGGGAAATTTACCATTTTTCAGCAGTGAATCATGGCCTCTGATTTGGTGGCCCTACAACATGTATTTTTAAAAATTATCGGGTCCAGTGGGATCAAAGACCTAATTTCCTGGTCCATTGGGGTTCATTTTTGGACCCGTGAGGACCTCTACCCTGAGGGACAAGGTCTGGGTAGATGGTTCAGTTTGGAGGGTACAGAACTATTTTGTCATTTAGGCATGAGGAAAACCTCAACCATTATCTTCACTAGTAGATTTTAGACAAATACCTTCACAATCCACATCCCTCATTCCTCGTCTGCAAATTTCACCCACCCCAGCTGTCTGCGTGAGATGCGCTGGCAGTGAAGGAGGGAGGGAGGTAGGGAGAATGGAAAGTTGCCTGCCAAGCAGACCTCTATACCTGGAAGGGAGGGAAAATTTCACTTCCACAGTCCCATGAGATGAGGGGAAACATCTTCATATTTATATGATGCTCAGACAGAAGAAAATAAACAGACTTCCATCAACGGACGAGCAGTAATCATGAATGAAACCTCAGAGAGACACAATATGTGTGTGTTGGGTTTCCGTGTCAGTTTGTGAAAGAGTCTGTGCGTGTGATTGAGAGTGAAAAAGGGAAAGAGGGACACAAACAGATTCTCTTTTTTCCATCTCACATCGTGCAGCATTCAGAGAGGGAACTTTATATATATATCAGTCCCTGCTGCTTTACCTCCAAGTGCCACCCACATTCGCCATGGCGTTACCCATAGCAACGTACATCGCTCAATTTTGTCACCAAGACACCTTTGTGAGAAGTTTGAAACATGCTACAGTTGACCTTTGAAACTGTTGACACTGTCGCTGTGGTTGATGCAGACAGTTGTCAGGAGAAAAGCTTCTTTTGTGTTTCCAAAAATATTATCTCAGTAAAGCGAGAAATCATCAGATGATGAGAAAATATGAACCATGATCGCATGTAGAAAGTACAATGTGTGCAGAGGTTTAGGAGAATCTTTGTGCAGCTCACAGGATCTATAAAACTCTAAACTAGTGAGGCAAAGCTCTGCACCATCAGGCTGACAAATATCAGGAGGAATTTCATCCCAAAATGTGTTTACAGAGGCACAAACGAAATGAGATTCATGGCAATTTAGTGACACAAACAGGAAATGAAAAAGTTGGTATTCAAAGGTTCCCCTTTGTCAATGTGAAACCAATCAAATATCTGTTTTCCATCGGTTGTGTAAGCTCATGTCTCCAAACAACACATTCTCACTTCGACCTCGTCACGTATCAACATTTGGTCATGGACTTTCTATGTCCAGATATAACGTGCAAGGTACCCTGGGTGTGTTCGCTGTTGACGTTTGAGGACGTCCTGTCAGCTTAAGCCTGTTACATGCACTGTCTTCTTTCAAAATGCACTTAAGTTTTCACAGGAAATGTACAGATTACATGCAGTCTCTTTCGAAATAAATGCACTACGTCGGTACAACACTGGAAATTGACTTTTTTTTCCCTTCAACAACTTACACACAAGGTTACGTTTAGGCAACAATTGTATGTGTTTGAGTTTAGGAAAAAAAAACGGTTTGGCTTTATAATCTTACAGATTACGAACACTGGCCTCCTGGGTGAAAGTTGGCGTTTGTTGGACCCATCCACCAGCCATCCCAACCACCTTACGCAGACTTTACGCCGCCTTAACTTTAATTCTTAGCCTGCTGTGTTTCTCCCTGACGTCGCCAGGCGCTGTTAAACTATAATGACGACTGGCTGCGGATCAAGCTGACGTGAGAGAACAGCTTTTTATGGTTGATGTCTGACGCCAGAGGTCACTGCCCAAGCACCGGATTTTGACGACTTCAGAGTGAGACCTGGTTGCTTGAAACCTTTCAGCTTTAGACAGATGTACCACTACGCAAAATTTGTAAAACCTTTCAAGTGCTGTTCAGTCAAATGAACTTTTCTTTTTACATGTGTGAAGGACCACAGTGATACACTTTCTATGTCAGCCTATCATCTCACTGCTCGTCTTTTTAAGTATTACTCTTTTTCTGCCCGCAGTCCACCTAGTCTTCTCCGATTCAGCCCAATTCGCCTCATCAGTCATCAACCAAAGTCATCGGCCACCACAGTCTAGACTCCACTGGGTAATTATCTTGCTGCCGCTCAGATGTCCTGTGATCACAAATAATCTCCCTCTGGTGTTTAAGCACCGAAGACTTCTGTTAAAATCTTATCAGCACAAATCATCTGTTAATCTGTACACTTCTATTCTGCATTAAACTTCATCTTTATTTCATTCTTCTGTCTCTCCCGATTAAATTGGATGTCCAGCACCATTTAAAATTAAGTATTAGAAATTTTTAGCACATATAGTTCAGAGAGAAATTGCAGCTGAGACAAGGGGGCACACATTCTTTGGATTAATGGCTGAGAGAACCATCGATGTAAGTGCGTATGAGCAGTTTTTTTGTAGCTCCTGTAAGCACCTGCGCACACAAATAGATATGCCTACACATTTACACTGTGCATCACCCCTCAGTGAAAATATATTTCCACATGCATGCTTTGAAAGTGTGAAACTTGGTGTTGTGAAATCTGCAAATACTCAAGAGAAAAAGTGTGAAATTTAATAACGCTCTGCTACTTTTAAGGTCAAATTTCTACGACGAAAACTATGCTAGATCCTCCACATTTAAGACCACTGACACTGAGCGGATATTATGTGTAATATACGACGATACTTTACCTACACAGCGTATAAATGGGCTTTTACTGTAATGAAAAAACAGATGAATGTTTGGTGAAGGATGATAACTTGGCCTACAGAGACACATGTAGCAGCTGTGAAGCACATATAGGTTGTTTATGCTGAATTTATATTGTGTGAATGCAGATGTGAGCCAAATGCATCTATATTGTTTACTGTAATTGTCGTCTTTCATCTTGACAGGTCTGTGTGTGTCTCTGAGACAGGAGAGAGAAGGAGGCAGATGGAGAAACAAACAGAAAAGAGAGACAGAGATGGTGAAGTTAGCGCGGCAGCAACCCACACCAATTCAATTAGGAAGTAAAAATCCTTCCTGACCAGTTTAATGTGGTTACTGACTCAGGACAGCTTGTTCCTTGTGTTTACTGGTGTGTCCTGGCTTGTGTATTCTGACACCAGTTGAAGGAGCAGGAGCAACGCAGACACTAAGCATCAGTGAAACAGTAGAATGTACAGAGGTGTATTTGTGCCGCAGAGAGCATTAAAGGTGAGCACTCTGTACAGTAATGCTGGTGGCTCTTTGGAAGATTGTACCATTAATCAACTTGGCTGTTACACAGGGTCACAAATGGAGGTCGACCCTGCTGCTCTGCCGACTGTTAGTGGAGATAAAAAATGCTCTGAGTTGACTTGTGTGAAGTTTTGACAACTTTCCTAGCAGTTATTTATGGAACTTTTTCAGGTGGTTGGACATGTGCAAAGCTAGTTTTAGCTGTGCAGTCTGTTGGGGCATTTTTACATTACTGTAGGTACTACTGATGTGCGGGTCGACCTATAACCTGCAGGTTGAGCAGGTTTGGGTAAGCTTGCTAAAAAATATAGGGGGTTTCAGGAAGGCATGTCAATAAGTGACAAAGCAGCGTTCAGAGCAAGTTATTAATAACTTACAAAAAAATCTCAGCCTATCCCAGCTGACATTGGGCGAGAGGCCATGCCACATTGATTTGGGCCTCCATTATCAGTTTAGACGTGCTGTGCCACGCCAGACTGTGCAAGGGAAGTTCCAAAAGTCAGGCTGCCTGCCCTCAAGTGGGTAGCGGTGACATCTCGCCAACTCTGATGACTTTGACGTACTAGTGTCTCATCACTGATATTAAGTTTTTCTTCTCAAACAAGAAAAAAAAAACCAAAAAGATGTTAAAGTGATAAACTACTAAAGTTAACATATAAAGTATCAGTAAGACATCTTGTCTCTGTGTGAACTTCACTTGTACTAAAGTTTGGGTGTAGTTGTTTCTCTCAATATATGTCATTAAATGAGCTGAGTCCTTCAGTTTTCTCTACAGTAATGGATTCTCCTCACAGATCCTTTACCATCAACACACATTAAAGCCCCAATGAGCAATAAAAGCCAGCGTGTGTGGCCCGGGAAATAAAAACACACCACAATAATGTTGTTTAGATGTAAGAAAGCCTCCTCTGAACAACTCCTCCAGGGTTCACTGCACGCCAAACAGCAGCCCAACACACGAAGGACCCTGGAGACACACTGAGTAAACACACTTTTACTTTCAATACAACTGTGCACAAAAAAAGTTTAGCAAAAACCACACATTCAAACATGCATACGTGAGGAACACACACCTGAAATCCATCATGCAAATATGGAATAACCTACTGCAAAAACATACACACAGTAATGCCATGTTTACTCACAAACACACACATGCACAGTGCTTCATTTCTGTCATATAAAATAACTACTCTTATATAACTAGAAAACTGCCAGTAACTTCTAACAGCCTTTTTGTTGTACAATTGATAACGGGTTTTAAAAGCAAAATTTGCTTTTAAGATTGCTTTACATTGTCAAACTGCAGCTGATAAACTCATCATGTTTCCAGTCTCAGTATCTCTTCACTGAACTCTGCAGACAGAGTTGACTGAATTATGTGTGACCCCAGCCTTGACAGCTCCTATGACAGTATGAGTGTCACTGACTGCCCTTGTTGTCCTGGCGGGGACGATGTCAGTTTGATTTTTAGGTTCTGAATATTTCAGATTTCTGGCACAAAGATATTTGAAGCGTTCAGCACTTTTCTTTCAACATGAGAAGAAAAAGAAGCCGAGTGTGTGAAAAGAAGCTCCTGACTGACACATGACCTACTGCCTGACAGTGTGAGGGGACTACAGCTCAATAATACAACTCCCACAACACACATGCTAACTAACTCCCTTACTAAATGGACTGCAGAGCAGTTTGGGTGGTAGAAGACAGGGGGACAACACAGGAACTACATGCAGTCAGGAAGTGGATGACAATTTACTTTTTTTTTCTTCTTCTTCTCAGCATGAAACAGAGTAAACAGATGTGCAGTATATGTGTAATGTTTTGACATTTAAATCACTACTATGAAGATGCAATTCCTTTTATTTTGAAAGTCAATGACACAAGTCAAATCTTTGACCCTGTTGTCACAGTCACAGACATGGAGGACTCCAGCCATCAAACCTCATGTGATTTAGCACCCAAAACGCTGCCAAAACTTTAATTTAAATTTGCCTGGGCAGAAAACAGGACAGAGATGTCGATTCACAGCGGCCTAACATAATTTCAGGGAGGGAGGTTAAGTCATTTCCTGTGTAGTTTTTACTTGACAAATTACAGACATGGCAGATTTAAAGCAAGATTAAAATCCCACATGACCTCAGCAATCTTTACAAATCAATACAGGTCCCCAGGTGATACTGGTCCAATGCAAATCAGGCTGAAAACATCAAAACTTGTCATATATTCGATAATTATGCATCTCTGCAACCAAGACGGCCGTCTCTACTGACCCTGCCGGTCAGAGTTACTGTACATGATCTGATGGGGCAAGAAGAAAGAGAGATGAGCAGAATCCTTCATGAAGACTTCCTCCACAGGTGGCTGCTTAGCTGAGCGCATACAGCAGTACCATTTAAAGAGCTATGACAACTTTCACACTTATAGCTCTGAAAATGGCGCTGCCGTCTGCCACAAACACAGGACACTGGATCTTTGAGCTGTCAGTCAGGATGTTCCTCATATACATGTCGATACACAGTACACAGATCTGCGTTGTTGCACATACTGTCTATATTGTGATGTCTGGATCTTGTCAATCGCTGTGTCTGTGTTTTAATGTTAATGTTTTGACTTTCCCTTCTGTTTCTGCCTGTTGGTCAGGTCGCCATTGTAAATGAGAACTGGTTTCAGTTGACTTATGTGATCTCTCTCACACAGGTCTGTCAGAAACACACATTGTATAGCCAGTGACTAGAGTTTAGCTCGGTCACTTGGTACCATGAGGTTCCTCTGTTCTGTCCGGATGTCTGGAATCAATGTCAGGATAAAATACAAATCACAACGGAAAGGAAAACAACAGCAGAGCAGCGGAAAGTCAGCAACAGGTTTGCAAACATTTAGACATGTTCTGCATGTCAGCAGAAAGGCTGTGGGATATAAAAATGCTCTGTGTCTGTGAAGTTCTAAGTGAAAAAAAATGGTCGCAGCTCCCTTCGCACTCACTTTCACATTGATCAACCAGCTAGGAGTCAAATTTTAAGTCTTTCATAATCAAGCGAATGTGTGTGTGTGTGTGTGTGTGTGTGTACCCAGGGATCTGGCAGTCTAATAACCCCTCAGGGAGAAGAACAGTGTTGAGGAGCGGTGTAATTAGACTCGAGCAGCCTGCCAGCAACAACAAGTGGACCGGGGAGGAGCAAAGACACCGGAGTGGACGATGGAGGGAAAATAAAAACGTCCCCTTGGTCCTTTCTCCAAAGCTAAACAAGAAATAGCCCTTGCCTCAGTAAATGAGTGTTTTCTGATCTGTTACTTCTGCGGTTAAGGTTTGGTTGGTTTAAGCCTGGGAAAGATTACAGTCATGGTTGGAGAAGGAAAAAGTTTTGATGGTCTCTTAACCATTTAATCCTTTGTTTGCTGCCGTGTTTGACAGCGTAGAGCTGCACCCTGCTCTGTTACTCGTCTTCCTCCAGTTTGTTTGCATGTAATATTAAATAAATCATCTTTATAGAGTGTAATAGCAGCACTGTGGAGTCAATAATAAGTTCACTGCTGGCTTGCTACTTGTAGTTTCTGCAGTTTTAGGAACAGAGGCTCTCTTTAATGATCCTCATTGTAATTTGCAGAGTGAGCGCACTCACTAAACGTAAATGTAATACCATGTAAATGACGTATAGATCCTGAAAGGCATTACACCAAATTGTACACACACACTCACCA
This sequence comes from Cephalopholis sonnerati, assembly GCA_019142605.1. Classification (NCBI taxonomy): domain Eukaryota; kingdom Metazoa; phylum Chordata; class Actinopteri; order Perciformes; family Serranidae; genus Cephalopholis; species Cephalopholis sonnerati. The sequence continues at coordinate 40,985,201 of JAGQAX010000004.1, read as the reverse complement.
CACACTAAATCTAAACAGTTTGAAACCGACTCTGTGTTTCATGCTTCATTAATCCACGTGAATTGTTTCTAACTTTCTGGAGAATGTTAGCTCTGCTGTTTACTAAAGAAGATTAGAAAACAAATGTGAGCTTAGAATCACATTCAGCTCTGCAGCCTTTCCTCTGAGGTTATACACAGGCATGCCAGCACTTCTTTTCTTCAACATTTATCATGAACGTCTTCAGTATGTGATGTAAAATGTTTGATTTCTCTTAAAGCTGCCTGCCTTCGTCCTCTATGTGTTTGACTGGTGAAACTGATTTTTTTATGTCAATAAATAAAACAAAATAAAAGAGCAAAACTTGAGATAGAGAAATGAAATATCTCCAACACCAAACAGCACTTGATTAACTACCTTCCTGTGATAATGTAACACTATACAAGTGCTCCTATGGGACCACATATGTACTTTTATCAATTGAAATGCCCCTGTGTGTTTTACTATGACGGCACGACAAAAAGTGATTCGAGAATAAGGATTTGTGAGCATAAGAGCGGCATCAGAAACAGGGATGAGAGGTGTCCTGTCGTTAGCCACTGTAGAGCGATGCATCCCGCACTGTTGCCCCTTGTTGGCTTGTGCCGGCTGTTTTTCGCTGATTCAGCATGTTGCATCGGTGTCAGCGACGGAGGAGCCCGTTGGTGAATAAAATCCCTCTGATTGGCAGTTCAGCTCAGCACACAAGAGAAGAAACGTAAGTGATTACTTTTCTTTTGCTGTTAAGCTCTTTAGCAGAAATGTTTCATGATTGTTTGTGTTATTATTCACTGGCTCAGGATATATATGCTCTGATCTTTTAACCAAGGATTCTGTTATTAGTGAGCGAATTGGCTAACTAGCATCAAGATGGGATTCCGGAGCACCTCCATCTGCTGGTGTGGAGTGTTATTTCCTGTCACACAGGCGCAGAACGTTCGTGCTGGTTGGCTTTTGGCTGTAGTCTGTGGCGTGTTCATGTGCAACTTTTTTTGCCAAAACACGCCGACGTAAGGCGACGCAGCAAGCTACCTTTGTTGTTGCTAGCTCTCTAAAGACAATTTGGTGTGTGCAAGCCTTAATTCTGTTGGCCATGTAGTTTATAGTCTGTGGTTCATGGGTATTGAGCCCTTTGGTTCTTAGGGCCGCTGTGAAACTGCGCCTACTTGGGGCAACAAAAAAGTTTATGTTGCATGTGTCGGTACAATGGACAACCAAGAAAGGATGGCAGGCTGGACAGCCTCTAAAAAAGGTTCACAGGCTGAGATCAATGGCAAAAAAATGACAATTTATTCAGAACATCTGTGTTCAAAAAGAAGGTGCTCAAAGTACAAGAAATAATAAAGGTGATTTAAACCAGCAGCAAAAGTTTCAGTCAGTTCAGTTCTGAAGAAGACTGTTAGGTGAGAGGTGAAACTTCTTCAAGAAACTCAAACAAGTCCAGATGCCTGTGATGTAGCATTTAAGGTTACCATAACCTGAATGACTGAGAATCTTCACCAACATGTATCTATTGTGCTGGCAAGCTTTCTTCTTTCTTCTATCCAATTGTGATGGTTAATTGTTGGTATTTGTTGAGGCATGTGGTATATTGTGTTGTGTTGCTGGGTATGTGACCTGTACACGCACTGATGCTCTGCACAAATGAAGTTCCTAACGGATAAATAAAGTTCTTCTTTGAAACAGTGGCCCTTATGCATTGAATGCTGTGGATGAATCTACATCTAGTGTGCCAGAAAATCACCTGAGATGTGGACAAAACGAAGAGAAGCTTTTTAAAAGGTACTTTATGTGTTATGTGCCTTTTCCTTTCTGTTTGTCTGCAATACGGTGGCCTCTATTGTTGCCAGCGTGTTTTAGAGGAACGAAGGAGAAGTAATCTGGGCCTCGATGGTAGCATAATCATAGATTTTCAAATTTCAAATGTATGAAATCATTTCCTCATGCAAGAGGTTTGAAATTGCATCTGCAGAGGAAAGCGCTGAATACAAAGATGGAGGCTAAAATGTCTTGTCAAAGTTAACTTTGTGCCTCGTTGGGAAGAAGAAACAGTGCACATGAAAAACATTGCAAATCTAAACTTTTCAATTTCTTTCTCCCTGCTTGGAGTTTCCAAGTGTTTCCTGTATGCAAACACTGCACTGATATTTAAAGAAAAGAACAGAATCTCTTCCAGCTATTGAATATGAGAATACCCACAGACAACGCTTTGTATTTGTGTCACTGTGTGAGTCTTACAAATGAATACACACACACGTCAGTCAGTGACACAAACAGAAATCTATTGTCAGAGCCTTCACCACTGTCATGTTTCTCTTCACTTCACTTACCCTCACGCTGTCTGCATCTCTTCGTCCTTCTCACAGCGTTAAGCAATGGTCGAGAGGATTCATTCAGTTCAGGGAAAACATGATTTATCTCGAGAGCATTCAACAGCAGTTATGAAAGCAGAGAGACTCAAGCTCAGAGCATTGATGAAGCTGATGAAAAGCTTCATTGTTGACAAAAATCTATTAACGCAAGTGTTTGAATACAAGTAAATGAAGTGGAGTCTTCATTATATTTTTCTTTCAGATGTCAACAAATGACTATTAGTGAATACAGGAGTCTGATGAACAGGCGGAGAAGATAAGAAGCCAGGGCACACACACACACACACACAAGTACACAAACTAAATGATAAGAAGAAGAAGTGTAAGCCATCAGTTTTTCTTCTTGTGTGTCTAAAAGTTTTTGAGGCTGCTTTCTCTTCAGCTATTGGTGTGAGGCTTGGTCAAAAGGGCCCTCAAAGTCTGCTGAGTGTCTTTACATGACTGGGGTGAATCCCTTCTTATGGTGAGATCTACTACACCAAACCTAACCTGCCTGTTGGAGGCAGGACCTACTTTTTACCAGGAATACACTGAACATTGAAGACCATCTGAGAATAACTGTTACATGGTTCCGGCTGTCCTCTCACAGATTGCGAGTGGAAATGGAGAGGTGGAGCCGTACACCACCAGAACAATGTGTGTGTTGCTGAAAGACTGGCATACATATTAAGAACACATACTGGTGTGCCCTCTTACACTGGATATCTGCGAAATATGGACATGACTCTCACTCAACTAACTGAGTAACTAGCCAGCTCACTTTTCCAGATTACATGACAGAGAGGAGGCTGTGTTCTATGTATCATAGTTATTCTGTACACACAACATTTATTGCATGTCTGTCCATCCTGTTAGAATAAACCCTCCTCAGCTGTGCTTCCTGAGGTTTCTTCCATTTTTCTTCCCCATTAGAAGTTTTTACACGAGCAGGTAATAGAAAATAAGCTGAAGATGGAGTAGTTTCATCAGCTCCTCGATCAGGCTCATCGAAAACAGACACAAATCCACATCCACACTTGTTTGTATCCATAGTTGTAAGAAACAAAACCCCAACTTCAACTAATTTAATTACATTCTTCAAACTTCGCTGAGTTGACTGATTTGCTGGCATCATGACATGAGTCAGTGGTTTCTCTGGTGAATGAGCAATCAATCCAATCAACGCCATGCACTGTAAACCTTAATCCATCAATGACACCAAATTTTAATGTAAAGTCAACACAAATGACTGTCAAAACGAGAGAAAAACTTTACGTCCACTCACACAGAGTCATTCCTTGAGAGCTTGACCATTGTTTATGTTAAATCAACAGTTTTTGGGTTTTGAGTTAATTTGACTAAAATTTATAAAGCCAATTTCACCTAATTTACCTAGTTTACAGCCAATAAACAACATTATTATTGTGCAGTTAACATATTGTGGTGTGTTGGTTTCCCAGCATGCCGTGAGACGATGTGTTTAGGGCCATAGGCCAAAGAAAACTGTGTTGAAACGTGTTGTAAATCGCTCATGTTGCCCAATACAAAGTGATTAATGTTTATTTATTTCACAGTGGTTCTAATAGGTTACAGTTAATGTTGTGGTAAAAGACATTTGCACCAGAAGTTAAGTCATATACACAGTTAGTGACCTCCTGCCTGTGTGTTAGTTTATCTAAATTAAAGTTGTGCTGAGGTGAAACAAAGAGCACTTCCTGGTTCTCTTATTGTAGCAACTGAGAAACGTCAGCTCACCACAATATATTTTTATCATTTAATGATATTAAAAGAAATTTGTACACAATGTGTACTCAATAGTTTTTTGTTTATATGACATAAAAGTATAGCTCAAACAACAAACAAAGTCATATCATGTGACACATTTATTTTGTTTATATTATTTTACTCTGTACTTTTGTGTCTGAGTGAGCAGATTGAGGTTTACAGTGTGGGTGGGACTTATATCACATTGTAAACCTGTGCCGATATCGCCCAGGAGCCCAGTGCTTGCTTACCGTGTGAATGCTGAACCAAACTATGACGTTTTCCTCAAAACCTAGTCACGTGTTTGTTGCACAAGGAAATAAACGTAATTATGAGGCATGTCTCTGATGTTTGAAGACTGTGTGTATCTAATGAGCAGAAACTGTACATTGTGTATTTTGGACAGACACATTGGATGTTACAGGTGTAAACTGACAAGGTGTCCAAGAATGTCAACAACAGACACACCCAGGATAACTAGCACATTATATGTAGACATCAAAAGTCCACTGACCAAGTGGAGATATGTGCCGAGTTGGGAGTGACAATATGTTGTACTTTATCTTGGATCAATCCTACATACACCATCTGCAGGATGCACCAACTGTCTGTGGCTGAAAATACTCTTTGTTTACTTTTACACACTCAGCAAAGTGAGCATATTTTTATTCTCAATATCTTACGTAAGTACTAGTCTTAAACATTGTGGCATTATGTACATTTTAATTCTATTTCTATTGATTTGAATTGAATTTTATTTAATTTTTACATACCTCTATTTCATACTCTTATTCTTACTTTTTATAATTCTCTATTCTTTCCATTGGAGCGACTGTAATGACTCAGTTTCCTTGTCGAGATCAATAAGGTATTTCTAATTCTAATCCAGAAGCAACAAGTCATTAAAAAATATAAAAAACGATCACTCAAGAAGGCAAAAGTGACGGGCTGGTGTTACATCGAGACTTTGTGTAACTACTGAATCAAACACAACCTTTTTGTTTTGTGTTTGGTTATTAATATTCACCCTGTACACACTGTAAAAGGTCAAGATCTGACACATCTGAGCTGATTTAAAGCCCCTACCTGCAGTCTTTGGCACTTCCCCAGCAGGAGTACAAAGAGTCACTCTGGCACGTAGTCACAGACGCTGCACCATTTGTCACCAGGATTATCTCATTTTCCACAAACTAAAACTTGTGCCCACAGAACAATTTGAAAGAAGCTGTAATCTCTAAAAGATCCAATGCAGAGTCGCTTTGAGAGAGCAGCACTTCGCTAAGAGTTTGTTCAGCACATGCCTCCTTTTCAAGAGAAACCATGGAGGTGAAAGATTAGAATGTTTTGTGCTTATGAAACAAAAACTTCTGGAATCTGAAAAAGAGTTTATGATGAGAGTGAGTGCATTAACATCATCAAGTCTCAATCACTACAGCAGGAAATTGCGGAGGCGTCATTCCTCTATATTTATGCAGATGAAACATTCCTTGATGTGCACCTCTGCTCACAGCTGAAACATCTGACCTCAGTGGGTGTGTTTGTGTGTGTGTGTGTGTGTGTGTGTGGTGTGTGTGTGTGTGTGTGTGTGGATGTGAGTGTGCGAGGCTGCAGACTCACTTGATAGAGCCTTGAGACGCCCTACACATACAGCAGCTAGACAGGCACTGGCCTGGTGTTGCAGAACCAGAGCAGCAGCTTGGAGGCAGAGGAGCAGCCGCTGGAGAGACAGGAGGAGGAAGAGGAGGAGGAGGAGGAGGAGGAGGAGGAGGAAGAAAGGAAAAGGTAGAGAAAGGAAGAACAAAGGAGGAAGCAGTAAAAGAACATACAGATTGGATAATGGATAGAGACAAAATAGAAAAAATGAGGCAAACAGGAGATGTTTAAGGGAAGAGGAAATGAAAGGGGTGGAAAAGGAATTAAGGAAAAGAGGGCAACAAGTGGAGAGGAGAAAGGTAGGGAGGAATGTTGTGGGTGTAGCCAGTGAAAGAGAAGTACGACAGAAACGATAAAGGTAAAGGGAAGGAATAAAGGAGGAGAAAGAAAAGGAATAAAGTAAGAAGCATAGGGAAGGAAAGAAAAGAAAGAAAGAAAGAAAGAAAGAAAGAATACATGCCGAGGAGAGCAAAATAGGGGGATAAAATAAAGTGAAGATTGAGGGAGAAAATTGAAGGATATAGCAAAATAAAATGGATAATCAAGACAATAAATGTAAGAATAAGAGACAGAAGAGTGGGAACAAAAAGAGAAAAGTAAGGATAGAACAGAGAAGTGGAAATAAATTGGATGACGAAAGATAGAACAATGGAAGGAAAGAGGAAGGGTGGAACAACAGGGAAGTAAAAATAAGGACAAAGAAAAGCACATGGGAGGAACAGGGCATAAAAGGTAAGAAGGGAAAGAAGGGAAATAATAGATCGATGATAAAAGAGATAAAAGGAAAAAGAAAGGAGAAGAGGGACAGGTAGGAAGAGCCCGAAGGAGGTGAGGAAGAAGGGAGAGAGAGGGAGGGAGAGAGAAAGGGAAAAACAAGGTTAGTTTACACCCAGACGACCCATCAGACAGCAGGCAAGACAAGACTCCTGTGTGTGTGTGTGTGTAGATGTGTGTGTGTGTGTGTGTAGGTGTGTGTGAGTGTGTGTACGCTGCGAGCATCAACATGTAATTGTAATTACATTTTTGTCATGTAGGAGAAAACAATGTAGCACACATGCACACAGACAGTGAGATGATCTTTAATGTGATGTTACATTAATGTTGTTTTAACGCTGCACAGTGAAGGAGATCATTTTCTGAACAATGCACTCCAAAGAATTTCCTGTAGCTCATTAGCGAGAATTGGGAAGCTGTTGATAGAGCAGCCCAGTCACCAGGACAAACATTTTTGGCACTGAATGTTTCTGCAAACCATGTTTCTAAAGTGACACAGTACATGAGCTGACTTTGTCATTGGGAGTCGGAGGGGATGGTGGAGGGTGTGACACCCAGGCGAGATGCCTGCCAAGCTGCAGACCAGTGTTTGAGACCAACAAACAGCACCTGTTGTTATGTAGCAACCAGTGGCTGCTTTTCCAGCAGATTTTGTGTCGTCAAACGAGACTTGTTGCCACTTTTCCAGCAACTTTTCTAGCACTGAACATTGGTGTATTTTTTAAACAACCCATCACCACTTTTCCAGCAGCTTTTGTGCCATTGAATGTAGGTATTTTTTAGCCACCCTTCACCAACTTTTGTGCTATTGAATCTGGGTGTTTTCTTTGCAACCCATCGCCGTTTATCAAGCAGCTTTTGTGCTGTTGAAAGTGGGTGTTTTCTCAGCAACCCATCACTGCTTTTCCAGCAGCCTTTGTGCTGTTGAACAAAGGTGTTTTTTTTTAGCAACCTTTTATTGCTTTTTCCGAGGGTTTCTTGCCGTTGAACAGAGCATTTTTTAGAGACCCCTTGCTACTTTTTCAGCAACTTTTGCGCCATTGAACATGGGTGTTTGTTAGCAACTCATCACTGCTTTTCCAGCAGATTTTGTGCCATTAAACGCATGTGTTTTTCAGTGACCAATCACCACTTTTCCAGCAGCTTTTGAGCCACTGAATGTGTTTTTTTTTAGCAACTCATCGCCACTTTTCCAGCAGCTTTTGTGGCATTGAATGTGTTTTTTTTTTAGCAACTTATCACTGCTTTTCCAGCAGCTTTTGTGCTGTTCAATGTGGGTGTTTTCCTAGCAACACATCACCAGTTTCCAGCAGCTTTTGTGCTGTTGAACAAAGACGTTTTTAGCAACCTGTTACTGGTTTTTCAGAGGCTTTCTTGCCATTGAATGTGGACATGTTTTAGAGACTCCTTGCCACTCTTTCAGCAACTTTTGTGTCGTTGAATTTGGGTTTTTTTTCAGCGACCCGTCACCACTTTTCCAGTGGATTTTGTGCTACCAAATGTGGCTGTTTTAAGCCAAACCATAATCTTTTCCTAAACACAAGTGTTTTTTGTGCCTATACATAACCACACGCTAACCACAGCATTGTTAGAAATATATATTTCCAATGTTTTCACTGCATAATCACATACAAATGTAATGTATCTGTGGTTTGCAGTAACGTACAATGCAAACATTTTTTCTGGTGTTTGGGTTGAATAGTGACAATCAGCTCTCTCTTAATTTTAAGTAAAGAACTATAACACCCATTTTCAGATGTTCATAATGACATACTCTTAAGTCCACAGTGTTTGAGGCTAACAATAGAAGTTCAGATACTAAACTTTTTAAATTTGCCCTAAGGATGGCACATTAGCAAAGGTCACATGGGGTGTTGAAGTCAAACAGGTTAATTCCATGAGGAGCACAAGTGGGTTCAGTAGATCTGTGACAAGTCTGTGTGCAAAGTTGGTTAGGGGGAAGCTGAAAGAGAATCCAAACTGTAACTCTTTATTGTCTGGGGTCATGAATGTACATGCACAATGTCACATCAACCTTCACAGGACCACTGAGATATCTTGTCATGGATCAAAATGTTGCCAACAAAAGTTTACCTAATGGAATCATCCTCTGCGGATGCTGAAAATCTATTTGAATTTTTTTGACAATCATATAAAAAAATCATGAGCTTGACCCAAGTTTTGGACAAACTGACTCATCCATCTAAACGCTTAGTCACTGCCTGCAGGCACAGGAAAATTGTTAGTAAAACTTGACTCCTGAAGATCCTCACATACACACACAAAGTCAAATGATATCCATATCCAATCACTCAGTCAGTGGCTTGGTGGTAACTGTAACATTTGGACAAATGTGTCATTTAATGAGCTCTATCCCAATCTGTCTGCTTTGATGGGGATGTGTGGCAGTCATTTGGACATAACAAGCCCGGAGGCTCTGAAGAAACCCCCCAAGACTTTAGCAGGAACCAAGAAACTGAGCAGCTCGTTAGTGGACACAGAAAGAGACAGGCTGACAAATTAAAGACAGAGTGACTGTGAGCTGAGAGAAGCTGTCACAGACGGGGGGAGACAGGCTGTGATGTCAGCCTGTCAGCCACAAAAATAAAAAATACAGGCCCCGCATTCCTAAATAGTCCCCCGATTTCTTTCCAGCGGATTCTAATCTAACAAGCTGATTGTGTGTTTAACTACTGTCTCCAAAGTTGAGGGCAACAAGAATTGCATACTGTCACATGTGTGTGCCCTTAAATGGGATCAGGTACAACAACTAACTTACGGATATCACTGACAATACAAGTTATATGCATTGAAAACACATCTTAACTTGTCGTAGAACAAGCGTGGCAAAGTGAGGAGCTAGGAAGACGAGCTTGACGCTATAGTGAAGATACTGGTATCATATAAAACTAGATGACCTGGGGCATCCAACTGTACTGTAACCATGTCGTGCTATCTTGTCAGGAAGGGGCTAAATAATGCTTCAACGACAGGGTTTACGTTGGAGAGGAAAAAGGTGGCATTGCCATTTATTAAAATGTTGTATTTGAATATTTCTGTGGGTGGAGGTGCTGGAGTTGATGACAAGCCAAATTTGGAATATTTTGTGCCCCTGTCCATAATTTCTAATGGCTGGCCGGACAGGACCACAGTATTAGTACGACCCTGTGGGTCACACAGCTCGCAGTGGCACCTGCTGCTTTGAAAACCATTTAATCCTGTAATAAATGAACTGCCCTCGCAGATGACCTGCTCAGCCTGACGCAGGCTGCTGCATCATGGCATTTGTTTTATACTCCTGCTACGAAAGCTTTGGAATTAACTTCATTTCAACAGGTCCGAATTATGACTTTGTCTTACTGGTTGACCGAAAAGTCAAACTTTGATAAATGGGAAAATCCCTCTAGCACAAGTCACGAATATATGAATGGCAGCTGCTGATAGCATCATGAATGTACATTACTTGAAACTGTTATCTGCTTCACTTCAAAGTCCAATTCACAAAAGATATTGCGGTAATGATATCGCAGCGCAAACACGCAAGTTTTGCAGCTGAGTTTTTGCAGCTATCAGACAAAAAACATTTGTTGCTGGGTGTGACACCACTTAAAAGTATGCTTCAATTGCCACCAACTCTGTATTGATAATAATTTCAGTATGACTGTGGGTAGCTTTCAGCTCTGATCTTTGCAATGAAGCTCTTTTACAGAGAAAAAGGGTCAAATTTTGTACCAAATGCATGCATATTACCAAGTTAAAGTACATGTAAATAGCACAGAAGCACCTGGACGTTATTTGCTTAGCAGCGCAGTTAGGAGTGCATTTCACCCTCTGCAGGTGCTTTAAGGACACTGTTTGTTTCTGTCTTATTTTTGCAGGTTTAATGGTCGCAAAGGCCAAGAAATCCTTTTGTGAATTCGCCCCGAAACAACGACAGAAATATTTTTCATGGACACATAGAAATACACATTTACAAATCTTTAACTCTAAATTTTGCAGTTAGATCCTTTTGTACTGTACCGGTCTACTTCAGGTTTGAGTGAGCAGAGACAAATCCTTTTTGGGCAAGTACAATATTTTGGTCTTGATATTGACCTCTATGTACAATAATGGACTTGCATTTGAGTTTCCACTCACATCAGTATATCATAATCTGCTATAACATATCTGGGAGCAGAATCAGATAGTGAGCATGTGTGGAGCGTTAGCTGCAGTTATTTGTTGTGAGCTTGTGGTTGAACGCAGCTGACAGCATCAGAGCAGCATTTAAGCCGGCAGCCTGAAAGCAGAGCTTCCTGTTAGGATTTTCTCTGTTTGACTTTGTTTATATCCGCAAGACAATGCAGTCCAGATACACACACACACACACACACACACACACACACACACACACACACACACAGATGCAGGAAACAAATATAGACACTGTGGAATGAAAATGCAAATAAATACATACATTCCAGCTTCCTCTCGGACAAACAAACACCTGTTATCTCCTCATTTTAGCTCTTGTGTATGAACACACACACTCATATACACAAACTGACAAACACACACACACTGACAAGTGGGGACAGTGTGTGTGTGGCATTGCTTTGGGTCAACAGACAGATGCCACACACACTACACTGGTAGAAACATGATGCAGAGATGAAGATGAAAACATTTATGAGAAAAAATGTAGAAAGGACAAGCAGGAGTGTGGGAAAGAGAAAATAATGGTATAGAGAAAGAGAACAACACAGGAGAGAGGGTTAAAGAGACAGAGAGAATATGAGAGGAGAAAATGACAAGAGGGACAGAGAAAGAGAAGGTGAAGGGGGAGAGAGCACAATGGAAAATACAAGACATGCAACTTAAGGTAAAAAGAGAAAAGATAACAATAGAAAAAGAAAACTTAAATGTCTAAATGATGAAAATTAGTGTTCAGATGTAGTTTGTCAAACTGGTGGCCTTTAACAAAGCAATATTTTATGAAACTATAAAATGCGCAAATTTAAAACTGCTCCAAATTAATCTAAAATTAGAACTATCACCTGTTGCTTCTCATCTGAAACTGAAGCCTATCTATCATCTTATCTGATCTCATAATCCCCTTACACCTATTCTCAAAGCCTCTCCTTGTTTGTTCAATATCTGTTCGGGTGATAGACTCACACCAGTGACAGAAAATAAACACAAAGAGCGCCTGAGTGATGCAATCCACCAACACATCTGCATTAGAGTGCGGCTCGGGCCATATTTTCCTGACCAAATCCCACCTGCATCAACTTTGATTGGTCGGCTTGTAGGCCGCGTATTTCCTGCTATACACATTTCCAGCTGCCCCTTCTTCATTCTGTAAACATGGACCCAATGGAGGAGAGGTTGATCGAAGAAGTACGCAAAGACATACATTTGTACGACTCTTCCTGACCCCACTACAACTACTGGAGAGAAATTTCACATAACATTGGTGTAGACGTGGCGGAGTGCACTAAGAAGTGGAAGAATGTGAGGTATAAGTACATTCGCCTCTGCAAGAAATGGAGCGGGCAACCAGGAGGAAAGAAAGTTCCAGGGTTGTATGTGTTTCTGTCTTGGCTGGGACCGCACATTAAGCAACGGGAAATGAAGTAAAACTACGATGAGAGCAAGGTAAATATATCATGTAACGTGATGTCTTTGTATCATAAACCTAACAGTGGTCTCCTGGGTAAAAGTCCTGCCTTTGTTTGACCCCTCCATTCACTGTGAAGATCCTTCTACACAGACCTTGTCGCTCTTTGTACTACGCCACCTGACATCCTTTATTGCTCCCATTATATGAGGGAGGACAGCCTGCAACTCTGATCACAGCCACCTGGCTCACAATTACATGGGTTATGTACAAAATTATAGAAGATTACTTTCAGTAGTTAAAAGTGAGAGCAGTAAATAATAACAGGCTGCCAACTTCATGGTTGCTCACAGCTCCCTGCATGATCGCAAACAATAAATCACTTTAATATAAGAGTCCATTTTCTGTATCACACTGAAAAAACAACAGATGAAATATGATGAGTTATACTAGTACATTAGGTAGTGACCTCTTTGAGACAAAAACTGATCACAGATCATTAGCAGCTTTTTGCTTTCACAGCAACAAGTGGCATGCACAGCAACAGCTAGGCATCCCTTGCTTTTTGATGCTGCAAATGCTGGTGTATGATTTATACAGTAACACCTCAGGGACATGATATATGTACAACTTGTAACAGTTTTTTGTGCGTATGTGTAGTGAGTTGTTTAATTGGCCTCTCATATTTCTCTTATTAGCCCTGGAAGTGATGCATGAAGCTGCATCTGAGACTCGTGAATACATTGTGGCAGCTTGAATGTCCGTGCGTCTGTCTGTGTGGGTTTAAGAGTGTCTGACCCTTTGATTCGCCTCTCCTCCAGCCTCCTGCATACAGAACAAACACAGCAGCAGGAGGCCAAGCAGCAGCTGTATATTTTTCAGCCAAGGGTAATATTCACAGCTGGAGAGAACTCAGTGAATAATGAAGGGAGGCTGCTGTTTGTTCCGCCAGTAAAAACTCGTCCCGCTGAGTGTGATAACATGTCTTACATCCCTGAATCACCTCAGACGGTCTGAGGACTTAAATCTTCAGGAAAGAGAGAGGATCATTGGCTGCTGATGTTCAACACACTCCCGCAGGTTATCTTTTTATTTCAGATGGAGCGTTTAATGTACTTTTTGATGAAAGTACTTCTAATCAGCCTGCCTCATCTAATGTGTCCTCAGTTAGTGATTCCCCACCATGCAAACATGTGGCTTCACTCAAAATCACTGTCTTGTGGCTGCAGTGCATTCTGGTTGATTTTATGCTCCTGTGGGTGGTGCAAATTGGGCTCTTTGCATCTTCAATGATGGATTTGTCCCTGTATAATTGCTGAACATTGGCAGAAAATGGCGGGTTGCAAAAACAAGCCGCGGCTGTTTGACTTTGAGGAAGTGAAACACTGCAACAGGAGAATCTATTCAGAAATAAAAGGCTGAAGTTAATCTGACTAGTAGGTACTTTCAGTTTTATATTAAGACATGAAATTTGCAATTACTCCTGACAAATACACATTTTGAAATCGCTCATTCAACAAATTAATTTTTCAGAGTTCAGCAGTTTAATAAGAGCAGGGAAATTAAAATCAATGTAACTGGAATAAAGCCCGCTGGCACCGATCTCTGAGCTTATATCTCCTAATGTTTTGTTGTGATTATTTGCTATGCTTTTTCAAGGGTTGTATTCAGTGTAATTATGTGTTGTACTAATTTCAACCAGTTCCCCTACAGGGAAATCATTTATGGTTTCATTTTGTTTGATTTATCATCTTAAAGCAGGGCAGAGCCTCAAGCCAACACAGTCTTTGTAAAAGTACACCACAATCATATTTCCATTTAGGAGAGCAGTTTTTAAATATCTTTCCTGTAAAGTTTTGAGGCTGAGTATGAGTGTGTTTGTCCTATGATGCATTTCCGGTCTTCTGTTTTAGCAGTATCACTGAGCAATAAAAACAAAAGATACAGTATTGAAAAATAATCTCTACTAAGTCTTTCAGATAGTGTTAAAATACACATAAAAAACATTGCTAATCTCACTGATTAAAACCCAATCAGGCCTCTCAGGCCATCAGACAGAGGTTGTCTGGGAGTAACCAGAATTAGATCCAGTTTTGCTGAGGAGGCCTTCAGTTACTGTGGTCCTGCTCTCTGGAACAAGCTGCCTGATGACCATAGACTGTGTAAAATAATGGACGTAGCCACTGTGACATCACCTTTTGGTTTGTGGACTCCTGTTTTGAAGCTTCAAGTTTGGCATTTTGGCCGTCACCATCTTAGATTCTTGGAGCCAGATGTGACCATATTTGGACGAGAGCATCACGATAACCCTGATATTAGCTGTGTTTAACTGTGATAATGCTAATGCTAATTTTTTGCTGTTGAAAAACAGGCTTAAAACCTTTAAAACAAAACATACCTATCAGAAAAACTAAATATCCAACTCCTTCAAAGATCTTCTAGCACAACAAAAGACTTAACAAGTCTTATTTAAGCGAACAACATAATGACTAAATTTCATGATCTGAAAATGCACTGAAATAGTGATAGCTATGGCTACACCTATACTTCTAGAATCTGGGGTTACGTCATTGTACATTCAACACCATCCAGTTGTCATGAACGAGGAAATTAGCTCCAGACAACAAAACATTTTTTTATACTAGGCTGTAAACATGTTTATTTGTGAAGTGAATTTGGGCATTTTAACATGGAGTCTGTGGAGACCGACTTCCTCTTTGGAGCCAGCCTCAAGTGGCCAATAGAGGAACTGCACTTTTGGCACAACTGTGTTGGCTTCATTTTTCAGCCTCGAGATTGCTGCTTGCTGCTGACTTGAGATCATCACAACTTCCACATTCAAAAGCAATCTTAAAACTTTCCTATTCTCCCTGGCTTATGGTAAATTATAGTGTGTGTGCGTGTGTGTGTGCGCACTCCTATACTGTTACGGACGTACTTGTTTCTCATACAGTTGGTTTTTAGGTGCAGGAGGTTTCTATTTAATTGTGTTGATGTTGACGACCCATGCTCATACTGTATTCTCATATTTATGTTGTTTATGCTACCTGTGTTCTCAAGTTTTTTTATTTCTTCTTTCAACGTACTTTAACTTTTCGCGTAATGAGGTGTGTTATATAATACATAAAATTGACAGCACTTGCATGACAAAATATACATTTCTACAAGCCTTTCTTCACACAGATATGACTCAGGAAACTTTCCTGGTTGTAATAAACTGAAATATCATTTGGATTCTTGACCATAAATTATCATTATTATAGTCATTTTAGTTGTGGGGCTTTTGAACTTCACGTTAATCCCAATCATAATTTAGAGCATGCCACACTAATGGCACAAAAAGTAGCCCAAATTATCATGGGTCTACACTGAGAATGCAGAAAAACATGAAATAGCTTTGCTATGTTGGACTGCAGACGCTTAATTTTGTAGAAATTTAAAAGAGCACTATACATATCCATAAACACACACTGATATTCTTAAGTACCCTGGAGCTCGTCCCTTTTCATCCTCCACATATGTCTTTGCTGCGACAGTAACCCACTTTGTCATCAGTGATGAATAAACCTCATCATATCTTCATTTAGGAAACTCTTGACACTCTGATTAAAGAAGCTCTGATATGGAAACCCAACGCTGTGATACACTCAGCTGCACCTATCAAATCCATTTATCACATGAACATCCTAATGAGATGAAAAGATATAATTAAATGAGCTAATTTTCTATCCAATGCAAGATGCTAAAGTGCTAAATTGATTCCATCTGAAAAGACAATTAACTTTTAATTGAAGTACAGAGCGTTCCAGACAGTTGTGTTTGTCAGACAGGAAGTGATTGTCATCTGCAATGAGTCTGCTGTCGTGTGTTTGTGTGTGTTTTTAACGAGTAAACAAGAAATACAAAAGGGAGTAGATGAGACCACTCTGTCCTGAAAAGTGCATAAAGGAAATTAGATAATGACGCATTAACACTCACTGGCCACTTTATTAGGCACACCTTGCTGGTACCAGGTTGGACCCCCTTCTTGTTGGTCATAGATTCAACATGACGCTGGAAACATTCCTCAGAGATTTTGGTCCATATTGACATGATGACATCACACAGTTGCTGCAGATTTGTCAGCTGCACATCCATGATGAGAATCTCCCGTTCCACCACATCCCAAAGGTGCTCTATTGGACTGAGATCTGGTGACTGTGGAGGCCATTGGAGTACAGTGAACTCATTGTCATGTTTGAGATGATCTGAGCTTTGTGACATGGTGCGTTATCCTGCTGGAAGTAGCCATCAGAAGATGGGTACACTGTGGTCATAAAGGGATGGACACGGTCAGCAACAATACTCAGGTAGGCTGTGGTGTTTAAACCATGCTCAGTTGGTACTAAGAAAATCTCCCCCACACCATTACACCAGCAGCAGCAGCCTGAAGCGTTGATACAAGGCAGGATGGATCCATGCTTCCAAATTCTGAGCCTACCATCTGAATGTGGTGTTTCCAATCTTCTATTGTCCAGTTTTGGTGAGCCTGTGTGAATTGTAGCCTCAGTTTCCTGTTGTTAGCTGACAGGAGTGGCACCTGGTGTGGTCTTCTGCTGCTGTAGCCCATCTGCTTCAAGGTTGGACGTGTTGTTGCTTCAGAGATGGTCTTCTGCGCATCTTGGTTGGAACCAGTGCTTATTTGACTTCCTGTTGCCTTTCTATCATTTTGAACCAGTCTGACTATTCTCCTCTGACCTCTGGCATCAACAAGACATTTCCCAGAGAACTGCCACTCACAGGATACTTTCTCCTCTCTCTCTGTAAACCCTAGAGATGGTTGTGGTGAAAATCCCAGTAAATACTCAGACCAGCCCGTCTGGCACCAACAACCATGCCACGTTCAAAGTCACTTAAATCACCTTTCTTCCTCATTCTGATGCTCAGTTTGAACTTCAGCAGCTCGTCTTCACCATGTCTACATGACTAAATACGTTGAGTTGCTGCCACGTGATTGGCTGAGGAGCTATTTCTGTTAACGAGTGGTTGAATTCAGCTCCTTTTTAAACACTTTTTTAAAGGTGATTATTTTTCCTCACAGTTGTAATCACTTCACTGCTGTGTGTGTGTGTGTGTGTGTGTGTGTGTGTGTGTGTGTGTGTTTAACTACCTCTGTGTTTCATTGCAGATCAGCTGAAACAAAAACTTCAGCACACATACCATCTACGTGAGTCCACAGCTCAAGCCTCCAGCTCTCTGTGTTTTCTCTGCTCCCTGCAGGTGGTGCGAGCCGTCGTACGGCACGGCAGCTTGTCACAAATGATGGAAGTGGCCTATTAAGTCAAGGCTTTTAAACGCGGCGACATAAATCATGTTGACTGTCATTTCCAGGACTGGAACACGATGGATCCAGTATAAATATAAAGTCTCTGACAAGCACTGTTTTCTTTTTCTTCTAATACTTTCTCCTCTTCGTCTCATTTCCTTTCCCCCGTCCTTTGTTTGTATTTGCTCCGTCTAAAATCTCCAATCTACATCCCTTCTCTCTTCCATTGTCTTCTTCCTCCTCTTCTCCCTTCTCTCTATCTCCTTACCCCCTTTACTCTCCTCTCCTCTCCCTCTGTCCTTCCACTCCTCTTTCTTGTCTTCCTTTTCCTTCATCCTCTCCTCCCCTGTCATCCACCCTCTCTCCTCTCATCCTTACTCCCTCTTGAATCCTTCTTCCTTTCCCTATTTCCCCTCTTTCTCTCCTCCTTGTACTTGTGTTTTTCACTCTCTCCTCTCCTCTCCTCTCCTCTCCTCTCCTCTCCTCTCCTCTCCTCTCCTCTCCTCTCCTCTCCTCTCCTCTAGCAGTGAAAAATTACCTTTTGAATACAGTTTGTTCTCCCGGCACCTCCTGGCCGCAGATATATGACTCCAGAGAGACTATAAACACTCAGCGGGCTCACAGCTGGAGTGTGTGTGTGTGTGTGCGTGTGTGTGTGCGTGTGTATATAATGGAGTGTGTTAATATGCCTCGGAGGATATAAGTATTATGTGTCGTGCTTTACTTGGCCACTGTTAACCAGCTGATGCATCATACATCATATTCTACCTGTATATTAACCAAACAATTTCTCTTCACACTCAGCGTCTTTGTTCTTCTAGAAAACAGCGTGATTTACAGCAGCTCTACCTCCGTTTCACTACAGCTGAGGGGAATCCTACACATCAGTGCTTCTGTTTTACGGTCTACATCTTTGTTTCACTGCTGTGTGTTCTGTCATTCACACTGCACCAGAAACTCCCTGTCGATCAATACAGTGCAGGCGGGACAATTGTTAATGTTGAATCTGTATTGTCTTATATTTTTACAGTGTTCAAGTATCACGACAAACTATTTTTATTGTGAAAATGTCTAACAATCGTTAAGATGTGAGACAGTATAATGCCTGAGAATTGGTAAAACGTGGAGGGTATTACTCTGCTTTTGAAATGTCCAGTAATCAAATTTTAAGGCTAAGTCATTCTATTGTATTATTTAACTATAACTCTATGTCTTAGATTCTCATTTTGTTTTTAGTTGCCTCATTTCTTTTTTAATACATATTTAATGAGGACTGTTGGAAGAAGGCTGAGATCTAAGATTTTCACTGCCAAAGTCTGCTTCTGTAATTGTTCTGCACACGATAATAAAGACCTTGAAACTAGTTTGATCTTGCCTCTCTGCTTCAGACCTTATACACCTCATATTAACGTGCATTTCTGTGATCTGACACAAGTGGCCAGCAGATACACATCACTATTCACACCTGTGTCTGTCATGTGTCTCCAGCTGACCACTTGTGTTCAGATTTCATTTCTTCTTATGTCACTCACACTCGAAGGTCAAAGGGTCCTGCTTTTATTATTATGTCCACACTCTCGCTAGCATCTCTCTAGCATGCTCACTAGTCACGTGAATGGTTGTGTCAGCACGGCTCATATTGCTGTCAGCAGAATTCAACACGTCTCCTTCTATAGGGCATAACGATTGACACCCATGCACTACTTCACCTGACTTGTCATATAATGGTTAAGTGATAGAGTTTTACGCTGTTTTTGAATGGGATTTTAAAACTATGTGCTAATGGCACTCTTATAAAACAAATCTAAAGAGTTGACCAAGCTTAACAGGTGAAACAAGTGACTTCAAAAATCCCCTCAAACTGGAGAATGAAGCAGACATCACTGTAACTTAGAGACACTTCTTGTGCTATTTGCAAAGCTGTCCAAAGAATTTTAAAATCCCGTCAAATCTTGAAATCAGACACAAAGAGAAATTTCACCGCTCTCAACCTGATCTCATTCTGAAGCTGCTGAATACTGCTGCTTGGTTAGTGACATCTGATGCCAGACACCGACAATAAAAGCTATCCTTTTCATGTCGGCATGATATGCGGCTGGTTGTCGTGATTCTTTAACCATGCCCAGTGGTGTAAGGGGGAAACACGGCGGGACAGGAACAAAAGTTAAGGCAGCAGAAGTTCAAGGAGGGCAGGTGGGAGGGGTGGTGGATGGGTCCAACAACCACCGACTTTCAACCAGCAGACTAGTGTTCCTGTTAGATTGTAAAGCTTAACCCTGTTCTTTTTTTCCGAACCCCAACCACATGCATTTGTTGAAGGAAAAAAAAGGTGTTGCACCGACATAGTGAATTAATTTTGAAAGAGACTGTATGCAAACTGTACATTTCCTGTGAGAACAGAAGTGTAATTTGAAAAACAGACAATGCATGTAACAGGCTGAAGTTGAAATGGCGTCCCAGAACAACTAACACACCCAGAGTACGGTTGCACATTGTATCTTGACGTGGAATGTCCATGACCAAATGTCAATATGTCACGAGGTCGGAGTGAGTGTTGCTCTCAAATATCAACATACCCAACCTGTAAGACAACCCTATTTCCTAGAATTTATATCAGTATATCATGATTAGATTATAGTGAAAACAAATTTGCTGCCCGATTATCTTCAGAGACAACTTTACGTTCAGTTAATGAAACGCTACATGTGTGTACCGTGATGGATTCACAGGGAGGTGGTTCGGATGGAGAAAAGCAAAACAAAGTAACTGCTCAATCCTACAAAACTCTCTTGGTTAAATAAAACTATTTAAAACAAGTTTCCCTCAGCCTCTCTTTCACACTCCCACTGTTGGATATTCTATACATACAGTACAGACACATCCACAGGTGGTCTGGCTGATTCACAATGCGTTCCACTGTATGTCCATTTACACTTTGCATTAACACGCACTTATCCAAATTACATACACATGGAAACCAAAGAGGCTTTTAAAAAGTTAGTTTACGTTTTAGGAGATACGTTTCAGAACAAATGCTTTCAACAAAATGTGGAAACCCTCTCAGACATGCTGCTGCGAACGTACCTGATATTTCAACAAGGGTTCCTCTGTGAAATTAGGCGCAAAGGCCCAACTAGGGTAATGGCTGTTGTTTTGTGATAGCTGGCTCTCAAAATGATGATGTCTGACAGATGTATCCAAAGAGAGTGATGCACTGTTAAAGCTGAACTAAACAGTGTTAAGGCTCTGTTTAATTATTGGTTCAATCAAATTATATTGCCTCAGTTTTTCCATTTGGAAAAAAATGAATTTATACATGAACTTATATGAATTTAGAAGTCTATTGCTCAGGACAGAGTAATGAATAGGAGACACTGTATAACACAAACTGGGTTGGTTAAATTAGGTTGAAAAGCCTCAGAACTTGAGCTGTAGTGACAAAAAGTTTCTGCGGTAAATTCAGCATTGTTATATCTGCATGTGGACTAGGAAAACAAGTCATCTGCCATCATCCAAAAAGCCCCGTAATTACTTTTTGTTATGAAATCTTTTCAGAACCCATGTGTGGCTTTTGTTCAGATCTCATTTTGCCTGCGGACTTTCCAGCTGTTTCAGTCACATTCACAGTCGTACAAACAACAGCAACAATAGGCCTCATCACCATTTGTGGGAGAAAGTGTCAACGATATGAATGAGTCATGACCTTTTCCCTCGGGGGTGACATCCAACTCTTCTACAGTAGATGATTAGCTCGGAGACAGAGGCCACCGAGGGTCAGACGGAAACAAACTCCAATCTGTGCAAATTGCGCGACCTGTGTGAACGTTCTATATCTGGACTGTTTCCAGAATGCAGCAGCTGAATGAGCCGTGGCACTGTATGTCCTTGCATAGCCATTGTATTAGTTAAATTGAGTGACGTAGTGTGGTTGTACTTTTGCGCCCACACACAGATGCATCACTCTCCAGATGACCCTGACCCGCGCAGTGAGAGATCATACCTGTGAGAACATTGCGTTTGACTCGTAGAAGATGGATGAGTAGAAATATCTGCCTTCCACACAGTGTGTGACTCAGACATGCATTAATCTCACCTTTGGTCTCACTCCTGAGCTTTCCCTCCACCGTACCAGTCAAAGAAGCGGTCTCAGGCGGAGCTGATATACCCCTGGCATTTAAAAAGCCATAACCTGAGCCAATGCTGAGCCCCTCCGCCGCCTGAATGGCCTCGCTGTAATGGACCGTGGAATAAGGGTTATATAAAACAGGGTCATGCCCATAAAATTCCCCAGCGGGATGCAGGGCTGCCTGTTAAAAATGAATAGGTGGGTTTAACTGTAATGCTCTTTTCTGCTTCCATGGCTGTCCCTGAGCAAGGCACCTCCACCTCTGCTGCTCTGTCTAAAGTCTCCATCGCTTTTTAACCTTTGAGCCATATTAGGACTCAGAGTTATGAAGATGGAAGGCTGGGGTGGAGAAGGTGTGGCAGCATTGGTGTAGCAGGGGTCAGTGAGTAGGAGGCCATATTTAAATAGACCACCTTGTTGTGGGAGTGTGACTGATTAAAAGCAATGATCCAATCAGCTGGCTGTCAGCTGATTACAGCTGGGACTTCCACGTCCTGCAGGAACTAACGCAAAGCTTTATTTAATATCTTCCAAAGTTACTTTGATTTTTATTCTCACTCCTGACTCGTCACATATTGCACTTGGTCAGTGGACTTTGACGTCTACAAATGATGAACTCGGTATCCTGGGTGCTTCTGTTGTTGACCTTCTGGGACAGATGTCAGTTTACACCTCTTATATGCACTGTGTCTTTTCAAAATACACTCCTGTGTTCACAGGAAATGCACAGTTTCTGCTCGTTAGATGCATACAGTCTTTTCAAAATAAACTTAAAACAATGTAAAACACCTCGTATTTATATTTCTTTCCTTGTGCAAACAAGGTGTGTGGTTAGGTTTAAAAAAAAACATTCATTCCGGAAGCGATACACAGGGCTCCTGGGTGAAAGTCCAGTGTTGTTGGACCAATCACCTCTATTCCTGTCCATCCTACAGGGACTCTCCAGCTCATTATATTTCGTTGTTACCAGCAGCAGTTCTAACTGATGCTGTCCGCAAGCGTAATAAACTAACACCACCTGGCAGCGTATCATACTGCCACGAAAGGATGGCTTTTTTTCATTAGTGTCTGAGACAGGAATTACTGAATAATCAGTGACACAAACACGTCATGTGACAAGGAACAACCAATCAAAGTTGACAGATATCTTTCCTGTGAATGCTGACAAAATGGTGACCAGAGTTCATCCAAACGCCGACAGGTCGATCAGGAATCTGTCCATGATCAGTTGTTGACTGTCAGCTGAGTGTGTTTGTTTTGTGGCAGAGAGACGCTCTCTGATGAAGTCATCTCATGGCGCGCTCTCCCCTCAATAATCGCAAAATAATAACAAATGGAAACGGGCATAAAGTCGCATTTTCTTTTTGCGCATTTTCACTAAATTCGCTCAAAAATTTCGAGACATTCGGATGGAAACCTGACTACTGTGATAATGTCACTCTGCCACAGCATTGGAAGAGTGAAGGTGGAAACTCTGACTGTACACAAATACTGAAAAACATGGCGTGAAAGATTTGTCATGTTCATATATACTACAAAGTATTTATCTATCATTATCTTTTTGTCCTCTCATGCAAAGAGACACTGAGCTCAAATGACTCACAAATTCTCATAAAAATTGATACACAATCTTCAAGATAAATCACCCCAGCAAACAACATTTTGTCCATTCAAAAGGCCTGCTATCATCACTGACGCACACATCATTACCAGTGAGCTGGCCAAAGGAAGAGTGACAGTTCCATTCTCAAATATCAAACCAGATGACAGAACCATCTAGTTATTAAAGGCCAATCTAATATCTCTGGGCTGGGTGAATTCATCTTAAAAGCTGGAGCAATTTGTGCCTGTAATTGTTGACGGCTTGTGCAGAGCTCCTTTTGAAGGCTTGTACGCACCAAAAATACCCAAATTGCGAACATTTCTGCAACAATTATATGAAATCTCTGCACTCTCAGCAGACGAGAGGGTGAAAATACTTAAATGTTAATAGCTGAAATGTATTACAGAAGTCTAAATGACTGGCCCATTGTGCAATAAATTGAGCTCATATGCAGTGACGCTGTATTAGTGGCCATTTGTGTTTAATGCAGTGCAGGAGGTAGTGTGATCACAAGCTTTTTCTAGGATTAACAAAATGGTTTTCAGTCTGTAAGCTTAAAGGGTTTTTCCCAACAACCTGGTAACAGTTACAGTAATATACCACCCTTATTACTTCCTGTTCAACCCCAAAACTTTTTAAAGAGAGGAAAGTGACAAGCACTTGTCCTTTGTAAAGGTGCACCCCATTTTGCAGCACTACTTCGTGGTTTTAATTTGACTTTTTTTGGACACTTTTTTTTGTCTATGCACAGAGGGATTATTTCCAACATTTCAGGTGCAGTCATTTTTGGTTTCACCTCCAGTATTTATCACAGACACGATGACTAAACTGGAGGTTTGTTTACAACCTGATTGTCTGACTGCTCATGTACCAGAGTCAGAGTACAACAATTAACTTGTGTTTGTGAGTCTGTGGTCACTTTCAAATCATAAAACTGTAAGATGTGCAGTAAGATAAGACCCAGGAGTAAAAAACACAAAAACAAGAAAATTCCTTAAATCACACTTGAGTAGCCAAATAAACAAGAAGCTTGGGATATGTGTAACTGTAAAACTGTCGTAGAGGGGCACCTCCTGGATAAATAAAGGTCAGATAGGTTAAATGCCCGTCGCTGTGAGTGCCGGGGATCAATTCAGTCATCTTCAGTGTCCGGATCAATATCATCCTTCACACCAGAGACAGTAATCCTGCTGCTCTGTGTTTACATCGACCACCTCTATTTCTTCATGTACCTCAGACGTGTTAATCTCAGACTACAGCTGTTTATTTGATCTCAATTAGCCTGAATAGTGTTCGGTTGAGGATTCTAAATTAACCAAGTGGAACTGAGAGTACAGAGCTTTTTGTGTGCACAATTTCTCCCCTCAGAGGAGAGGGGTAAGTGCATATTGTAAGGGCCATTTCAAGAGGTTAGTGTGTGTAGGACCCTAAGTTGTCCGTTAGGTGTCACCTTTGTGTTTTGGGGTCACATGCTTACTTAGGTAGGAACCTTTCATCAGGTGACAGGTGTTGCTAGACAGTGGGAGCACAAGTAGTTTTTTGACCGCTACGCCGGCGCGCCACGCCGGGTGAAGTTTTTTGTTGATGTATTTGTGATTGTTGGATTTATAGATGGGCACTGATTGTAGGACTCTTGCATGTTACACACTGAAGACCAGAACGGTGAGCAATAAATTATCCATAAAATGAAGAGAAGAAAACATTGGATGTTTTATTCCACAAGACACAACGAAGCAGTGCATGGCAAGCGCGTCAATTATGTTTTTTAGCCTGTCTATGCAGCCCCTCAGTGGCTTTAAGTTTTAGGCTTAGCCGCTATACATATTATGTCATTTCTGCTGTGAGGGGTATCTCAATCAGAACGATAACAAAAGACAGAGTGTGATGACGCTGTGAATAGTGTGGGATCATGGGAGTTGTTGTCTTCACGGACAAGAAAAATGTACTAGTTACCATTAGTTAGTATGGATTAGTTAGTTAGTATTAATTTTATTTGTGTTAACTTTATTTACATTATGTCAGGTCATTCTAATGACATAACCAAAACTATTATATTTCACTACTATATTTTATACTTTATTAGCATTAGATCATATTAGTGGTGGCAGATGACCGGGGGGGGGGGTTGCACAGACCTTTAGTCAGCGCCTGTAGCAACTTAAATTCAGCCAATGCTGATGCAGCACAGGGCATCTGATGTGGACACCTCCGACTCCTGGCCTGACCAGTAAACTCTCTGGTTTGATCCACCAGTCCACTGTGGTTCCCGGTGCCGGTGTTTGTACTGGCTGAATTTGAGTTAGAGGACTTAAAAGGAATATGACGCCATGGCAGCAGGCGAATGAATGAAACACATCATTTACTTCTACTACTTTCTGCTTTGACTGTACACTGATTGAATTCATTCATTACCATTTCCACAACCTTTACTAGCACTGAAACAAACATCCAGTATTTTCTCCTTTTTTTCTTTCACTCTGGCTTTACAGCTTTACATTACAATCTTTGAACAGGTCAAAATCGTTCATCTTCTCATATCTAACAGTGTCATAAGTCTCTATACTGTATTACCACCAGGCATCTTTATCATACCTTTGTCTGATCCAAAAAGCTGCAGCACTGATTCTATCAGCAGCTTCTAATGGAGCTCCCTATCTCCTTCTATATGATCACAATCCATCAATGAAATATCTTTAAACACACTTTTACTCTTTGGCTTTTAAATGTGGGACTGTGAGTGTGTGTTGGGTGATTGTATCTTTATTGTTTTCAGATTCATGTTCTGTTTCTTTGTAAACCCCAGGAGGCTGCGAGATAAATTTCATGTGTCACAAGATGAGTAACAAGAAAGGAATTGCATTTCTGTTATACAAATTGTGTTCATTTATTTATTTATTTTGCTTTGATGTCGGGGAATACTGAATAGTATTACCTCTACAGGCCTCCTAAAACTCTAAAAATAAAACAATGTGAGAAAGGTGCTCTGTGGTTGAACTGTTCATATACATGTGCGACTGTTGATGGGGTCATAGGTAGAAAGTGCTTCAGTTTAAAGGGCAGCAGACCAAAAAAGCTGCTTTATCCAGTTCATGAAAGCTATTTTGTTCTAAAGACATAAACTGGTATTACTCCAGAGGAAAATATAATTCAAAAGGAATTAAATGAAAGATGTCAGTCAACCTATATGGGGTTTTTTAGTCCCGCCTAAACAGTTTTGATTGACGTGTGATCTCTGCAGAACAAAAACTCAGCTATTATCTGAGACAACAAATACAACTGACAAACTGACAGCTGATTACCCCGATCCGATTACCTCACTAATTCTTGTTCCACTGTCAAAGTCAGTTAAAGGGTGGAAATGATACAAAGTGATGCAAATGAACAGACCAGCAGAGAGCAGGGTCTGTGGCTCAGTTCATTTCAGGAACAAATAAATGTCACATGTCACAAGTCACATGTAACACCTCTAGTTATTAGAAAAAAAAGTTGGCAGCCTGCATATGTGCATGAATCAGAGAAGAAGAAATCTTATAGCTACGGTGAGAGGATACTTGTCATATCTTTTATAGCTTTATGAGTGTGCACATACATGGTGAGGCATGACATTTAATCAAGGGACCATCTGTAATTATATTATTACTTACCAATTTGTAGTTCTATTTTGAGCTCAGCTGACTTAATCAGTACATCGCTGCTGTCAGGCACGAGTCACGCCTCTTTTGAAAGCTGAACCATTACAGAAAAGCTTCTGCTCAAACTCAATATTTGTAGTTATCATGTCATAAAATGGAGTTCAATGTTAAGAGGTAAAGGAGATTTAGTTATAATGATTCTGCATCCATATGCAGATATCTGTTAATACATTATATCATCAATAACCTTCATCAGTCTCAATCAGCAACCATCAGGAACACCAACAACATGAGCAGAACGTGATCTCCTCTTCAAAAAACCACTGGAAAGTTAGAGTCTGTCCAGGTGATCATGAGTTTACTGGTATTGATAAACAATTCAATCAGACTCCCAATAATTTTGTCCCGGCGTCCACAAACAGACGACATGTTCTTACTATTACTGAG
The DNA here is from genome assembly GCA_019142605.1 of Cephalopholis sonnerati. Lineage (NCBI taxonomy): Eukaryota > Metazoa > Chordata > Actinopteri > Perciformes > Serranidae > Cephalopholis > Cephalopholis sonnerati. The sequence continues at coordinate 40,957,929 of JAGQAX010000004.1, read as the reverse complement.
CAATGAGGGCCAACGGGAAGCAGAGATGAGTCATAAATCATATATCACATGTAGACAGAGTAATATATCACTTTAATTGTGACTTGCAGCTGGCTGCCTTTACGTGCCTGTGCTGCTGAATCTTCTTTGTGTATGTTTGTGTGTTAGAATGATCTCCATCTGTCAAGAACCTTGGATGTCAATATTTCTAGTCTGACAGGCCACAAACCCTGAACCCTCGGCAGTGTACCAATCCACCAGGTGTGCCAGTGTGACATATGTGTCATGACAGGCTGTAACTTGGAGAAGCTGAAGGATGTGACGATGTGAACCGCATTCTGTTGAGCTTTTCAACCTAAGACCAAAGCAGACTAATAGATGTCATCCAGCATAAAGCCATAAACCTCAGATGTCCAGAGGTCTCAGCTCCCTGTGGAGCTCCTATCAATAGCACACTAGGAGACATAATGAGCAACTGTGCAAGGAAATATGTAGTGTATGACCTGTCTTATTTGAAGCACATTATATCCAAATGTTCCTGGTAGATATTATATTTCAGAAGTAATGGCATTCAGAAATGTCACCAGGTAGGAAACCCAACTTGTAATGACTTTTATTATGTAAAGGTTGTTATTACATTTGTTGAAAACTCATAACACTGGCTAATGATGGCAGACAGTGGGGAATATTGAACACTGTTAGTGTCTCACATATTTTCCTGCAATGAGCTTCATTGCCACTGCTGTCCTGGAGGCTAACTTGCTCAAAAATAATTCTAAACTTGAACCATGAGTACAGCCAAATTTACGCTAAACACAATACAAACACGTTTGTTTTTGCTTCTATTTTTTAACTGAGCTCTAAGACCGTTTCCATTCACACAAACACTTTAATCTCAAATTTTGTTTACAAATATGTTAAAATCGGTTTTAGTGAGCACTTGCACTTTTGCCAGGATAATCCATCCACCTGACAGATGTGGCAGATCAATACTGCTGATATTCTAAACCTCCGCTCACCCTACACAGACTTCTGACCCCTTAACTTTCGTTGTTGTCCCACTGTGTTTCCCCCTGATGCCGCAGGGCACCCTTCAACAAATACGGCGAGCAGCAGTGTATCATGCTGATGTGAAAGGACAGCTTTTTTCATTGTGTCTGTCGCCAGAAGTCACTGACCAAGCCCCAGTTTTCGACGACTTTGCTGACTGCAGGAATGTCCACCAAAGCTGTTGCCCCTGAATTGGATGTTAATTTCACTACCATGAGCCATCTCCAATGCCATTTTGAGAATTTGGCAGTACATCCAACCAGCCTCACAACTACAGACCTCATACCACAGCAGTCCAGGACCTCCATATCCAGCTTCTTAACTTGCAAGATCATCTGAGACCAGCCACCTGAACCACTGATACAACAACTGGTTTGCAAACTGAAGAATTCCTGGACAAACCATCAGAAACCTACTCAAAGGAGCTCATCTACACACTGGTCGTCCTCACCAGGGTCTTGACCAGACAGCAGTTCTACCTCATAACCAATTCAAATAGGCAACTGCTCAACTGTAATGGAGTTTGTCACTATAGAGAAGTTTACACCATTGGCACACCATTCATTCGCCACCATGACCCCATGTTGCAGCATAATGATGCAAGAATCTGTACACAATTCATGGAAACTGGAAAGATCTTTGTGCTTGCATGGCCGTCATATTCACCAGACATGTCACCCACTGAGCCCAACTAATCTACCTAACTTCCATTCTGCTTTTATGTTTAATAGTTGGCAATATGCAGAAATATTCTGCAGACAAATTAGGGATTAAGAATACAAAAAAAACCCCTTTGAAAATAGTACAAACGACTGGTTGTCTCCTGGTAATACTACCCCTGTGAAAATAATTGTAATTTTATTTCAGCAGTAGTCACTTCTGAGTAAAATAATGAGTGTACAGATGACTTCCATATGGACAGGCTCACATTAATAGCTTGCTTTCAATCCTCAGTAACAACTCTCTGGAGGTTGTCCAGAAATGTCAGAGAGGGAATGAAAATGTTGTGCGTACTGTCGGCACAGTGGACATTAATTGGTCGGGGCTTCTGTGTTGGTATAAACACACTCATTGATTTCTTACAATGAGCTGCGGCTCCGTACTTTCTCAGGATGTCAACACCAGTTTGAATGAAAATGGTGCATTTGCTGCCTCAATATTACGACAGCTAGAAGACATCGTACCATATGGTTTTTCACACAGTGTCAAACCACTCAAACAAATTGTTTCTGGAACTCAAACAAGAGTCTCAAAGGATCTCCAGCTTTAGTCTGCAACAAGATAATGTCCATGTACAACATACCTCTTGTTAAAGTCTGGGTTTATATTTTATCAAAGAACATTTCTGCTGGATCCTTTGGTTTTCTCTGGTTAGAGGCAAACTGTTGGAACCAAATAATCTAACATGTGGTAGAAATGCAACTATAACTGTGACTTCATCTGCAATTTCTGGCTTGTCGTAGTCGTTATATAAAATGGGTAGATAATAAGAATTATTATTAACTTAATTCACAACACCCTGTTCCAGTGATGTCTCCGTGTGTGGAGAAAATGTCACTCGCAGAAGTGTGAATTTTCATTGTCGCTGTCTAAAGTCTCGAAGGCACTGTTCCTTCTCTGGAGAACTCATTGCAAACCAAAGTGAAGGTAAGTTAAGTAATCTCTGACCTTTATCAAGTGCACTGAATGAGAAAGAAAGAAAGAAAGAGGACCTTTGCAGAAAAGTGCTACTGCAGCATGATAAGGTTACTCTGATAAGAAGTAATTCACACCGAAAAGGCTGCCGGTCATAATTAATGTGTGGACACTTTGTAAAACTTTGAACTTTGTGGTTTTGATGTAAAAAATTACCATAATAAGTTTAAATGAAACCTTTTGTTCCACTGCAGTTATGTTAAAGAAGTCTACTTAGAATGTCATAAACATAAAGCCTGAAGGTTAGAAGAAGCAGAGGTATAATACCTTGACTTAACATACTGATATATTCCCCTTCATAAAAGTCGTCTCAGAGTGGTTCCACACTCTAAAAGAATCTACAAGCAATCACTCAGAGGTTCAGACAATGTTTGTTCTCTGAACAATGATGAAACTATTCTCCTTCAGATTAAAAAGGATGTCCAAACACGTCAACAGTCTCCAGCGCTGGAGGGCTGACTACCGTCTGTACTTACATAAATGACATAACCAGTGGCGTAGTGGTAGGTGATGAGGTGGGTATACTTCAAGGTAGACTGGTAGGTTATCAAGGACAGTGGGTATGCTCGCCTATATGTTCCAGTGGCTTTTTGGTTGATAGGTGGGTATACTGTAAATTGCCAGGAAAAGAAGTTGGTACATTCTATGCACATACCCATCCACTACACATACTGGGTTAATATCAGGAACTCCACACAACAGTGGGAAGGAGGATAAGTTGAACTGCACAGAGATAAACCCACACAACAGGAGATCAGGTGATGATTGAGGTGGCTATGAAGTCCAAGAAATCTTACTTAAAATTAAAACTGTATATCTGCAAAATATGAAGTTTTTTTTAATCTGAGCAGTCTGCTGCAAGAGACGGTATTCTTACTGAACTGTTCCTTGATGGTGTTTTTTGCTATTTTAAAGCAAGATTAAAACTTCGGTTCTCAGTTACGACTCTGTGAAAAGATCACCATTGAACCACTACCTGTGTCTGGACAAGACACTCTCATATCTAAAAAACAGAACAGGTTGATTTCCACTGACTTCCCAAATAACATATGTGACCATCCTAAAAACGGCATATATTGCTATTCTAATGGTCGCAGTTTTGAACACGTTCTTAACAATATTAAAAGGTTATAATCACGCTATTAAATCAGATTGTTAGGTTTAGGCAACAAAAGTAGATGGTTTGGCCTTAAATAAATACTTTTGTTACTAATGTAAGGTGGAAGACATTTTTAGCTTAGCATGCTACACATACTAGCATGCTATGCTAATTATTAATAAATGTCAGCGTTGACTTTGGGACACAAACACCAGTCTGTTGGGTGAAAGTCCTGTGTTTGTTTGACCCATCCACCATCCCTCATACTCACCATCCAGGGTTTTCTTTGATCTTTACATACCATTACACAGGTTCTATAACTTTTTATACTGAGTCAACTTACTTCTTCTGTTCTCATAATAATTACTACGTACACTAGAGGTTGCTGCCTTACATAAACACAAGTCATAATCAAGCAGCAACCTGCAGGGCTGAAAAATAAAGCCAACATGCTGCCATGGTGCCAAAAGCTGTAGTTCCTGTAATGGCCACTTGAGAGCCAGTCAATCCTTTTAGACCTCCATGTTAAAATGTCCAACTTTATGGCAGAACTAAACATGTTTACGGCCTGGTCAAAAAGGCAGTTTTGGTCTGTATGACTAATTTTAACATTCATGACAACAGTAAGGGGGGTGAATTTTTATATAACTCACCTGTTTGCATTTTATTAAGGCTTAAATTTATGCGTAACTAAGGGCAGGTCGCTCTGAGCTGCAGGTTGTCTGTCAATAGTGTCTTCAGCTTCTCAGTCAGATCCACCCTTTGCTCCTCCACAGTTCCAAATTCTTGACCAATTATGGTCACTTTTGGCTCCAAAAACCAAGATGGCATTGGCCAAAATGCCAAACTCGAGGAATCATAACGAGTCCACAAACCTGTGCATGACATCACAGTGGCTACGTCCATACAGTCTATTGTTGTAATAAGCTGCTTGCACAGTCGACCTATATGACATTTTTTTCAATGAGAGCGGGCTGGTTCGAATATAAGCAGAAGAATAAAGGGAACAAAAAAGGAAATGGGACTTTTGGACTGTTTTACTTTGTAGAATAAAGCTTTAAAAGTCTATAAAAGTATCTATTCTATACAAATAGAGAAAATACTTGTGGCATCTTGTTCTCAGCTTCAAATATACCACTTGTTTTTGTGTTTTAGCCAGTTAAGAAATTGGCTTATGTTCTGTTTAAGAACAGACACTCAGCTTTCTGGTCACAGTGTCAACAACTCAGATACGGACAACATTCATGTGACTGCCATCAAGAGTCACTGTATTCAGATGCAAAAGGCAAATGCTGCAGAAAATGTATTATCTTAGTATTTAATACAGTGTCATCTGCACACCTATGGATGTGTCTGCTGAATGTCCATAAAGATTCCTACAAAGTTGATAAGGAAAGAGGAATGGAGGCACATGGAAGAGGAGCTCTGCTGAGGTCACAGGGTGATGCAATATCCTTAAAATACCTGTGAGCTATTTTTTCTCATCACCTGATATATTATTCATACAGTACATGTCACATACATATGTAGTCAGATACTCCTACATACTGCATCACACTAGGTATAATGTAATGTAATACATGCATGATCGTTTGACCTTCCCAGCAATAACAAGGACCCTATGAAAAATAAACTGCTGTGCCTCATCTATCATTATTGAATACCGATAAGATTGTCCTACCAGACGCAGGGAAAAAAAAGTATGTGGAAAAAAAATGAAGATTAAGTATGAAATAGGCCTCCATGGAGTACACGTTAAACGTCAGACTCTTATCTCAGTGAAACATGTGCTCTATGTTTAGAAACAGTAATAGGTCGGGAGAGTAATGAGTCACGACTGTGTGTTCGAGAGTGAAGGGACCAGGAGGGTATTTACAGAGATAAAGAGTCATCTCGAACACACCTGAAAACAAATCATTTTTATCACAGTGGGCTGGTGCCACTTGCCATTTGACTCCACTGAACATTATTTGGTAGGTGTCTGCAGTAATTACTGTACGCAGGGCAGGTGAAGGATGAAGGATGAAGGGCTCCCTCTGTATTCTGTGAGATTGCTGCTGCAACATCCATATAGAGAGAGTATGTGAGGCTGAAGGACAAGTCATGGTTTAAGTACACAAAAACAAGAACTGTAAGAGTGAAGATTTAAGAGCTGAAGTGTGAGACTAACAGACAGACTGTTCCCGATCGGCTGTTGGATTTACAGATGAATTTCTGACATGTCAGAAACTTCATTGTCACGCTTTTGCACAGGTGAAGCTGAACCACGAGTTGATTCCTCATTGTCAGCGCCTATTTTCTAAATCAATCAATCAATCATTCAGTGTAGCCGATACCCAGCTAGTTTGTTGGTCAGCTAACTTGAGAGACAGAGAGAAAGAGGGAGACCCAGGGAGACAGGGGTTAAAAACTTGCACTAAACTATGTGTGTCAATGGCATTTTAAGGTCTTTTTTTTGGGAACATCTGTCTCTACGTTATTGTGAACCGTACCTCTGCTAGAAAAACAAACTTCTACTGACCGGCAGCCCCGGATCTTTCATGAGCACTCAGGTTTAGGCTTTGGCTCTAACATCACTTGTACAGTGGGTGTTAGAATTAAACAACAGCACCTTTGGGGACATTATTGGGGTTACAGAAAAGACGGAAAAAACCTATACTATACTATGCTTATAAGAAAGAGCCATATTGTCTTGTACAATATGTTACTTTTACTCCAACAGTATGACGGTGAAAGTCCATATATGACCTTTTTGATGCAAAAACCACAAGGTACAACACAAAACAACATGATTTCACTACATAAACTCTGCATGCCCACTAAGAAAATGTAGTACAGTAGCGCAGTACCATGTCTGCCTGGTTAGCACGAGCTAACACAGCAGCAGTGGCTAACACTCAACACTGACCCAATTAACGGTCCAAATAAACTCATAACGACACCAAAATGACTAAATTCTGTTGTTTAACACTGTTAAACCTAACTGTTACATGTCAACCACATGATGCTAACAGTTAGCCCTCACTAGCTGTCGTCATTGCAGAGCTCCCACTCCAACAGTGGCAGCTACAGCCCTTTACAATCTGTGGTGTGGTGAAGGAGACCACGGTACATTGGCAGAGTTGGAAGCTCAGTGTGCCGAAATGCCCCCAAAACTTTTCGAAGTATGGCTATAATACATACCACTTCATTCACATTATGAGTAGCTGACAAAGTACTCTATTGGTATTGGTATTACAAAGGGTGCTGGTACTGGTATCAAAAACATTTTTTGACGATACTCAGCCTAATAATCACACAACATCACCTACGTTTGTTTGCTTTATTTTAATTCCTGAGATGTTTAAACCTGATGACTATGGAGCCAGAGCTAAACACTGAAATAATTTAACAAACTTACTTGAGTACATGTGTGGAGCCGTTGATCTGCGTGGCTGTGCAGGGAGCGCCGGACCCCAGGATGGACGGCCTGCGGTACCTCTTCCTCCCACAGCACAGGATGATGAGGAAGGCACGGCGGAAGGACTTGTTGAGGAAGGCGTAGAGGATGGGGTTCAGCATGGAGTTGATGTAGCCCAGCCACAGGCAAGCCGCCCACAGCTGGTCTGGCACCGTGTAGTCTATAAACGGGTCCACCACATTGGTGACGAAGAACGGCGCCCAGCAGAGGCAGAAACACCCCATAATGATGCACAGAGTCTTTGCTGCCTTAGTCTCTGTTCGCATACGGTGGTTGCGTTGATGGTCAGCAGAGTCCGTACCGGCGCCGACACCGGCGCCAGAAGTGCCAGGTGCGCTGGCACCAGCTCCTCCCGCCCGCTGCAGCATGCTGATCTGCAGGGCGTGTGCACGGGCTGTGACGTAGATCCTCTGGTAGGCCAGCACCATGAGGACCAGAGGGATGTAGAAGGCCACCACGGAGCAGGTGAGGGCGTATGGCTTGTTGACCATGAAGACACAGGATGTGGAGTTGCTGCCCTCGCTGTGGCGCCGCTGCTCAATCTGTTAAGAGAAGTCACATCAGAGAGGACAGTTAGAGAAGCACCATGAGCTGAGATTCAGAGATATTTCTGCTGTATTGTTTCATTCACCATCATGTAAAAACAGCAGCAATGAAACTTAAATGTTGGTAGCCTGATGTAGGATTTGGAGGTGTGATTATCATAACCATTATGAATTAATGAAAACAACGTTTGCTGCTTCACTGTATCAAGACATAAAGTCTACATTCATATATTGGCTCTGTTAGGCAGCAAAGAGAAAGGGTATATAAGTCAGCAGGCACACAGCCTCCAGAAACAGAAGAATTTACATCCTTTCTCACCAAAAGTGAATGCTGACATCCTGTTACCAAAGACGCAGGTTTTCCCCAGACTTATCCCAAAAGTTTGAATTGCCTAAGAATAATCATGAAAGGATGGCAAAGGAGACACTCGCACATCAATGCAACTGAGCTGGACAGCCACAAGAAAGGTTCACGGCCTGAGATTAAAGCAAAAATATGTTGATTTATTTAGAACATCAGGGTGCTCAAAGTGCAATGGTTGTCCATTGTACTGATGCACCCAAGATAAAGTTTTTTGTTGCCCTAAGAGGGCAAGTTTTACAGCAGCCCAAAGACTTTCCTACAAATAATCATACATAACCACAAGGTAAGAGATTGGAAAATGCTCATAAAGGTGATTGTTTTTCTTATTTAAGTAAACGTGATTTTGAATGAGGACTTGGACCGATGGATTGACCTACTGACCTAACTTATAATAAAGTGAAAACAATGGAAGCCCTGAACGGCAAGTGAGGAAAAAATTCTGGTGATCTATTTTCAAAGTCTTTTGATTCAAATCTCATGTGGCATTATGACAACAAACACTTTGAAACGTGACTCTAACAAAAAACAAACAAGCAAAAAAACTTACCTGGCAAAACTTTTTTTCCCAACAAAAACTAGAAACTTCAAAAGATTTTTCTGGCAAAATAGTAAATTTAAATACCAGCTGACATTGAAAGTGATCTAAGTACTGTAATGTATTTAAAAACTGCCCTCTGTAGCTTCACATCTTCCTCTCAGCTAACAGAAGGATGAATGAAATGTGCCTTTTCAGGCTCAAATCACACATCTAATAAACTAAAAGGTTCAATTTCGCAAACAACACACACTTATTTTTGACCTGAAACACCTTCAGACTTCATAACAACACCCTTAAAATCCGACGCTCTCCTCAGCTGAGCCTCCATAGAAAGCGGGGAGCAGAGCTCCTGTGGGAGAAGGAGGCGCTGCACGTCACCATTAATCACAGTGAAGTCCCATCCCAGTTTCTCCTCCGCTATCATCTCTGTGGGGAAACCATGGCTCGGGGCTCTGAGATGAATAATACAGAGATCAATCCATATCTCCGCATGAAGGCCACGCGCTATCGTGTGTAAACTCAAGTTGTTTTCATGAATGGGCCGACATGTTAAAGTGTTCAGTGTTTCGATGTGAGCGTTAAGGTTACCTGAATGAACACGGATAAAAGTAAAAGTATACATTGATGTTTATTTTTTTATCTGTGCTTCATGCTTAGTTGACGGAGCTCTTTCTCAATGATTACATTTATTTTCTATAAAATTCAGATTTATTCCACTAGAGTCTTGCCAAAAGGCACAATGGAAGCCATTCTTGTCCCTTTTTCACCCTGACATCTTTTGAACCGTAGAAAAATGGTCTTCATTAAGGTTACCATTATTTTTTTAGGAAGCACATCAGAAAAATATAGACGTCGTTCAAAATCTCTTTGAAGCTCCAGAGTCTGTGCGTGCTGTAAATTTCACCACCTTTACACCTTATTAAAGTCAACTGATTGCTAATTAACCGTGCACAGAAAAACACATCAAACTGTAATGAGGAATGAGGCCTTTTCATCAGAGTGCTGATGGCTGAAGATGTTATTTTATGATGTTAAAAATCATCTTACCCCGTCTATAATGAGTGTGCATATTCCTGGTGTCTTGATCATTTCTTCAGGCTTTTTTTTAGAGGGAGTCATTCCAGCTTTTATATGAAAATATATTCACTCAGACAGTGAAAATGAATTTGGTTATGCGTTTCACCTGATGTTAAGTTGCATGTGAGGAGCAGTAAATTATATAGTAAATATTGCAAAAGAAGGCCAAGGTCAAGTCATCCTCTGCTCATTCATCTGCTGAATACAAAGACACTTACTATTGGTTCTGATCTGACAATACCAAATCATCATTAATAATTAATATAATCACTTTACAACAAGCTAAATAAAAACATAAATAAATGAATAAATAAATAAATAAATAGATTCTTACACTGGCAGATTTAGAAATGTTTGTAGAAAACAGCCATGGCTACAACACAAGCAGGGGTGGGTGGTAATTTCATGATCTGATGATAAGATATTTTCGCAGTGTGTCGTTTTATGTTGTGATTTCTAAAATCAACTAAGAGAACATTAACAGATTAGATTAAGATAAGTGGATGGCAAAGTCTCCTTGTGTTCATTTTCTGCTGTGTGAGTGTGTGCACTGTGTGGTTTGCTGAATAGTTCTTTTACTTACGTGGAGTATTTTACATGTTTTCTATCTCATGATAACGACTAAATATGTCATAAATCAAAGTTCTTCATCACACTGATGCAAAAAAACTGAATCCAATATTAAGCTTCTTATTCAACCAGAGATATGTGAGGGAAAATACCATGATCATGAGCGCTTTGGCGAATTTCTCCAGTGGTGGAAGGAGTATTCAGTACACCGCAGTGTAAAGGTCATGCAGTCAGAATTTTACAGACTCATTATAAAGAATGGCACATTTCAGAAAAATGTACACACTTAGTTCCAGTAAATGACTGAGATAACCTTTAAAACACTGGTGATTTCCACCGCTTGTACATGCACTATATTCAGGAACATTCCTGTCTTGCTCCTTTTCACACATGCCGTGGCAATAACGGAAAAATGGGGCAAGGGACACACCTGCAGATGTTGGGAATGCAACACTTATGGATGCCAATCACTATAAAACTTAACAGAAGAAGAAGAGGAAGAAGTTGGGGCAAGGCCGGATGCATTTGGAAGATGATGAAACACAGAGAGAAGGAGCTTGGTTGCGAGAACTCGCGTTTGAAAGCAATAGCTTAAATGCTAAACTGTAAACAAGTTGCGGAGTCAAATATGTCATCAGCAGTCTTGTGCTTGGTTCTAGTGCACCACCTGAAAGCTTATTTTGTCAGATGGACTCAACCCTTTACATGCTTGTCCCTTCAGTGTTTCTGGTTCCATTCACAACAAAGTCACATCAACATTTTCCCTGAAGTGTTACTTAGTCTTGAGGTGGAAAATTGGCGGTGCAGATTTTCCTGAATATCGATCCCTGCTAACATTCACACATGACCCCGTGCAGGAAATGTTTCCTAAACATTCCAGGGACAGACTTCATGAGTGAAGGGGCTTTATATTATTGGGTTATAATTATTGATGTATTAATGTTTACATCACTTTAGAGCTGATAAATATTCCCCACTAGTGAACAAGACTTGTTCACTACTGGGATTAGAGCGGATCAGTGGTTTGGTGCGGCATCTGCAGTGATGCGGGCGCTGCGGCGGACTGTTGTGGTGAAGAGGGAGCTGAGCTGGAAGGCAAAGCTTTCGATTTACTGGTCCACCTTCGTCCCAACCCTCACCTATGGTCATGAGCTCTGGGTAGTGACCGAAAGAATGAGATCACAGATACAAATGGCTGAATTGAGTTTTCTCTGAAGCCTTAGAGATAGGGTGAGGAGCTCGGACATCTGGAGGGAGCTCGTAGTAGAGCCGCTGCTCCTTTGCGCTGAAGGGGGTCAGTTGAGGTGGTTTGGGCATCTGATCAGGATCCTCCTGGGTGCCTCCTGTTAGAGGTTTTCAGGGCATGTCCAACTGGTAGGAGGCCCCGGAGCAGACCCAGAACACACTGGAGGGATTACATATCTCATCTGAACTAGGAACGCCTCGGAGTCCCCCAGGAGGAGCTGGAAAGCGCTGCTGGGGAGAGGGACGTCTGTGGTGCTTTGCTCAGCCTGCTGCCTCTGCGACCCAGCATCGGGTAAGTGTTTGAAAATGGATGAATGGATCCTGTGGTCATAGTGTCAAAATACCGAAGTAATACTCAACACCAACACAATGTGATTTGGTGTAAAACCACAGACTGCACTCCCTGACCAATCAGAGCTGTAAAAACAGCAGGAACCAGTAAAAATAGACAGCTACATGTACGTGTGTCTCTGGTGGCTGCGGAGTTCTGGTTGTTTTGTTTAGTTTTGGAGCTGCAGTTTGTGCCAGGACTGACTGGCTACTCAGAATATTCATCAGCTCTAATTAGACCCGAGGAGAGACACTGCCACCGCCGCCGCCGCTGCCACACAGCACTAACTTTAGACTGCTGTTGTGCTGTAAACTTCTTTGTATGCATGTGTGTGAAAGGAAAAAGAGGAGGGCGATGGTGTGTGTGTGTGTGTGTGTGTGTGTGTGTGTGTGTGTGTGTGTGTGTGTGTGTGTGTGTGTGTGTGCGTGCGTGTGTGTGTGATGTGTGAGTCACTGCCAATGCTGCCAAAGATGAGCCAGCCAGTCCTCCTGTTGACAGTCAGCTCGGCAGAAACTTTCACTGGCGTTCAGATAAAGGCGGGCTGGGGCGAGCGAGGTTAATAGTGGCTGGGGAGTCACTCTTTCTCCTCACACACTCATGTTTTCTTTGTCTGCACACCTGTCTGTGTCTGTGTGTGTGTGTGTGTGTGTCTCCTCCTCCTCCTCCTGCTGCTGCTTTACACTGCTTTATTGTTTTCATTCAGAACAGTCATCTTGTCTTCAGTGACTGATCTCCTCCAACTTTTCATTCACAGATTTGCACAATAACGTTTTTTAAACTTTCATATGGTCAAATATGGATCGTTTAACACCCTCAAATAACGCTAACAAATTTCCCACTTATCACACCAGTTCAGCTTGTAAAAAAAGAAGGTAAGGATTTATGCTGTGTCAAAGTAATAGCATTTCAGTTGAGAAAGCAAACAGGGAGGAGAGAGAAAAACATAAAAATAACAAAATGGAAGCGACAAAACAAACAAAAAAATCAACAAAAAATATGAAAACAGTAGTTGGCACACCCCCAGTTTAGTGAAGCAGGCACAAGTACTGACATGGAAGCTAAGCAATCCAATAGGGTTGCAGAGATATACTGTAATCCAGGGATTACATTGACATACAAGTTGATGGTACTCATACTGTACATTGTACATTTGTTTATCTATGATACTGAAAATAAATAAATAAATAAATAAATAACTGGATGTTGAATCTCCCCTTCATTTTATGTTCCAAAAGGAGACTTTTTAAACACACTCTCATGGACAAAATGGTTACGAGTTTCATTTATAATAATAAAACATTTGTTTAACCAACAATAATCCTTCTGTTTTAATTTCTTTAAGGCTCATTCTGATTAATAATATTACAAATTCTCTAATAATGCGATACTGTGAAACCAAGATATTTTTGATTCAGTTGCATCCGCACAATGCACTGCCACGGAGGGGTGCAGCAGCAAAACATATTTAAGTCACCTAAAAAAACTCAACATTAGTTTAAGTCTGGGCTATATTGAGAATAATTTTACTGCTTTATGTTTCCATCACACAGCGATTTTTGACAGGGAGATAAAGCTGTTAATATTGCTGTCTTCAAAGCCAGAATCCTTTGAGAAAATACTGTAATTAAACTCTGCTAAACACAGGAGCTGCTGGTCTAACACTGCCTTCATCAGTTAGTTTATTTGTGTTATTGTGTGACTTTGGTGTTTTAAAAGGTTAGTTTGGATTCACCAGAGTCACACAATAACACAACTGACTAACTGATGGAGGCAGCAGTGGACCAGCAGCTCTGTGTTCAGCAAACTAAACTTACTGTTTTTGTCACTAGAGTTTGGTGGCTTTAATGAGGGTCTACATGGGGCTGGCTGACAGGACGGTAACGCAGTGAAAATACTCTCAAACTAGCGCACACGTTAACCAATATAGATGATATATAGATGTTTTTTAGGAAGGCCATTTTTGGCTAAAATACTGTATGTTTTGCAGCTCCTCTTATCCACAGCAGGACATGGCTTGGCGTCCATGATGGTACTTCTGCCTGCTTCTCCAAATTGAGGGCATGGCGACCACCGTCTTCTATACTGTATGTAACACGCAGACTATGGGTAAGCACCTCATAAAAACCCATTTCAAAAAATCCAAACTATCCCTTAGAGAGAGACTTTGAAGTTTCTTGTGTAGTGCAGCTAAAACTGTAGAATGAATTCTATACTGTATTGGCAGCAAATGGAAAGAAGCCAGCGCTAGAGTAATGTGCTCCCTGCACTTTGTCTTTGTTAGAAGATAGGCTGCAGTGTTTCTGAACCATCTGCAGCAGCTCCTTGGCTGAGGCAGCAGCATAATGAAGTACAGAAATGAAGACAAAAAGGCATGGATTAATTCCTCAGCACTTTCAAAATGATAAAACATGCCCAACTTTAGAAATGTTTCCCGACAGAAAATAGCATGATTGTTCACATTTCTTAGTAGGAATACAAAAATCCAGCCAAGAATCACATTTGGTTACGAGTATACACCTTCATATCAGAGGTTAAAGGTCACAGAGATTGCTGCAAGCTCCTTCAAGCACTCTCAGGTCCAAAAATAATAAAGACCCCTGCACCTATTTCTCTACACTCTCTGTTTTTTTTTTTTTGGGTATATTTTAACACAAGCTTTATGTAGTCAACATGATCTGGAGGATGTAGCAGCTGCTTGTATTCTAATGTAGTCATTCCCAACTTTTATGGCTTGTGACCTGTAGAAACAAATCAATATCTAGTGACCCCTTCACCACAAGTTACAGCTTTGCTGCTGAGATATGAAGTTATGCACACAGAGTTGCAGCATGAGCAGGTCAACAACTGTAAAAATAGATTTTTCCTACTTGGATTGAATCATTTGAAGAGTTTTTAAAAGCCTGAGGGGAATAAAGTATCTAATGCTTAACAAGAAAAAAGATCAATTTAGAGAAAAGTCAGGAAAACTCTGTGTGTAGTCAGAAGCACATACTCTGCTGTACTCCTCATAATGGCAGAGAATTCAAGAAAAGCAAGCTACATCTCCCTGACTCATCATTTCTTTCCTGTTTATCAGGTTTGTAATGTGTCAACCACTTTAAACGCTTTACAGTATTACGGGATGCAAACAATGTTCTCCCGCATGAAAGTCGGTGTGCCACCGGGCATTGTTTATCCATCTATCCATCTATCTATCTATCTATCATACCGACGTTAAAGGACGGCTTTCTTTGTCTGTGTGTGATGCTGCAAGTCACTGCTCATGCGCTGAATTTCAATGACTTCTAAGTGAGAGCGGGTTGATATCCCGGTGTGAAGTGATCAAAGACACTTATTGCCTTTTGTGAAACTTCCGTTTTTGAGGTCAAGATTGAACCTTCTGTCTTGTCTTTCTTATACCATCAACCAACCTGTGCCCCCATTGGATTCATCCTGACCTCATGTTGGGAAACCCTCTTTTCTAAAACATTCAATTTTTTTGCTTTTGCATTTTGAACCAGAATATTTCTTCTCCTCCGTCCGTCTGTATTCGATCTTCTTTGACATTAAACAAACCTGACTGCACAAACAAGACACTCATACACTGACTCATCCGTTAGATTCTTTACATTTTCGGACTGAAATAAAGGAACAGCTTGACTCCATGTCTGTGGTGTCAGTGGCCTCGTCCTTCTGTGTCTGACATGTTGATGTTGTTTCCATGGCGACACATGAAGCATTTCCTCCGTCTTGTAAACAATACAAACTCCTCAGGACAATAATTTGTTTCTCAGCGCATGCAGACACTAATTGTTTTTTTCTGTTTGTGTAAAACATGTTTTGTTCGTCTTCTTTTGACTGTTTGTCTCATTTTTGTGCCTTTCTCTTTCTTCCCTTCAGGCGACTCCACTTTCACTCAACAGCAGTGTACTATCATCATGAACTGGCATATCCTGTGGAGATGTAAAATATTTTCAGCTCCACCTTCATATGAAATGAACACAGGCTGCTCAGTGATTCATTTCCCCTGGTGTACACACACACACGCACACACACACACACACACACACACACACACACACACACACACACACACACACACACACACACACACACACGGCAGAACTCACCAGGTGGTCAATACCGATGCTGTTCCAGCCCTGCATGATGGGCAGGAAAGAGATGAAGGTGGGAATGACCCAGCAGCCGCCGATCATCAGAGCCACTCGCATGGGCGTCATTTTGTTGCGGTAGACCAGAGGCTGGCAGCAGATAGCGTAGTACCTGCAGACCAGGTATAGAAAAAGGATAACCCATAAACTCATGCATACACCAAGATAACACAATATGTAGACAGAAAAAATGCAATATAACTTTACAAATAGAGCCTAGGCTGTCCGATAGAAATGACTAAAATAAACAATTGTGGATAAAAGAAAAGTTAAATGTTAAATTGTAGATAAAAGAAAGCTTCGACAAAAAAAAGAAATTATGGTTAAAGAAAACTTGACCATAGATACAATATATTTGTGAATGAAACACTTTTGCTAACTTAAATGAGGATAAAATGATTTAATTATGTGGCTTTCCTCGACTTTTGAAATGCTATTGGACTAAATGGATCAAATCCCTATTGTGAAACACGTCATGGGGGTGGTGCCATTAAAAACATGTATCCACTGATTGATTGACATCTACGGGAAAGTCTTTTTGGGCCCAATGGCATCACATGACTGATTTGGGAGTTGTAGCTACTATGTCAAATTGGCTCCAAAGTTCTTGGGAGCCTTGCCACGACATGTGTGCCTTTCTGGCGAGTTTGTTGGTGAAGATTCTCAGTCATCCAGGTCATGGTAATCATAAATGCTATATCGCAGGCAACTGTCAAATGTCTTTCTTGAAGACATTTCAACTTTTTTTTTTTCACTTTTATTTATAATTGACAGGCAAAACACAAACAAAACAAAAAAGGACATACATATTGGACAATTAAAACAAAGTCCAACCTCCACATCCAAACCCTGCCCTCATCGTCTTTCCTTCATCAAAGTACTCCTCAAGCAGTATTGGTCACAAACACCACCATAATCTTTCTCTTCTCTTTGCACTTCATCCCACAGTATTCAACATATTCTGTCTCATTAATTTGCAACCCAAGAGCTACTTTTTCCAACTATAGTTTCTATTACTTCAGCGATCCATTCCTTCTGAGTTGGTGCTTTTGAGCAAATCCAGTTATTCATGATTACTTTCTTTGTGACCATACCTAATGAGAGGAAGACCTTTTTATCCTTTAAAGAAACTCTATTGAAATTGTGCAGATTTCCCAGTATACATGACTCTGGTGTGAGGGGAATTGTTATACTAGCACGGTTCATTGCCTGCTTTGTTATACCAGAGCAGATATCTTTAATTTGAACAGCAATTTGAACACATCTGAACATAAGAACTGAAGAAGCCTCTGGGATGAGAGGTGAAACATCCTCAAGAAACTCAAGCAAGTCCAGTTACCTTCGAGTACAAAGTACAAACCTCACTTTTGAGATGTTTTTGTTCACCTCTGGGTTGCCAAATCTCTTTCATTCTCTTTTTTCTTTTTACATTTTTGTTGCAAACATGCAGTGTAAGGAATTCTGATGCCTACATCACTTATATTTGCAACCAGCCAAAAAAGAAAGGGTCATAATGAGGAGTGATTGCATGAAGAGAACACAGCTGAAATACCTGTTTATTTCTGGTGTTTTCTACTGTCACTCAGTCCTTCTGTTTCTGCCTCTCTTTTTCTTTTTAATGAGCTCTTTTGGCAAGGCGAGGGGGTGTTTGCTGCCAGTGCATTTGCAGAAATATGCTAACCACCAATAATTAAGCACTAGAACATTTTTTAAAAATCTAATGTCTCCCTTGCTTCCTCCTTGTGTCTCTGTCTTTCTCTCAGTACACCCCTCATCAACTCTCTCTGCCTCTTTATGCGCTTAGGTTTTCATTTCATCTCTGTATCCCTTTTATTACGTGCAATGATCCTAATTATCCTCTCCTCTCTTCTTTTTCTCGATCCTCTCTCCTTTAACCTTTACTTATTACTACAGCTACCTCTCATACCCTTTTTAATCAGCAGTTCTTCCCTATGTTCCCATTTCTAAAGCTCATCTGACGTCTAAAAACAAAGGACGCCAAGAGGTCAGTAACTGCCCTGACATGATCACAGTCAATCTGACGCAACAACGTCCCTTTTTTTTTTAGGACTATTACTCAGTAAATTGGCAGTTGGCCTTGGCTGCTGCGTTGCTGCTGCTGCTGCTGGAGATGGGCGTTCAGTTTGTCAACGGCTGCAGACCATCACTTGTCCTCCATGACAGTTCTAAGTCCTACAAGAGACTGATGGAGAAGCTGGATGCGGATACACTCTGTCATGTGATTCATCTGCTGGTAGCCTGTCAGCATATATTTACCCCTCACTCTGACCCAGATCTGTCTCCTCTATTGTCCACTTCCTTCCTTTCCATACACTCTCTTTAGATTTTTTGCCCTGCTTGCTGTATTTCTCTCTTTGATGCCAGGCAGCATTTCGGACATCAGGCCCTCTGTCTCTTCGAATATGTGAAACTAACTGGAATTTGCTTGTTTCAAGTGATCCTGTGCAACAGAACTGAATTTATTCACATTTCTCTTTTTATTTTTTTTCACCTGTGTCACTTAAATTTTAGCTTACTCACTGCCCAACACACACATTTGCTCTAACTGTGTCACCAGCATTTTATGTGTGTGTGCATGAGCGTGATATCAAACACTGCAGCAGGAGCGCAGCATGCTGTCAGGCAGTGATATCGCTGAGACAACGCTGGCTCTGAACTGCATGAATGGAATGGTACGGATGATACAGAAATAGTATGAATGAGTGCAGGGAGAGGGATGAGGACAGAGAGAGAAGAGGAAGAGAGGAAAAGAGAAGATGAGAAGGAATGAAAAATACAATAGAAAAAAAGGAGCAGGGGGAAAGAGGAAGAGGGAAAGAGAGAAGGAAACAGAGGAAGGAAGGATGAAAGAAAGAAGGGAGGAAGGGTGTCAAAAAGAGAAAGGAAAAGAAGGAGGTATTAATCTTTATAGAAGCTCAAATGACAGATGCTGCATTGCTTACTGTAATAAATTCTCTACATCTGCAATTTTACCTGCCCTGGTCAATGACTGTGTGTGTGTGTGTGTGTGTGTGTGTGTGTGTGTGTGTGTGTGTGTGTGTGTGTGTGTGTGTGTGTGTGTGTGTGTGTGGATACTGAGCGCTCAGACCTGTTCCAGTGTGATAGGAAACAGATGAAGTCAACCAAGCGAGCCACTCAGACCTCCATTACCCTCTAACCTGTTGTGTCTATGTGTGTGTGTGTGTGTGTGTGTGTGTGTGTGTGTGTGTGTGTGTGTGCGCACCAAAGTGCTTCTGTGCCTCTGCATGTTACAGATGTGCCACCATATGTGTGTGTATCAATGTCATGCTTCAGTGTGATTATGATTTTCTGTTGGTGTGTGTTAGGACGCAGAGCTGCATTGAGCTTGATTCAATATATGTGAGTGTACCATATCAGTGTGTATGACTTTTACTACCTTTTTAATGCAATTTTAATGCCTTTTTAAAGCACTATGAACTGCCTTTGTGAATGAAATGTGCCTATAAAAAAACTTGCCCCTCTTTGACTATTAAACCATTACATATCGCCACTTGTTCATTTCATGCCTATTTCTCACTACATGACTTCAGCCCTGATTTTTTGTTTGCCAACAATTTTTGGAGCTCCCCGACAGAAGCCCCAGATCAGAGGCACACCGGCGCTGGCTTGGCGTTCGCAAATCAGTGCTTGAGCACTATGTGTGAACTGTTGAAGACAGGCTCGCTGATGCGTTGCAGACGCTCCCCAGATATCTAACAGGCATAATATCTGGACTTGTCAGCTACTGTCTGCGAGCTACAGCCAATGAGAGCACAATACACGGGTTGGGGACAGGAATAAGCAGCGCTGTTGTACTTTCCAAGGTGTGTGTGTGTGTGTGTGTGTGTGTGTTTGAGACGGACAAAGAGAAAGTGACAAAAAGGGGGGCAGAGAAGTAAGTTAATTCTGTAAGTTATAATTTATCCAAAATGCTGCTTTGTCACTTTCTGACTTTGATATTTTCAAGTTATCACCCGCCTGACCCCTGACTGTGGTTCGGCACACGCATCACATGGCATACTAACTGGGGATTCCTCCAGGTGAAAGATCTTGTAGTGTGTGACCAGTAAGATATGTGGTGTAAAAACCACAACAGCTTCAAGACTCCTGATTTCAAGGCAGCAGGTTGTGTAATGTGAACAGTGCAGAAATCTGACGACTTTGAACATCACGTAGTGTGAAATTAGGATCAGGTATTTCCTCTCATTTTTACTCACACAGGTGTTTTTAATTACTTTGGCTGACTAGACTTCTGGTTAATTGGAGCTTTACTCTATGGCTGAATGATGATAACTATGAACTGTCTTACCTGAACAAGTTCAACAAAACTAAGAGCAGATATAGAGAGCTGTCAGTGTGTGCATGCTAACACAGTTTTCAGAAGAGAGCTAATCACGCAACGTCTGTGGAAACACCTGTATAAATGGACTTTGGGGGCTTTAAATGGTAAAGAAGGTACTCCAACAGACAAAGTTAAAGGGAATCATCCCATCTCTTTGCAGCTTTACAAAGCTCATTTGCTTCTTTTACTCACTCACTGTCTTACCTTAAAGGTACATATATTATATGGTTCAGTCTCAGCAGTCTCATCAGTCTTGGTACCCATCATCTATCAGTCTGACCACGACTTAGCTTCTATGGGCAATGTCCAATATTTTGGAAGTTCTGGAATCACCAGCTGATATCCAGATAACATATAGTCACACTTAAGGCCAGTTCAGACCAAATATTCACAACGAGACAAAACTGTTTTAGAATGTTGCAGAGAAAAGTTGCAGCAGTGTGAACTGGCCGGTCTGAGCTCGACTCAAGCCGGCTGATGGGGTCACCTGAAACTCAGCTGGTGAAATCGCCGGTGGCTGGTTTTAGAACGTAAAGCACAACGCCTGTTTCAACAGCCAATCAGCTTGTAGTGAAGTCTGCTGGTCGAGGTAAAATGACTGCAGATGGTGTGTTCACTTACTAAGCCTTCTGTGTCCATTCTAATGGTGTGTCAGTGTAGGACGGTGGGTCGCTGCTGCTGCTGCTCACTGTATGTGCTTATGCATCGCCCACACACACTCATTCTCAGTGATTATTTATATTATTGTGGCGTATTGATAATGAATACAGTCCATCTGATGCTGGTTTTGTTTCATCACTGTAGCCAGTATCTCACTATCACTATCCTCATTCAGATTTTAAGAAGCTACAAATTATATTCAGCCACAAAATAAGACTGAAAAGCTGCAAATCAGAACAGAAGTACAGAGAGTTGTTGACTAGAGATGATACACCGTCTCATCTAGTTGCATTTGTGTGGCCCGGCAGGTTTGTAGAACATTGCCAAATGGCACATTGCAAGGAGTTGCCTGTTTCAACTCATCTCGTCGCAAAACTTTGGTCTGAACAAGGCTTTAGACTTCCTCTTCTATGCAGCGTTCATTTTTTAACAGTTCAATTCACAACTCAAACTCAAGAATGGAATCAGAGTTAAGAGATGACATCTACGACTGGGTTGTTTCACCATTAACCTGTTTACAGTTTGCAGACAAAGCACAAAAAAATAAAGCTAAATTCTTGTCAGACAATGGTTGATGGGTTCCAAGACTGAATTTTGCCTGGAAAATGAAAGAAGTAAAAACAAAACCTGCGGTGAGGCAGCTACAAGAAAATCTTGAAAAAACAAAACAAAGCAAAAATTTTCTTTTCGTACAGTAGGACACAAGATTCCTGAATTTGCAGTGTCTTTAATGTATCTTAGCACATGGCTTATACAAGTACTGCAAAAACTAATGATACACAATAGTAAATTAATTTTATTTATTTATTACCTAACTCATCTTTTTTTGAGATTTATATGAATACTCATATGTTATCTGTACAAAGTTGCTTTCTTTCGCAGTGTGTTTTTTAAAGTCATGACGGCCGTCTGAACTCA
The DNA here is from genome assembly GCA_019142605.1 of Cephalopholis sonnerati. Taxonomy (NCBI): domain Eukaryota; kingdom Metazoa; phylum Chordata; class Actinopteri; order Perciformes; family Serranidae; genus Cephalopholis; species Cephalopholis sonnerati. The sequence continues at coordinate 40,935,884 of JAGQAX010000004.1, read as the reverse complement.
AATTTGCAGCGAGGAAGATTTGAACCTTCTCTCATGTTTGAGGTGGAGATATAATCAGATGTCCCGCAGCAGCGTGTGAACGTGGAATGCGACAACATACTTTGGTTTGGTCTCTTCTCAGAAACCAGCCTCCATATAAATACTGTCTGAATAAAAATGTCAGAAATAAACAGAGAGAAATGTTTTGTAGATCAAAAGGAAACAGGGACCATTTAAAGTGCTCACGGTCAGGACATGCTGCCATCCAACCGTGCAACGTCTGCTTCTAATCCTCCTCAGGTTCATGTGCGTGAGAGTGTGTAGATGTGTGTGTGTGCGCATGGTTTTGTGCATCTCGGCATAATGTTGCTTCTTTGTATGTATTTAAGTGCAGACGTACTGTGCTTTTGTGCATGTGTGTGTTTGTGTGCGTGGACATTTGTATTCAGACGCCCGTGTCATTCAGGCGTCCACAGCCACACTTAAGAATCCATTTGCAACCTTTCAAAATATCTATTTTGGCAATTCAAATAAAAAGGGTCTCTTGACCTTTCTTAATGCCACAGCACATGCAGACCACACACAGTATACACAGCCACTCCAAATTACTGATGGCTGCGAAATGCCACGCACCGCAAGTCGGTAATGAGGTAGGACCATAGCAGGGGAGGCAGCAAAATATCAACAGTGACTGACGATGGGGATAAACTGGATTAGCTTTAATACTGCTGCTGCAGAGCACACTGTTCAGTCAACCTTCTGAGTCTCAGCAAAGGCTAGAAAAATGTGTAAATTCAGCTGAGGAGAGGATGAGTTTGCAGAATTGATTATTATATAACCAAATTATATAACTATCATTCTTATGATAAATGACATATTTGGATAAGACTGTTAAAGATGCATTAACTGTCTCTTTTAGCACTTTAGTTCATGAGCACCCCTAAATAACAACAATCAGACAAACAGCTCTGACATACTGTCAGCAAACAGTTGCCGATTTACATCAAATGTGGAGGTGGAAATAAGTTGCCTCTTTATTGTAGGAGTCTATAAATAATGCCACATCATTTCTGATTCAAGAAAAACAAAGCCAGAACAAGAGAGCAGAAAATGGCGGCCAGTCTGACAATTTGGATCTTTGGTTGCTTGAACAGCAACTCATATTTTGCCAACCCTGCGCACCTATCCACAGGATTTACAAACTTTCTGTTGCTGCTGTTACAGAGGTTAGATCAGAGCTCTTCCAGTCTTAGCCCATTGAGAGACGGAGCAGGGACCGCTTACTACATATATTATAAAACTGTATTGTATATAAAACCTGGTGGATGCAGGTTGTCAAGCAGAAGACAATATCAGCCTTATGGTGCATGTCCACTGTATTTGACCAGAAATTTGCTCCCATTCATTGTATAATGGAGGCAACTAATTTGCTGCACATAGTACGCTGATATGCTCGTATTGTGATTGTTAGGACAGCCACTCAAACTGCAGCACTGGCAACTTTTTGAACAGCTCTTTGTACAACCAGGAAATGCTAAAGTGGGACTAATGATAAATGTATCGTAGTTGATGATCTATTCAAGTAAAGAAAAAAAGTTTTTCAGCAGATGTCTTGGTTTAGTTTAACTTATCTGTAAAGAAAACACATGTAGAGCTGGTAGAGAGGGGGCGGGGGGAATGTGAGATGGACAGTGGTGGGGGAGGGTCGATGCGAGTTTATAAGTTGTTGCAAAAGGCAAACTATGTTGGATTCATGTTATTGTGTATTTTCAGACATATTTTAATATTTAAAAAGAAAAACAAAAAAACTTCAAAAATTATCAAACAATAATTTGCGCTCCCACTGTGGTAACTCTGAGGACCCCTCAGGGTCCCTGACCCCTTGTTGAGGACCCAGGGGTTAGACCACTGTGAATCCAAGTGCTGAGGTTTGCTCCAGCTGAATTTCAGTTGCTACAGCAACTAATGAAGCCACATCTCCGGAGCTTTCCGGAGCTGCTCTACTCCCAGCAAATAGTCATTTAAAAATTCTAAATAGAAAACAAGCAAAATGAATATGCAACATTTTACAGCCCTTTATAGTTAAAATCCTGGAGGCTGAATATATGTCCAATATGGCTGTAACAGCCACCACAAATAAATCATTGACACTGCCTGGACAGCTAAATGCAGCAGTTTGAAGGTCCAGACAAACCAAACTGACTTTAGAGAACTAGTGATGATGAAGGCCCCCTGCTGTGTGGCCTGACGTCAAAGTGTCTTGACCAAAAATTTGCAGATGAACACATCGCAAAGACTTCAGCAGACAGCCAACATCCTCGTACGTTCTGCACCTACAAGGGGCGACAGTGCGCACCGCAACGAGGAGGAGAGACACCTGACAGGGCCCTAAGTTTACCATAAAAAGTAGATTTTTAAAATTCATTCCACTTACATGTACATTTTAGTAAGTAAAGTGTATTTAATACAAGTCAATAATATTTAATTCATAGTGCAGCTTTCACACCTTTTACAGAGCAAAGTCACAGACTGCTTAACTGGAATAAAGTTGTTAAAAATAAGACCATAAAAATTAATTCAGTTTATTAATATCTAAGTTACTATCTAAGTTTATTAATATATATGTCTAGAGTTAAAAAAAGAGCCAAAACTGCAATAAACTGGAACATCAAATTGCAGTATTTGTAGAATTGTAATACACATCAAATCAGCACCAGAGTATCGTGATAATAATCAGCAAATGAGCATATCATCCTAGCCGTAATGTTTAATTTGAAGAGATCATAAAATCATTAATAACCATAAAGTTAAACATAAATTGTGCAATCCAACTTTTTATGGGTTACTATTTTCTTCAGACAACTATGAGGCACAAATGGCTGAATTTCTGTACGGGTTATTTTTGTCTGGGACAGCTTAGACTTTTAATAAAAACATTACAGCGTGGCTTGTAAAAATTAGATCACTGACAATATCAAAGTTTAGCTGCTTTTTGTTTCTTTTAGTTAAGCTTGCTGATCAGACTGATTCGATCCTCCTGAGCTGGCAGGTAGCAGGTGTATGTAATCAAAGGCAATTAACTGCATGTTAGGACAGAAACCGCTCTAGCTCTCTCTCAAATATTAGGCACCACAGCCTCAGGCTCAAGAAACTGGGTCAGAATGTGATCTTTAGTGACACGTGTCAAATACTTAATTACCCTGACTGAACAGTGTTGCCGTCCTGTCAGTCATCAGCATCTGCTCCTTTTCTTTCACAGAAAATAAATCACTGTTGGCAGGTTTGGACATTTTGGTGGCAGGTGAAATGAGAGCTTGTTCTCGTGCAGAAAAGTGGCATAAAGGACACAATGAAATGCAGAATAAATACAGGCACAGTATTAAAGCAAGAGGATGACTCTGCTGGTTCGTTCAGCCCTCGCTCTGTTTCTTTGTCTCGTAGCTCTCTGTGATGCGTTTGACTCTGAGTGAATGACTTAGCATCACAGTCCTTTAGAAAACTGCTGTGATTTAATTTTATTCCCAGTTGACTCTTATCTCCTCTCTCTGTTCTTTTTCCATTTACAGCGTTCCTCTCTTAGTTTATTAACATCAGGCAGTAATGTCACAGCAGTATTCATCCAGCAAACTTGTACAAACACACAACACGTCGATCATCACTGGTGGAGTGCAGCTCAGTACAGTCACTTAACAACTGTAATTCAGGGCAGTTTTCATCTACTTTTACACTGTATGCTGCTTTATACTCCACCACATTTTGGAGGTCAGTATTGCAACTTTACTCCACAATATTTATATGTCAGCTTTAGTTACTTTGCAGACTCAGATTATTGATATAAAATAAAAATCCATGTGTGAATGATGATGTCTTGTTACAGGTTGAGCCACCTGGCAGTTAACAAGTAATGAAAATTAGCCCCTTTACAAGCTGCAATGAAGCTTAGGCTGTATTTCTGAAAAGAGCTTTTGGGCATCAGAAGTATTTCTACTTCTAATACTTTAAGTGTATACTTTTCCTTAAGTAAGCTTCTAAATCAGGGGTGTCAAACATACGGCCCTGGGGCCAGAACCGGCCCGCCTAAGGGTCCAATCCAGCCCTCTAGATGACTTTGCACACCTAATGCTGATGCACATGTGAAGGCTAAGAGGTTTCAGGAGCAATTCAAACAGTGAGTAGATATTTCATGTAAAGTACAGCTCTCTGAAAAAACAATAAGTACCTTTTGTGAACATTATGAAAAAATACTGTCAACCAGCAGCTTCAGTACAAAAGAGTCTGTATCAGTTAGTGGGACCCTGATGCTGGGGCACAGACAAAACTTCAGATTGTAAAGCAGGGGTGATGTAACCTGCTTCTTTAACAGCTTCCACTTAAATGGAAAATTATTAAGTCACATGTAATGAAAGTGAGCAGTAGACTGACTGGATGTAGAAAAACTGAGACATGCTGCTAAATTTGTGCATAATTTTTCCTTCTTCTTTCTTTGGTAAATGGGTGAACGTTTTCAGAATGAAAGAAACATTTGAAGGGGTTGTTATTTATAGGTTCTTATGCAGTGTTTTCAGTGGTCTGTCCCACTTGAGATCAAATTGGGCTGCATGAGGCCCCTGAACTAAAATGAATTTTATACCTCTGTTCTAAATACTCCAACTCATTTTTTTTTGTACAGCATCTTTCATACAAACCTGTAGCCCAAAGTGCTTCCATAGCAAAAGTGAAACATAAAAAAAAAACCAAAAAATAAAATTTTGCAAGACTATGAAGTACAATAAATAGAAGTCAATAGAATAAAATAAAATTAAAAGCCAGGGACAAAAATAATGTAAAACTAGAACTGCTGCTTTGCAGTTGAATGCCTCCTTACAACCAAACTGGTGTCACCCTGAAGTCTTTGAAATCTGACGCCTGGGCAGTGACTTCCGGCGTCAGACACCAACAAAAAAAGCTGTCCTTTAACATCGGCATGATACACAGCTGACTGCCATTTTAGTTAAACAGCGGCCAGTGACGTTGGGGAAATGCGTTGGGACAAACACGAAAGTTAAGGCGGTGAAAGTCCGAGTAGGGTGGGTGGGGGTGTTGGTGGATGGGTCCAACAAACACCGACTTTCATCTGAAATAACGGTATTTGCATCCCGTAAGATTCTAAAGCCAAACCAAGTTTTTTGGGTTTTTTTCCCCCTAAACCTCACCAAGTGCGTTTGTTGTTGAAGTTAAAAAGATGTCAAATCGCAGTGTTGTACCAACATAGTGTGTTTCATCTGAAAGAGATATGTTTTGCCTACACATGCACACGGTTGGGTTTAGGCAACAAAAGCATGTGGTTGGGTTTAGGAAAAAAGAATAGGATTTGGTTTTACAATCACACAAGAAGAAAACACCTGCCTCCTGGGTGAAAGTTGGTGGTTGTTGGACCCATTCACCACCCCTTTAACTTTCATTTTTGTTCCGCCACGTTTCCCCTTGACGCCGCTGGGTGCCATTATACAATAACGACGACTGGCGTATCATGCTGACGTGAAAGGACGGCTCTTTTGTTGGTGTCTAACACCAGAAGTCACCAACCAAGCAACAATTGTCAACGACCTCAGAGTGAGACGGGGTTGCTGTGACAGCAGGACTTTGGATTTACAAATTTTTTGTTTTAAGAAAATTTGGATGAAACGGCATGAAAATGTATTTTTTTGGAAACAGAGAAATAGGGATTCCCTCTATGGGTTGAGACCATTGATTTTATTTATGCAAGAAAAGTGCTGCATATTTTGCATTATTGTAATGTGTATTTTTTCAGACACAGTGCTGAGAGCAGTATCCATCCTACAAACAAACTAACAACAGGTTGTTAATACAAAATTCAGTCAAACAATTATTTGGTTAGACATCAGTCACTATATTATCATCAACATCTGTAATCAAGTCATAAAGACTGATTCAAAATATGAGACTATACAGTTTTATTCACACTCTTTTTTTTTTATTTCTCTATCTGCACTTTTCTCTCTCCTCCACAGTCCCTTTATCCTGCTGTCTCAGTTTTCCGGTGTTGTTTTCTCAGTCTAAAAGTCTCTGTCTGTGTTAGCCTCTTGACTGAATGCCTTTGTGTTGGAGCATCCTCCTTGTGGCAGCTCTGGTATTTTTAGTCTTAATTCGTTTCCATTCAGCCTCTTTCAGCATCTTCAGCTGACAGAGGGTGAAAGAGAAGTTTTATCCTGCAGCTGCTCACTTATTTCCTATGTTCCCTCTGTTTTCTTCTCCGTTTCCTCCTCCTTTCCTCTCGGTATGCCTCTCTTTTCTTCCCCTGCCTCTGTCACACACACAAGCTTGTGTTGTCTGTCAGCCAAGTTCTTGAAGACGAAATACACCGGAGGCAACAGATGTTTCTTTTTCTGTGCACTGAGAGCGTCAAGTGACGTCTCAAGCTGCCTCTTTCCTCTGCTTTCAGCTTGTATTCAATGTTCCTGTTATTTTTGTTTGTTTCAGCAGCCAGTGACCTCTGACCTGCTTCAAGGTCAGAAAAAAAAACACAGAGTTAATAAAAACCCACAAAAACTAGTGTTTGGATTAGGAAAGGCTTGTGTCACAATAGTTAAAGCACAGGTGTAAATAATAACCTGAGTGATGGATAAATTCCATTTAGCTTCTTTGATTTTGTTTATGCTGGCTTACTGTCACACCGTCAGGGTTTACTGGGACACTTGAATTGAACAGAACCATCTGTAATGTTATTAGCAACACCTGTGCTTTTACGACAAGTCAAAATATCTGCTGTGAAAAGAGCTTATTGTATGAAGGGTCCAATACAGGTCTAACAGTGTGTCTACACAGGAATTTTTCAGCTGAATTTTTTAGTCATGCAGCTCTGACAGAGCAGATACTCTCCTATTTTAATCAATACAGCTGTCTATAATAGGCTGCAACTAACAATTATTTTCACTGTCCATTAATCTCTCAATTATCGTCTCACTTAATGAATTAGTTGTTTGGTCAGAATCAAATCAAATGTCAGAAAATGCTGAAAAATTTTAATCAGCTTTTCGTTCTTTCCATTTTCAACTGGCAATCAAAAATCAAAAAATGTAAAAGGTGACAGATTATATTGTTATTTGTTTTTGAATCTAACACAAAAAATGAAAAAAGCCTGGTTTTTCAAATTTCAATTTTAGGCTGAGATCAAAAATACAAAATGGAAAAACAGGCCACAGGACTCAATTTGATTTTAATATTTAAGTGGTCGGGTTTACGTGACCCGGAAGTTTGGTAACCAGCGTTAGCAAAGACACTCTACGTTAGGACAGCTGTGTATTGTTCAGAGGACCCAAACGTCTTAGTGAAAATGTATAAATTACCTGGAAAATCCTGCTGATCTTTTCAGTTGTCATGTCATCCTCCTTCAGAGTTCGACGTTTGGTTCCTGTGACCAATACACAGCTGTCCATGGCTGACAGATTGATGGTGATGGACTGCGGTCTGGACAGATCGTGGCGGCTGGCAAGCTAAGGTAGAGTATCTTTGCTAACGTTGTTACCAAACGTCTGGGTCACGTAAACCCGACCAATTAAATATTAAAATTAAATTGAGTCCTGTGGCCCGTTTTTCCATTTTGTATTTTTGATCTGAGCCTAAAATTGAAATTTGAAAAACCAGGCTTTTTTCAGTTTTTTGTGTTAGATTCAAAAACAAATAACAATATAATCTGTCACCTTTTCATTTTTTGATTTTTGATTGCCAATTGAAAATGGAAAGAACGAGTGATACATGGATTCAATGTCCTCAAATGTTTTGTTTTGCCCACAACCCAACTATATTATGATTACTGTCATAGAGAAGTAAGGAAACCAGAAAATATTCACATTTAAGAGCTTGATGGTCAGTTCTGTGGGAATACAGGGTATCAGGTCATTGATAGCCACCTGATCCCTGTATAACAGTGATAATTATAATGCTTTTTATTGATAGGTGCCTTTCAGAGCGCTCAAGGACACCTCACAAGACACAGTTAAAAACAAGCAGCAATGTATCCATAGATCATAAATCTTACTGGATGCAAACACTGCTTTCCCGGGTGAGGTCAGTGTTTGTCGAACCCATCTACCACTCCTTCTGCCAGCCTCACTTGGACTTTCACTGCCTTAACTTTCATTCTTGTCCTGCTCCGTTCCTCATCCCTCAGATGCTGCTGAGCGCCATTAAACCATAAGGTTGACTGTCTGCATACCATGCCGACGTTAAAGGACAGTTTTTTCGTCAAGTCACTGCCCAAGCGCTGGATTTCAATGACTTCAGAGTGAGACCAGGTTGCACACGGGGGCTCAAGCCTATCCCAGCTGACACCGGGCGAGAGGCGAGGTACACCCTGTACAGGTCGCCAGACTATTGCGAAGACAATTAAGCATTCATGCTTACATTCACACCCACAGCCAGTTTAGGGTCACCAGTTAACCTGCATGTCTGACACAGGGAAAACAGAAGGGCTTCCCCATCCTGAGGTTCGAACCCCCCATCCCGGGGACAAACCAGCAACCCTTTTGCTGTGAGGTGACAATGCTAACCACTGCACCACCGTGCCGCCCTAAGTGTGTACATGGAGAAAACAAAGTCTGGTAAAAAAATAATAACCTTATGAAATTGATTTCTTCTCTGGGAATAAACTCAGGAACATCTTGCCAAGGAGCCCCTGAGAGGACATGGTACTGATAAGGACCAAAACTAATAGATTCAATTTGAAATAAATAATCTAAGTAATGTGTGTGAGAAAGTTTTTGGCAGTCATGAGATAAGATCTTTGGCTGAATCTCCTCAACAACCAACCGAGTCAAAATGATTAAAATAAGATGGCTGCCACCACCACAAACATGAAACCTTGTGTGTCCCAACACAGGCTGGCGGACATTTTTCCTCCCATTCATGTTTATGCCACGTTGTGTTTCTGAAACGCTCTGTCAACAGCTCGACAGAGCATTGGTTTTTGGGTCAGGAAATATTCCCTCCATATTGAATGCAGTGACAGTATTTGACAGCAGGGGAAAATAAATAAAATGTCAATGGAAATGTGCTCGAAATGTTTGTCATTTTTGTTTTTGTGTTTGTTTTTTTCCTCTAAACTCTTCTGTATTATGTATTCAAAGGTTTTTCATTGTTTCCCTCTGTGTTTATGTTCTCTCTCTTCCAGTGATGCAGTCAACAGATGCTTCCTCTTAGAGATTCATAATAATCATATACCAGGGAAAATGTGTTGCTGTCTTTCCTGCTCTGTTATTTTCTTGTTTTGCTCTTTCCTCCTAAAAATCTGTTTTATTTAGGATGCTGGAAGCTACGAATGACATCAGCAACCTTCCGTACCTTCCCCTCCCCTCTGCTAAATATTCTTCCATCAGCCTTTCACTCAGTTGTCACCAGGATCTCTGAAACCTTCTGGTGCAATGAAAGAGAAGCACCTTCTTTTAATATTAAGCCATAAACCAGTCCAGCACATTCTCCACCAAATCTGATTATCCTCTTTGTGGTGGTATTGTGGAAAAGAAACGTACTTTATCAAAATGAGTAACATATTGACAAGCTGGTTTAAAGAACAGCAGGGTATGTTTTTGTTTCTGTCGCTGGAGGTAATTTAAATTAAAATGGATAATAAAGCTTTTGGGTCAGTAGCAAGCTGAGGTTTTAAGAGGGGGTATTTTCTTATTTTTGTAACAAATTAGTATGAATATTGTTTGTCTATGAAGCACATTAGTGGCATTTTTTTAATCATAAGTTGCATGATTTAACTAGACATGACATGATTGTCAAAGCTCCACAACAAAGTCAGCTGTTAGAGGATCATTAAAGAGCTGTCCCCAGGGTGTGGCCCAGGATAGGCTGCACATGGTTCCCAACATGAAGGTGGCTAAGCCAGCAGCTGGCAGCTAACATAGCTACTGTAGCTAACTCATAAACTGAATATAAAGATGGACGATGCGTGTCCACTTCCTCCAACTGTACAAAAATTTGGTCAAAATACACCTGATATAGCCGCTGCCATCTTGTGCTGGTGATGTCATTTGAAGCCAGAGTCTGCAGCATCAAGTTCCTGCCCAAACACTCATCCAAACAATCATAAGCAGTGCCATTGATCACAAGCCTACGAATTTATACACACAGCTGTCAATCACGATGTCACACCACCTTTTTATAACATCCGATAACTAATTAAAATCAAACTTATCAGAAACACGAGTTCTTGAGAATCACTGTGATAAGAAGTACATAAAATAACCATCTTTGGAAAAAATGTTTTGGACTTGTACTTTGAGTTTTAGTTTGGTCCATGTCTGATATGCTAACATGTAAAGGGGGGGTTTATGATACTGCAGCCAGCCACCAGGGGGCGATCAAGATGTTTTGGCTTCACTTTTGGAGAGCTGTCATGTCATCCATCTTTATTTACAGTCTATGAGCTGACTCAATAAACAGCGCTAAGAACAGCAACAGTGCTGACAGAGCTAATGGTGCTAACTTGGGGGAACACTGGAGGGTGGGCTTTACGCTTCCATGACAACATCGACGTGCAATAACTGCCAGTTGCACACAGTAAAGAGCAGGGGCGTTTAGCTAGCCACCATCAGACTGACAGAGAAACTAAAATTACAATTACTGTAGCTTGACTTAATTCTCTATTCAGGATGCCATTACTCCACCAAATGTTTACACAGCAAATAGATATTTGCCGGTTTATTATTGCTGTGAATGTCCTATACAGAACCTTTAATATTAACAAATATCCTAAATCTTTTTGGCTGACAGAATTACTGGTGCTAAAGGGTAAAACTAGGCTTCTGAAGTATACCTGCCCTGAGTGGATGCAGCCAAAGGTGAGGTGAAAAACCTACTATCAGAAAGAAATTTAAGGTGCAATGAATCATACATATATGGGGATCAAGACACACACTGTTTGATGGTCACTCCTAAAAGTCATTCATAGTGCTCCAGTGGGTTTTTCACATGAAAAGTGTCACTGGTATGGTGAAGAAAAAAGAGCTTAAGACAGAAGTTTGCCTGCTTTATCGTCTCTGCACACCTGCCTAATCTCTGCACAAACAGGGTGGGCTTGTTAGGTTTGGTAAAGTTACAAAAATGGTTGGAAACATCATCCCTAATTCCAAGGCCAGACAGATTTCAGATGCTATTCAACAAATCCAAAAGAACTTAGAGACCGTTAAAGAGATCTGTATTGCCTGTATACTAACATGATTCAGACATTAAATATTAATAAGCTGTATGCTGAATATCAGCAGTTTTTCCAGTAGTGAATTCACAACTTTCCCCCCAGAGGGGCAGATACTAATCTTCATTCATGATTCATGATTTTACAAAAAGTTGGTGAAGCAGTGAGGAGGGCAGATCCGTGCTTCAAGAACACTTAAATAACATCTAAAACTTCAGAATCCACCCAAAGACAGCGCTTGTTTGCTGTAAAATCCCCTCTTTAGAGACAGTCATACTCTGACAGTAAGGGAAACAGTCAGCCATGTTCAGATCCATGACAATGTGTTTGTTCCTGGAAATATCTGAATGGATTCTTTGTCTGTCTCTCTGCATATGCTGCTTCCAGATTGTATTCATGTGTAATAGTTTCTCTTCAGAGTGCTAAACATTAAATGCCAAAAGCTTTCTGGAGGCCGAGGCTTTGAGCTACAGTTCTACCTGCACCGTATGAGCGTGACAGACTTTTTATAGCATGCCTAAAACCTAAATTTCTCATTCTGCTACTATTTAATCCTACTTTGGCCAAGAAAGGTTGACTGGACTCTTTGCTGGTCTGAAACTTTAAGATTAAAACATTTTCCAACATTCCCTCAGGCAGCTGATTAATCAGACAATGAAATGTCTCACTGATAGAGGCAGGGATTCTTTGCCTTGCTCACGGGTATCTTGAGGGTAGTAAGTAAAGGAGGGAGAGGATTCTTTGTTTAATATCCCACACTGCCTTTTCCACAAGGGCAAGCATTAAAGGCGTCTTGAAGGTTGAAGGTTTTCACTTCCTGTCAAACTTTTTGTTGTCTATAAAGCTTCTCTAACCTCAAAGCTGCCAGTAACCACAGACACTCTGCTGACACAAACATTGAAAACACTTCAAGGAACCTTATGTAGCCCAAAAACATTTTTTCATGTTGGTGGCTCAGTGGAAATGCACTTGCAGATTCCAGAAAAAAGTGGAGCCCTGGAAGTGATCCTTGAGGAACACCATCATAAAGGTTGCATGAACGCTGCTGACAAGCTACACACTTGAGTTCTTCTGACATACACGTTTCTTTTTTAGAGGAGAAACCCAAAAAACACAGTTAAAGAAATGGTAAACAACATCTGTGCTGTAAACTCTTTACATGCAGGGTGATCAGATAATCTTTCCTAAAGTCACCTTTTGTGGGACAACCAAGAGCAGCAGTAGCACAGTTTTAGCTAGCGTAAAACTAAGGCTGCTTTCAGACCTACAGTTGTCTTGCTTTGGTCTGAATCAGGGACTAATTTGTTCCAAAGTTGTATAATTGCCTAGAGTTGGTTGGTGTTCTCACGGCAGCATTTACAAGTGGACCAGATCAAATGCCTTGTGTGAGAAAGCTGCTCTTGATTGGTCAGAATTTCCATGTGGGAAAAATCCAGGAAGTAAAGCAAATGTTGAAGAAGAGTACACTTGCAAGATAAATGTGACACTTTCTAATGTCACAATGGAGGGACAACTACGCAGGTTGATTTTAGCGCTGCTCATCGTGGACTATATTGCTGTCATTGTTCATTTGAGTCAAAGCATACAGTTTGAAAACGAGGCGCGGCTCCAACTAGAAAACAATGTTTTGATGCATTGGATGTGCTGAATGTGCATATTAACCCTTTACCTACTGAGGCTAGAAATGGCCGTTTGGACATAATCTTCACACACACATTGTCTCTCTCTCTCACACACACGCCCTGCTTGACAGATACACACTCTCTCTCTTTTATCAAAAACAATTCTGCACTTCTTACAATATCGCTGTCTCCTATCGCTCGCTCTCTCTCTCTCTCGCAGTTTTCCCTCCTTTCAAAATGAAATTAGCGGGATTACGGTAATATATAAACTATAAGTGCAAAACACATTTTCTCAGGTCTCTGTCAGCGTTGGGATTTTTCAGATTGGGCAAAAACTCGAGCACTTACGGGACTCGGAAGTGACTGACGCACTGTATGCTACCGTAATGAACGATATATCACTGGAAAGCGCAAATTCTAAGCTTTCCAATGCCGTTTGAATTTTTCTGATAGGGCGAACGGTGACGGAGTTATGGTAATAATAGCGCACATACCGGAAATAGCGCCGGCGCTATCGCCGTAGATAAAGGGTTAAGGCAGTACAGGAGGAGGCGCACATTAATAATCCTCCAGGACTGTGACATGCTCATGTTTAACCCAAACAATGTGTCATGTGACTGCAGTTGGTTCAGATCCAGGTCGGAACACGTTCTCACCACACAGTTTCGTTTGTAACCCTTGTTTTGGTGCGCACCTGAGTGCGATTGCTGTGTTCACACCTGCCCAAACAACCCACACTCAGGGGGCAAATGGACTTGAGTTAAATTGAATCAAACCAAACAGGGCAGGTGTGAAAGCACCCCATCTTTTTCAGTTTTGTTTCATTTTTCTTTATCTAACTGCTAATCTTGCTCTTTCTCCCTGTGTGTGACTTTCACTCCTTTCCCTTTCAGCCTCTTAGCAGTACTTTCCAATCTTTCTCATTTGGCAATTTCATTTTCAGCAGGCAATCTTTTATCTTCTCTTCACCCTGTCATCTCTCATCTTCTCGTGGTGCCCATGATCAAAACTTGATATTACCATGGAAGGGCTACCCGGAAGCTAACGGCCAACCTGATCAAGAGTAAAAATGTTGGCATTGTATGTTTCTGCAAACTACAGATATGTCACAGTTGTACATAATTATGCAGCACAAACATTGTAACTTAACGTTATCTTACATTTATCTTTTAATGTTTATCTTTTAACCATGCTGTGGTTAATGTGTGGCAAAGTCTAGGCACAAAAATCACTCGGTTCTGATTAGGAAAATATGTTCTGGCTTTTCATGGCACTACACTGTAGAAAACACAGCAATGTCTCAGTAATAAACAAACACTTTTCACGGCCCTATTCCCAATAGAAGAACAGCAACAAGTTGCTAAAAAACACCCACCTTGAGTAGCTGCTAGAAAAACAGTGATGGGTTGCTAAAGAAGTACCTACGCTTGATGGCTAAAAACAGCTGGTTAACAGTGATGGCTCGGTAAGAAATACCCACATCTGGTAGCTAAAAAGTCACATTAAAACAGCAGTGACTTGCAAAAACAGAACTGTGTTGTTGGTCTCAAACAGTTGTCTGTGGCGGTCAGCAACTTGGCAGGCCTCTTGCCTAGATGTCATGCTGTCAACCATCCTGTTTACCTCCCAATGACAAAGTCAGCTCATATTTGTCACTTTAGAAACGTTGAGTCGATAAGTATGAAATGCAGAAATGTACCCTATTCATGGTTTGCAGTAATGCACAATGCCAAATTTTCTTTTGGTGACTGGGCTGTAGCAGCAGAGGGCTAATGTAGTGTATCTCTTCTGCTGACCTCTGCAGCTACTCTTGTAATGTTTTTGTTGCTGGAGACTTTTAAAACTGCTCGTTTCATGAATGGGGGTCTCACTATGTAGTGTGTACTGCTTGCACTGCCAGTTAGGAACAATTTTGTCTTGATTAAAATAAACAAAACTACTGAGTACCCTTGCAACAGCCTGTACTCTCTCAAGGATTGTTTGAAGAGCTAAGAGACAGCTTCTGACCCAGAACTGTTTGTGCCTTGTGATGGATGTCAGTGGCTCTAAATCTCAAACTGTCTGGGGAAATTGAGGCCTGCTTCCCTCTCTGCATGGTCAAGGTGCCCTCACCCAAGGCACTTAACCCCTGTTGTTCCTGTGGAGCAACTCAGTGGCTCTAATTAGGGTGTTTTGCCCTGACTTGGGCCTCTGGGGCAGAGCTGCCTCTCCAGTCTCTTTCACTAGGTTTGGCAGACTGAACTCTCCATGGTCTAAACACGAGCCATAAACAAATTAACAGCCTGGGAGGCTCTGCCTCGCAGGCTCAGTTTAAGGACCAGGTTTTAGCCCCTTCACCAATAAATCAAGAATACTTTACAATTTTGCTGACAGTTTTAAATACATGCAGTTTCTAGATTTTTGGATGTTTTTCTCCTACAGGCACCCGTTGGTTCATTTCCATTCCATTAATTCCTGAGCAGTATGAAGATCAATTAGCAGTCTCTTGGAACTTGCTAGATTTGCATTAATCATACTAGAGCATATTCCCCATCGGGGTCTGAGTTGGATGTCCCTGTCACTTTCAGTTTCACTTTTAACAGTGTTCTCGTGTCCTGTTGCTGTATTCCAGATAAGAGAAGCTTTGAGTTGATAGAAGTGATAATATGCTCATCTCGGTCACCTTTAATTGCTACCCTGGGCTTACTGCAGCAAATTGTATGAGCGGGAGCCGGGGTTGTGTGCTAAGGTGACACAGAGGTTGGCCCTCCCCTCTGGTCGGTGAAACTTTTCAGAAGGAGAAAAAGATGTGCAAATTTCTACTCAGGGCTGAAAAAAGTATTTCACTGTTAGAATTCTTTAAGGGTAAGAGAGTCATATTAAGCTAATGGTGGACACTGCATCAGTGTACAGAGTTTCACAAATACTCAGACTGTTCTCACTCATCAAATGCCAATACTTTGTCACGCCCCTCAGGGTTTGATACTGGCACCAAAGGCACCCTTTGGCATCTCTATGAGATGCACTGGGCTTTCAACTAACTGCAATGTAAACCCAACTGTGGCAATATTTAACTCTCAGAGCAACTGATGAGGTATATAAAAAAATCTGCATTGGGCGGTTGGGAGGGGAAGTAGATGAGTCAAACAAACACAGACTTTCATCTTGGAGACTGCTGTTTGTGTCCTGTGTGAAACATAAGCCAACATCGTTTCAACGCAAAGTTACATAACTTACATCCATTTGCTGTGTACTTGTGTCACTTTTCCAAGCCTAACCAAGTAGTTTTGTTTACTAAACCTAACTTTAACCATGTGTTACAACACGTTTCCCCCGGGAGACAGCTGTGACAGCATCTAGACGCTAAAAGGTACATCTCAAAAGATACGTTTGGCCAACACATTTTTTTTATTCTGATCTCTGTTTTCAAAGTACACTTCTGTTTTTACAGATATGTACAGTTTGCATACAGTCTATTTCAAAATAAACACACTTCGTTGGTATAACACTGTGAATTCACGTTTTTTTCCTTTAACAACAAACACAAATGGTTCCGTTCAGCCAACACACACATGTGGTTGGGTTTTTCATATGGGAAGCAAACACTGGCCTCCCAGGTGAAAGATGGTAGTTTTTGGACCCATCCACCACCACCCCTACCCTCTCTACTTGGATTTCCATCCCCTTAACTTACATTGTTTTCCTGCTGTGCTCCCCTCTGACACTGGTAGGCGGCAATAAACAGTTAGAGAAATGGCTATGTATCTTGCTACACTGAAAGGACAGCTTTTTCATTGGTGTCTGATGCCGGAAGTCACCGACCAAGTGCCGGTATTTGACGACTTCTGAATGAGACTGGGTTGCTTTGGCATTGGATTTAGGGTTGAGCTTAATACATGGATAAAAATGAATATCCACTACTGATACATCCTTCTTACAATTGCAAGCATCATCCAAATAAAATGTGTTAATATCCATACTTTTGATGACAGAAACTCCTCACATGGGTAGTTGTGTTCAATCTCTTACTCCAGTGACCAGAAATTATCTGAAGCTCAATCCTGAGATCGTTTTATAAATAGTTTTCTAATAAACAATAGAAAAAGCTACCAACTTTTGGTTAGGCCACGCCCACTTTTGGTTTAAGCCCCTGCTTCAGGTTTAACCTTCAGTCAGTCTGAGTACAGATACAGACAATTTAGTTGGTTGTACATATATAGATATAGATATAGATAATGGTGTACCTGCATATCCCTTGTCGATGTCACACACCGAGGGGTGTGAAAAAGTGTTTATTTGACAGCCAGGGTTGACAACATGTTGAAATGCTCGCTGGTTACATGAGGTTAAAAAGTGATTTTGCATGAAAACAAGCTCTTTCTTTCGCTGCACTCTAAATCCATAATTCTTTGTTTGTGTGTCACAGTGAAAGCTTTTATCTCATCCTGGCAGATGAACCCGTAAACACAGAAGAGAAGTTATGGTTTCAAGTTATGGTAATGAAAAAGGATTACCAACAAATCCAGTGTTAAATCTGCCAAGACTTGTTTTAATCTTTAGTGCCTTTGTTTCTGTTCTGCAGAATGTGGGTGTTTGTATGTATGTGTTTGTTGGATTTTAAAATATGCAGCAGAACACACACACACACACACTTAGAGAAGCGGCTAATCTGGGCTTTTCTTTCATATGGGACTCCAGACTCGCTCTTGCATGTTGCTGCATCTGACTGAGTGACAGTTTCATTAATTCTTGGTCTCATCCTGCAGTTTAACATGAGGACAGACGTCCATGCTCTCCGTCCGTCAGTCTGTCTGTTCCTTTTCAAATACAACCACAAACATGATGAGATTCTCAAACGGTCCGAGCCGCTGTAATTACAGCCTGATGTTCTACAAGCACTGAGTCTATTACACAGATGCTGTTGGTCTACTTCACCACACCTGTTCTTACAATAATTTATCAAATTACCAGACCACCATTTTAGTTAATTAGCTCATCTACTCCGAAAGCATGACTGTGGTCTAAAGCTATCATTTTCATTTTAATTGAATGTCTTTTATTACAGAAAATAATTAATCACATTACTGCTCTTACTACATCACTCTCAGCAGATATCTGCTCACTTCCCCAGTATGCCAATTACACTATGTAATAGCAGTGAACAAGGTGCATGCACACCTGTCTTTGAAAGGGAGTGGAACATGCCTCTGTGATTGGTTAAAGTCATGTTACGCCCAAAAGACCTATTGGGTCTACATACAACCACAATGCTCTTGCACCTTACTTCATGCCCAGATTATGCTTCATTTAACTGGCAAAAGTGAAGTTGTACCCACCCTAATATTAAAGCATATCCCTCATAATGATGAGCCAGTAATTCGTGCATAACCAGTATATTTGGGAAGGCTGCAATCAGGTGACCAATGCTCTGACGGGAGTAAACAAGGAGGCAGTCATGAGTGGTGGTGGATGGGTCACAAGACGGACTTGCCCCCAGGAGACACATGTTTGGAAGTGTGTGAGCTTTGAATCATTTTAAGGTACGTCCTTGACACTTTTCTTTTATAAAAAAAAAACCTAACCTCTGTAACTTTACATTAATTAGGTAACTTTATGTTAAGGATGTAACACCATTCAAGGGGCGCTACTTTGTATAAATATCACAAACTGTAGTGTGTGTATTTTCGTAGGATCATACTACCCTCTATGATGATCAGCTGTTAAGACAGTGAAGTGCTGTAAAGTTAAGTGATTCAAAATGCACATTAAACATGATTAAATAGTGACAATTTCAAACACAAATCAGCTTCATTATAACTCGTAGGATTCATAGGCATTTTCTCCCTACAGATACAACATGCTAAAGTTATTAGCACAAGCCCATGGCATTTTACACTGTATAAATTAGCCTAGCAACTAGTGTAGATTTCCTCTACTCACATGAAGCCAGCAACATTTAACAAAGGTTCAGTTAGAAAATTCGGCTCCATTGCAACTCACAAGGTTCACTGACAAAACAACTCTCTTATACTTAACACATTTTCCAAACGAATATAACATGCTAACGTTATTAGCACAAGCCTATGGCATTTTACATTGTATAAATTAGCCTAGCAGCTAGCAGAGATTTCCTCTGCTCATATGAAGCCAGGATAAATCACACACAAGACTTAAAATGCTATTTTTGTGGAGGCTTTATTGTCTTCACAATTTATTGTTTCTTATCTGTAAAATTAAAGTAAATAAAAGCTTTGTTTCCACTGAGGGAAATAGTTTCAGCTTAGAAAAATAGGCAGGAGGTCTGTATTGCTGCGATATGTAGTTACATTTCTAGGGAGGTGCACGTCAGACTACGGTGTAGGCTACAGCATACATTCTCTATCCATGCAAAGCCAATGCTGTAAGTATGGCTTTGATTCGATGCAGAAGTATAAAGTATAAATCCCGCCTAAGTTCACAAAGAGTAAACACAACGCTTGAATGTACTTTACTTTCTTTTTCCGCACCATTACAATGAAAAGCAGTTAAAACTAAGTTGGAGGCATCTGCACTATTGTTCTTGAGAGAAAAATCAACATCACAAGGAGCAGGCAATTAAAGTAAGTGGAGGAGGAAGATACAGCCTACAGGAGATGTGATATGATTCACCGGGGACACGGGGAACTTGGGGGTAATGAAGGGTGATTGCCTCACTATGAATTGGTAATGGAAGTTGTGCTGCTCCAGGATGCGGCAGGATGAGGCAGCTGGATGTATAGAAGAGTACAAAGCTCCTCCGGCCAGATAATTGAATGAAGAAACCATTTCCTTCTTGGCTGCTGCTGAGCTTTGCATCTTTGGTTTGTGTAATTTGGAAAATTCTCTTGTGCTTGTGCAAGTATAAAAACACATGTACATACATGTGAGATGGAGCAGAATAATGGGCATGGCCATTAGACATCTATTGTACGTTCAGCCTGCGTCATTAGTACAGTGTAGTTGATGTGCTGCAGTGAGAGGTCGTATAGGTCCTCACTGCACTCCTCAAGTTTGTTGTTTGTATTCTTACTGTGGACAAATCATTACTAAATGATACACAGTGAGCATCAGATGATCACAGCACAATGTTCTCTCAGCATGAAGCCAGATTGGTGCCAGTGTCTCTAAATGTTACACAACACTTGTTGTATCTTTAAATTCCCGAGACTATAGTCAGTGTTGAAATCCCTAAAGGCCAAATACATTTTCGTGAACTCTGACTTTGAGAGACTTCTGATACATGAAGTTTATTCAGCATCACTCACTCCCACTAATTTTGACATTGCAGTATGTTTAAAAAGACACTGAACACACATCATCTCAAGGAATGAAAAACCAGTAAAAAACTGACTTTTTCCTCACACCTGTTTTAGACTGGGCATCGTCTGGTGGAGGTGCAGTTTAATCCAGCTGTCTGCATGATAAGGCTCACCCTGTCTGGTCTGACTATCTCACATCACAGGCTGCCAACCTCACCCTCAGCTCACAGCAAATTCCAACAGTATTCAGAGAGCAACAGAAAAATAATCCCAACCCAGACACAGTTTGTTTACTGACTAGCCGGCTCTACGCATTTTCAGGTATTGCTTATAGTGATTGACTGAGGTGGTCAGATGTGATGAACAGAGCTGTTTCAAAGTGCTGTCTTATGTTCGTGAGACAGCAAACTACTATAAATAATCAAGCAGATACCCCCAGGGCTGAAAAATGAGGCCAATGGGGAAGTGACAAAAACTGCAGTTCTTTGAATGGCCACTTGAGGCTGGCAGCATGACCGAGTCAATCCCCATAAACCCCCATGTTAAAATGTTCAGCTTTACAGCAGAGATAAACGTTTACACAACACACACACTCTCACTTGTTACATATCAATGTTTGGTCATGGACTTTTCATGTAGAGATATGACGTGCAAGGGACCCTGGGTGTGTTGGTTGTTGACGTTTTGGGGAGCCATGTCAAGTTGTGCCTTTAAGATGCAGTGTCTGTTTTCACAGGAAATGTACAGTTAACATACAGTCTCTTTCAAAATAAACGCACTACGTCGGTACAACACCATGAATTGATGCTTTTTTTCCTTCATCAACAAACACACACACGGTTACATTTTGTAAACACACAGATATGATAAGGTTTAGGCAACCAGAACCAGTGTTTGGGTTTGGGAAAAAAGAACAGGGTTTGGCTTTAAGATCATATGGGGATTGAACACCCGCCTCCCAGGTGAAAGTCAGTGGTTGTTGGACCCATCCAATACCCCTCCTGCCCACCCTACTCAGACCTCCGCCGCCTTAACTTTCATTGTTGTCCTGCCGTGTTTACCCCTATGCCACCGAGCCTCGCCGCGTATCATGCTTATGTAAGAAGGACAGTTTTTTTTTCGATGGTGTCTGACACTGGAAGGCATTGACCAAGTGCTAGATTTTGACAACTTCAGAGCTACAACACTTGGTTTACAGCCTTGTAAAAAGACACAGTTTTAGTCTCTACAGCTGATTTACCAATTCATGACAACTGTTTGGAAGCTGTCACACAGTCTATAAGTCAGGTACAGTCACGTCTGGCTCCAAAAATCCAAGATGGCAACGACCAAAAAGCCTGTGGCTTCAAAATGGGAGTCCACAAACCAGTGGATGAAGTCACAGTAGCTACATCCATTATTTTTACAGTCTGGGCTAACCTACTACCAAGCTAACGCACTGGCTAACTAGCTAGCAAGTTATGTCAATTTGATTATTTTCAGTCCTCAAAGTTCTTTACAGAATTAGTGTTGCCAACCCTTTCCAATGAAGGTAGCTTGCACAGGCTCAAAAAATTTGCCAAATGATGCAATATGCTCATTTGCATATCTGTGACAGCAAAGCTTTGTGGTTGTGTCAGCTGACAGAGAAGACAAAGAGACCCAGCGCTGTTGGAGGAAGAGCCTTGGACTGTCATTGCTGAGCGGCATGTATGGGAAGGATTTACAATATACTATATATGAATATATTTCTGGCTGTTTTACTGATGGTCTGGATAGGTTGCTAAATTTGTCACTGGTTGCTGTTTTAGAAACAACATAGCTATGAGGGTCTGAAAAGTATCTAAATCTCGCAAGTAAGCCGCCAAGTTGGGAACATTACCCAGAGTGCTGCAGTGCTCTGAAGGTACAGCCCCCATAATCATAAAACTAGCTTGTTGACTGTGACCTGCTTTCTATTGACAGAGCTTTAGCGTAGCCTGTTGACTCTTACAGACTTCCCAAATCAAACATACTTGCTGGAAAGAGTCAGTGTCTGAAAACTGCTCATCAGCTTGCAAGCCAATAAGTCCAATTAAACAAACACATTTTTGCTAGCTGACGGGCTGCTTTACTTCCTAGGGGAAACATGAACCAATCAGAAACTAGAGCTCTTATTGAGGATGATTTACACCTGATACATACACAGTATGTGTGCAGGCTGTATCAGAGAGCCTGAATGAATAACTTTTACAGTTCTCTCGCAGTGTGAATTGTCTGTTATGTTTATATCCGCTGCAGTACTGGAATTTGTCAGGTGCTGTAAATGCTGTAAAGTGTTTTTTCCCCTCCTCTGTGTTGAAATGAGCTCCATCAGTCTGCCTGCAGAGGCAATAAAAAGAATGTATTCTGCCAACATCCTCACACAGTCCGTGCTATCAGTCTGGGAGTTCTCTCCCTCGAGTTAATATCAAAGCTGTCAAAGTGAAAGACATTGCTGGAATCAGATAACATTACTCTGCTCCTACTCATACATACTCCTGCTTATCAAAGACTGACTGTAATGTTTCAGCCCTGAACCAACTTGTGTGGTGCTGAGAGAGATGAGGGGGATTTCTTGTACAGTAAGTGTTTTACTAATGAATCTTCTTTCAGGGGTTTGCACACAAAATGTTGAATGATGAGTTGAGGGAGAACGTTGTTTCATTCTGTTTGCAGGCAACTTTTCTGCCTTCTCAAATCCTCTCCAAATGAAAGGAAAACTATTTACAACCAAAGACAACACGAGGGGGGAACAAAGGGGGAAATATATCTATGGATTTTGTAAAAGGGGCGAGCTGACATAAAAAGCTTTAATGTGCTGTAGATCCTGATCTTTAACCTGGAGTAAATCATTTTCACAACTTCACAGTAGATCTGATTCCATCACTACATCACCTCCCTCACCCGTTACAAGAGAGACACTGTGTCACTCTTACAATTGGTATTCACTATAAGCCGAACTAACTTGCTGCTGTTGTGTATAACATAACGTTAGTGATGTTGGACAGAGCAGAATCAAATATTGCTGTCTACATGCTTACACATGCTAAAAACGTGTTTTGATTAAGTGCTGGCTTTTTACTTTTGACGGATTAAATGCACTACAGTAACGATCATTGTTACTGTTAACTCAACTACTTCTCAAGTTATCCTCTCTAATGTCGTCCCCACGGCAATGAGATTGTTTAACACCTCCTGAATCCAGTCACACACACACTTACACACATCACATAAGCCACAACTGGACTGGACTGGGCAATTCTATTTTAATTGAATTTTTATCTATGCGCTTATTTTTGACTTATTTTTATTTAATGTCTATTTTAATACCACTGTGTTGTTGCTGTTGATGAGGGGAAATGTGGTTGTTTTTTTTTGTCTTTTATGAGCTGCTGGAGAGGCTAAATTTCCCTTCAGGGATGAATAAAGTTCTTTCTTTTCTATTCTCTATTCCATGTCACTGCTGTGGTGTGATTCTGTTGATCACACTGGAAATTCCTGTAAAATCTACAGTGAAAGACTTTCATATAAGGATTAGCGCACAGTCACACATGCATGAAATTAACATTGGCGAACATCGCCTCATGTTCTCTTCCATTTAATGTGAGCAAAGGGGAAAATAAAACAGCAAAGCAAATTTGCATCCTTGAATGGAGTTCAACTTTGGTGAACCTTGGCTGGTGAAGCCTCAACCAAAAGCAAAGAAGTGTGTGTGGGGGAGACACTGATGGTTGCTGTGTCTAATCGGCCGATATTGTATAATACTGGCCATGAAAACATAAAAACTGCCCCACATGAGAGGAGCTGCCCAGCTGGCAGCGAGTCGGAAGACAAGCATGGAGCGTAAGAAAATGAGAATAGACTTTTTATAATTCCACTGTATTTTTTCCAAAATGTGATGTTCTTCCTCTTGCTTTATTTCCTGTGTTGTTCTGTACTTCGCTGGCAATTTTACTCCACACATTACTTCCTGTCCGTGTCTGAAACATTAAGTCAGTGTATTAAAATGGACGCTCTTGGGGCCATTTTGGAAAAGCTCTGTTTAGTGGGGAGGAAACACTAAGTATTCAAAAGCTATATGAATCTGTGCAGGTTTAGTGTGTTATTTCACACTGAATCAAGCCCAAATACACAAACACTGACCTGTCCAGGGCGATGCAGCACAGGTGCAGTATGGACGCAGTGGTCAGCAGGACGTCCAGCGAGGTCCGGACCAGGCAGAAGGTCTCGCCGTAGATCCAATGCTGGTGCACCAGCTCGATGGCACCAAAAGGCATCACCAGCACTGACACCAGCAGGTCGGCAAACGCCAGAGACACGATGAAGTAGTTGGTCTTGATTTTCCTGATGGAGGGAAAGATGTGGGGGGAGACTTTAGATTAACGAGTATCAGAAATGATTCTTTTAGGCAGGTGTAAATGTGAAGTGTTAAAATGATTTAATAACTTTGCCATTGCTGTTTTCACTGATGTTAACTCACACATGTAACTGAAACTGAGAGAAAGTGGGAGAGATTGGCAGTTATATGAAAAAAAATAAAATATAGCAGCAACCGCCAATAACGACTGTATTGTTTTTGTGAAAGGTGTTTATTGTGGGGGGGCTGATGATGATGATGATGATCGAGAGACTCCTGACAAGCAATTATAGAAACAACACAACAGCTCCTGAGAGGTCCTTGTTATAATCACCGAACCAACAAAACACAAAGAGCAGCAGTTATTTTTTTATATGAATCGTGATGTATTATAAAGGAAAAGCCTCATGGACACGTTCCAATTAAAACACCCTTCATGAAAATAAACACTGGAGTTGGTTTATAAGTTTCTGTCATTTAGTAAATAGAGGAATTCATATTAATTGAATCGCATTTGTTAGATAAATACTGGACATAGTTTGGCAAACAGCATATTTCTCACATCATATTTGCACACTGACAAGTGTGTTTTTATGATAATGAATACAGCCGACATAAGCTGCAGTAGCAACCTACTCACTGCTCAGCAGCTCTCAAAACTTGGAAAAATTTAATTATGTTTATTTACTTGTGTTCTGAAACAGCCGATGGGAATTGCTGTTGTAGTACAAGAAATAATTCCTGGTTCAGTCAGGACCACTTGAGTCAAAGAAAACTTTATTTGCATTTGCAGTATTATATTTGGCAGTGTGGCTCTGGTCTGGAGAATCTCTGCCTTTCCATGGGCATACGCAGAAAGCCTCATCCACGTGCCTACATGGAAAGCCTTAAGGCAGAGGAGCACACCTCCCTGCCCTTCCATGTGCCTACATGGAAAGCCTAAGGCAGGGAGAGCATCAGCAAAGATCCCCTGTGAACAGAACAGAGCAGCATCAATGACAAACAGAAATTACATTAATAGGGTTTCCATCCACCTATTCTTATTTGAATTTTCAAAAATAGTGAAAATAAACATTAATGGAAACGCTAGAAATTCAAAAAGAGGCCAAAAATTCGCAAAAAAGTTTTTACACTTGGAGGGGGTGGATTTGTCTGCGTATCGATAAAAGGAAAGTACGACTTTTTGCTATGGAAACAGGTTTTGCGGATAAACGATGACTGGACCAGATACCACGTCACACGTATACGTTGGTGGTCTCCTTCCAGCTATTTCCGACAGTACTCTTAACATTAAAATTCTTCCTTGTCGTCTCTTCTTCAGGATGGCTCGGTACACGGTGAATGCTGACAAAATGGTGACCAGAGTTCTTCCAAACGCCGACAGGTCGATCAGGAATCTGACCATGATCAGTTGTTGACTGTCAGCCGAGTGTGTTGTTTGTTTTGTGGCAGAGAGACGCTCTCTGATGACGTCATCTCATGGCGCACTCTCCTCTCAATAATCGCAAAATAATAACAAATGGAAACGGGCATAAAGTCGCATTTTCTTTTTGCGCATTTTCATTAAATTCGCTCAAAAATTTCGAGACATTCGGATGGAAACCTGACTGTTAATAAGTCAGACACAGCATGAAAAGGAGGAGCTGGGGTGGAGGCAGGTTGCCAAGCAGCTTTCAGAGGAAGCAGCAACAGTAGGCAGGCCAGAGCAGTTTAAACAGGGCGCCCTGAATGAGATTCACCAATTGGTTGCATAGAAAGGAATCATGTGATCTATCAGCTGGTGCCCAAAGCCGGGCAGGAAGTAATGAACTGGTTCTCCCAGTTTGGTGTGGTAGAGCTTCACTGGTCTGAACAGAGGTCTGACTTCAACCCCATCCAACACTTAATGAACTGAGGCACGAACTGTGAATCACATCTTATCAGCCAACACCACTGCTAGACCTATCTGATGCTCCTGTGGCAGAACGGGAGCAAATATCTGCAGCCCGGCTGGAAAATTTTGTGGAAAGCAGATAAAACTACTCAGTGAACTTTAACATCTTCACAATCAAAGACAAACAGAGGAAGGCAGAAAAAGTTCTAAGTTTGGCTTTCAACATCAGCAAAGAGACAAAAAAGGAAATCAAATATTGGCTCCATTACTCACAAAACAATGGATTCCTAGAGAACAACAACAACAAAATTGAAAGGGAAGAGGAAAGATAAATCTTCCCCATTCCCTGGAGCAGGAGGTGGAAGACTGGAAGAGATGCAGAGTTGTGAAAGTGAAAAAGTTGAGAGAAGTCATCAAACGCTCATCTCTCCCCGAACACACACAAACTTGAAATGAGGTAAAACCACAGAGACAGAACAAGATTAAGGTAGATTCATTCTGCAAATAGGTTGAACATAAGGATATAAGAGAGACTCGAGGACTGAGCCCACCTTGATTGCTGAAACGAACAGCCTGCAGAGTTTTTATCCTTTTCTCTCTGATAAAATGTGCTTTTCTTTATCTAATTAATACAGCTGTCACAGGCAGGGCTGTGCTGTTACTACAAAGTATGACTGAAATAAAAAAAGACAATTACAATGAAATAGACCCCCGAGACATATTTAACTTTCATTTACTGCATTGTTCTTTGCGAAAGGACTCTAGTTAATAGACACTTCAGGGTTGGACAGGGGCAGAGTGATGGTCCTGTAACTAATATATGACAGGTTTAAGTCATGTTACACTGAATTTATGTGCTTTATGTTCTAAAATTAATCAAATAACTAATCAGCCAATCATGTGAAAGCAATTCAATACATTTCGTCATGTAGACATGGTCAAGACGACCTGCTGAAGTTCAAACTGAGCATCAGAATAAGGAAGAAAGGTGATTTAAGTGACTTTGAACGTGGCATGGTTGTTTTCACACACAACCATCTCTAGGGTTTACAGAGGATGGTCCGAGAAAGAGAAAATATCCAGTGAGCCATAATGCCTTGTTGATGCCAGAGGTCAGAGGAGAATGGCCAGACTGGTTCACAATGATAGAAAGGCAACAGTAACTCAAATAACCACTGGTTAGAACCAAGGTGTGCAGAAGACCATCTCTGAAACAACAACACGTCCAACCTTGAAGCAGATGGGCTACAGCAGCAGAAGACCACACCAGGTGCCACTCCTGTCAGCTAACAACAGGAAACTGAGGCTACAGTTCACACAGGCTCACCAAAACTGGACAATAGAAGATTGGAAAAACCACATTCAGATGGTAGGCTCAGAATTTGGAAGCATGGATCCATCCTGCCTTGTATCAAGGCTTCAGGCTGCTGCTGCTGGTGTCATGGTGTGGGGGAGATTTTCTTAGTACCAACTGAGCATGGTTTAAACACCACAGCCTACCTGAGTATTGTTGCTGACCGTGTCCATCCCTTTATGACCACAGTGTATCCATCTTCTGATGGCTACTTCCTGCAGGATAACGCACCATGTCACAAAGCTCAGATCATCCCAAACATGATGATGAGTACACTGCACTCCAATGGCCTCCACAGTCACCAGATCTCAGTCCAATAGAGCACCTTTGGGATGTGGTGGAACGGGAGATTCTCATCATGGATCAACTGTGTGATGTCATCATGTCAACATGGACCAAAATCTCTGAGGAATGTTTCCAGCACCTTGTTGAATCTATGACACCAAGAATTAAAGCAGTTCTGAAGGCAACCTGGTACTAGCAAGGTGTACCTAATAAACTGCTCACTTTTAAAACTGCAGGTAAACTCCATCATTAGTACTCAGTGTGTGTGAACAGAACGAGCAGAATGAATTAGTGTGGGAGAGACTGAGCAGAGATACAGAGTCGCAGCTGCTGTGTGAATGACTATTATGGATCACCTGTGCAACAGCACAATGGAGGCAGTGAGTATCACCTGAAATAGGCTGTTAAAACCCAGCTTCAAGACACACATATTCACTTCCCACAG
Organism: Cephalopholis sonnerati; assembly: GCA_019142605.1. Lineage (NCBI taxonomy): Eukaryota > Metazoa > Chordata > Actinopteri > Perciformes > Serranidae > Cephalopholis > Cephalopholis sonnerati. The sequence continues at coordinate 40,907,516 of JAGQAX010000004.1, read as the reverse complement.
CTGTGCTCTCTTTTACAACCCTCTCACACACACACCCTCACACACTCAAACACAACCTGTGCCAATTTTATACTGCATGCTAATACTGGAGGTACACTCCGCCTTACTGATACCTGGACTTTTAAAGGCCGATACCAATATCAGTATTTGAGACATTATTATTATTTTTTATTAACTACACAACATAATCAAACTCTTTTTTTTGATAACAATCCTTTAAATTTATTTAAAACAGAGCTTGGACCAAACATATCTTTAGCGTTTCTGTTATCTTTTTGTTAATTGTCAACATACCCAACCAATACATCTACAATCAGTACAATCACCAGAACACTTGGGTATGGTTAGGAAAAGATTGTGTTTGGGCCCAAAATACCCAGTCACAGGGGCACAATCCTGACAAGTAACGCAGCCATGTCTCGGTAAAAAACAACCGCTTTTCGTGGCACTATCCTGCTGGAAAAACACAGATGGCTCGCTACCAAACAACCATGTCTGAAGCCGAAAAAGCTGCTGGAAACACAGCAATGACTCGCAAAACAACCATTTTTTTTTTGTTCTGTAGGTCTGGAACAGTGGCGTCTCACCTAGGTGACACACCACACCCTCCACCTCCCAAAGACAAAGCTCACATACCACATCACTTTAAAAATGTTGATATGATATGTATGAGACTTACAAATGTAACATTTTTGTGCTTTGCAGTGATGTACAATGCCAACATTTTCTTGTGGCAACAGAACAGCCACAATAAGCTATCAGCCCACTCATTGGCCCAGTACGACTCTTCAGGAAATTTTCAAGGTATCAATCAAACTGACATATTACCTGACTGACAGATACATCACTTGCTGCTGATTGGTTAAGACAAAGTGCCCTTATCCCCCCAAACTGGAAGCAGCAAACACAAATATGAAAAGGTAATAAAATGACATGGACATTCCATCTCACCGTGACCTCCAGTGTGCACTGGGGCTGTTTGCAGCTGAGTGTGAAGCAGTGGTAATGAGAGTCGTCACCTCCAAGTCTGAGGCCATGGTTCTGCTGGAAAATGGAGGATTGCCCCCTCTGGGTTGGGAGTGAGTTACTGCCCTAAGTGAGGAGATGGATGGGGTCTGGGGCTGGGTCTGCAGTAATGTGGGCAATGCGCCAGACCATCATGGTGAAAAAGGAGCTGAGCCAAAAGGCAAAGGTTTCGATTTATTGGTCCATCTACGTCCCAACCCTCACCTATGGTCATGAGCTCTGGGTAGTGACCGAAAGAATGAGGTCGTGGATAAAAGGAGGCAAAATGAGTTTCCTTTGAGGGGTGGCTGGGCTCAGTCTTAGAGATGCGGAGGGAGATCTGGAGGGAGCTCGGGTAGAGCTGCTACTCCCTCACATCGAAAGGGGTCAGTTGAGGTGGTATGGGGCATCTGATCAGGATCCTCTTGGGTGCACTCCGTTAGAGATGTTACGGGTAATTCCCACTGGTAGAAGGCCCCGGGGCAGACCTAGAACACGCTGGAAGGATTACATATCTCATCTGGCCTGGGAACACCTTTGGGTCCCCCAGGAGGAGCTGGAGAGTGTCGCTGGGGAGAGGGATGTTTGGAATACTTTGCTCAGCCTGCTGCAACTGTGACCTGGCTTTAGATAAGTGATTGAAAAGTGATGGACGGCAAAATGTTTATTGCTACCCACATTGTCAATAGAAACACATAACAGTGTCCCTCCTCCAGTTTGACCCTTCATAATAAAAGCCACAGACTAACACACTACTTTGGTTGCGTGTAATTTGAAACAAATAATATGCATATAAATCTTTTTTTTTTTTGCAATAGCAGTAACAATAATCTGACTATGACGAAAAAATACTTTACTTCTGATGTAAATCAGTCTGTAGACAGAGCTCTTGAACCCATGGATTTATGGCTTATTTTTGTTTGTTTCAAAGGCATCACATCTCTGTCCTCGGTTTATAAGGCTGCTCCTTTATTTCTGTTGTGCACTATGGAACAATACTGGAAATAAAAATCTTGTAAATTCACTATGCAGGCTGACATTTCAGGCTGCACCTCATGTTGTTGTTTTTCCACTGTGGGGTTACCAACAACTCAAAATAAGGTTACATCTGATATATGTGCATCATGCAGGTGGGACACACAGACTATCTGTCACCAACACACATGCATAAATACTCTATCCCTCACTGTCTTTGTATTTCTCTCTTTAAGTCTTGCTATCTCACACACACACACACACACACACACACATACACAGCAGTTTTTCGTTTGACGAAGACCAGAACTGCCAACACACAGTGACAGCACTCCACTGTGTCAGCCAGCTGTTAACTCAGAATCTTAACAAGGGGGGCCGTGTTTGTAATCCTTCTAATAAATCAATCAGATTAATTTTTCGTCCTGATACTGATTGTTATTAGTTTTAATTAAGGCTGCAACTAACAACTGTTTTCATATTTGATTTGATTATTTTCTTGAATCATCTATAAAATATCAGAAAATGGTGAAAAATGTGTTTCCCAAAGCCAAACATGACGTCCTTCAATGTCGTGTTTTGTCCACACCCCAAACATATTCAATTAACTATCATAGAAAAGTGAAGAAACTAAAAATATTCACATTTGAGAAGCTGAGTAAAATCAGACACCAGCCAACTAGCAGGAGCACGAGACTGGAGGTTATTGGCAGATCTGAATCAGCGTCTGATCGCCTCTACTAACATCAGACCAGACCTTGTTCTTTGGTCCTCCTCAGTGTGCCTCGTCTACATCATTGAGCTTACTGTGCCCTGGGAGGATGCTGTGGAGGAGGCCTATGAGTGCAAGAGGCTTAAGTACACCAAGCTGGCAGCTGACACTGAGCCACATGGCTGGAGAGCAAAGGTTTGCCCAGTTGAAGTGGGCTGCAGAGGCTTCAGAGGCAAGTCAACTACCAGGCTGCTTAAAGAAGGTGAATTAGAGGCCAAGTCCAATGTCAAGCCCTCTCTGGCGCAATCGAACAGGCAAGCCAGTGGCTATGGATGAAGAGGACAGATGCCACTGGGACCCGAAATACCACTATCAACAGCAGGGTATGAGGGAGTAAATGCAGATGGGGCGCACCTGGGACGCTAGGTTGCAGATGAGTCCTCTGGAGGTATTGTGGGCCTATCATGGAAACACCAGTGAAAGAGGGTACCACCTGATGAAGAAGAAGCTTTTACCCTCTCTAAACCACCACTCCCTCCCCCAGCATGGCCCCAACTCTAACCCACAATCGCGGGTATGTGCAACAACAATTGACCAGTTAATCTCCACCATGATTAAATTATGTCTTTCTCATGTTAGTTTCTTCTCTCTTTCCTCATCTAGATGAAGAAGTAGGGGGAGGTAGAGGAAACACTTCGGTCTGGAGGGGGTGAGTTCAGTCCGCACAGATGTCTCTCCTTGGCTATGCCTACTACTCTTTCCTACTTTTCTATCCATCTAACCTTAACCCCTTGGATCCCATTCAGACCCCAGACGGCACTATCACTCCCACTCATAGTCTCAAGTATGTGCATCAAGGGAACAGTGGAAGAACTGTGGCAGAGAGGGGCACATTGAACAAACTGAAAGCTATAATGGACAACAGCAGACACCCTCTCTACAGCCTCCTGGAGCGACAGAGGAGCAGCTGCAGCAGTCGGCTCAGCTCACTGCATTGCAGAACGGAGCATTTCAGGAGATCCTTCATCCCCATGGCAATAAGGCTGTTTAACACCTCCTGAATCCAGTCACACACACACTTACACACATCACATAAGCCACAACTGAACTTGACTGTGGAATGGGCAATTTTATTTCAATTTCATTTGTCTTCATGCACTTATTCTTAACTTATTTTATCTTTTAGGAGCTGCTGAACAGCTGAATTTCCCTTCAGGGATGAATACAGTTCTCTCTATTCTATCTCTAAACGGAACTGAAATTAGATAATTTTTACTTTTACAAAGAATACTCACATTAGTTGGTGATTAATTAAATTGCTGACAACTAATCGATGTGTTGTTGCAGGTCTAGTTTGAGCCCTATTTTACCCATGACTAGTAGCCTCGTATGAAAGGTCAAATAGTGGTTGGGAGTGTTGTCACAGGGTTTGTAACCTGTCAAGTTGATGGGCAGCTCAGTCAGCCGATCAGTCGACTCATCAGTCAGTGAACCTGTCATACAGAAATACATCCTGACAGGTCGGCAATCAAATGGAGAATGAGGATAATTTGGCGATTTCTCCTGGTTGTTGCTTTGTATTCACAGACAAACCGCAGCAGCCAACCTGCAGTGAAAGTGTGGGTCAGTCAGCTGGCCTGTTCTCCACGCTCTCTGCAGCGTGGATGGTCTGCCGGTCTATAAATAGCTTCTGTAAGAGCGGATGGCTGTGAGGGTTTTCCATCTGCCTGTCACAAACCCAAACAGCCCCTGAAAACAGGCTGTTAGAGCTGGAACCAACCAGCTGCCTGCTCCGCCCGCTGCATGTGGGGCACACGTAAATCATGTTGGACACGGACACACATATGTTACCATACTGTACATGCATCTAAAACACACGAGAACACATGAATACTGTACACACTCACACACACGTACATACTGTACACTCACATGCATCAAACTCTCAAGAACACATGAATAGATGTATACAAGCACACAGAAACACACATAAATACTGTATACACATACACACCCTGTAGCAGAATGAGGTTAATATACACACACTTACTCGATACTGTACCATCAGACACACACACAGGACACACACACACATACACACAGCAGTGTTGGCTGTAATTCAGAACAGTTTAGAAGCCATTAACACGCCCAGAGCGGAGGCGTCATGTTTAGTTAGGATGACAGACCGTGTTTAGCTTAAAGTGCTAAGAATAAATAAACTTTATTAAAACGGATTGTGTCACTGGGAGGCTGGTGTCATTTACAGGCGCACACGTGTCTGCTGGATAATACGGAAAGCAGAGGAGGAGAGATGAGGGCATTTAACGAGAAAATACAGCAAAGCACACCAATAGGAAAGTCATTTTTTAAATCCCTCATTACAAACAGGGCAAATAGCATGGAAAACTTTTAAAGTTAATTACTGTGATTATAATAACGACAATGATTCATTATAGTGATGCTGAAATGTTGTCAAGTACCAGAAGTGTTGGGAGTTTAGTTTGAGCTAATCTGACACAGCCCCGTGCGTTGGGATTAGTCCACTCTCCACGGTCGGTTCGGCTGGTTGGGTTTCCTCCAGCTGGTGAAATTATAGGGCTGAAAACATGTAAATCAAATGACCCCGGGGAGGGAACAACACAACAACTCCACTGCCAATAAAAGGCATTAGGATAGTAATTTTGTTTTTGTAAATTATCGCCTGAGGTGGTAAATGCCTCTGCATCAGCATGTGATACTCAAGATGACAACAGCAACGAATGGAAATGTGAAACTTTCTTTACTACTTTCAAGTCATCTCAGTAGATTCAAAATAAATAAATAACTCAAGAACAATGAGATAATGTTAGCATTAGTTTCTTGTGATCAAATCCAAAGGGATAGAAGCCTGCAGTGTCTTTCATTGTACCTTACTTGGTATAACCAGGGGGCTTTTTTCATCCATTGGCACCAAACAAAAGAAAAATTGCAAGAACAGGAGGGAGCCCTTCTGTGTGGAGTTTGCATGTTCTCCCTGTGTCAGTGTGGGTTTTCTCTGGGTACTCCAGCTTCCTCCCACAGTCCAAAGACATGCAGGTTAATTGTCTCTACTTGTCAGCCCTGTGATAGTCTGGTGACCTGTCCAGGGTGTACCCTGCCTCACGCCCAGTGTCAGCTGGGATAGGCTCCAGCACCCCTGCGACCTTCAAGAGGATAAGCAATTATGGGAATGAACGAATATTACATATCGCAGTAATAAAAGTAATCAGTCTATCCCAAAACTGTTCAGCCATAATCCAGATAAAAATAAGGGCTGCACCCAACTATGTCAGTCATATCGGATTTGGTTCTTCGATATGATCATATGATTACTTGTGACTTTTTTCAATGTAGAGTTTGAAACAGGGTTTGGTGGAGACGAAAATACATTTTTGCACCAAAAAAGGAAGAGACTGATTCCTGCTAAGTTCTTATGAGCTGTAAATACACAGCATCTTAGCAGAAGGCAGGTGATAACGTTATCTCTGAGCTTAAACGGGCAAAGCATCTCTTCCTCTGGGCAGCTGCCTCTGTCTCACTCAGACTCACTCTGAGTCAGGGTCTGCAGCTGCCTGAGAGCGGCATGGAAGTGAGGCATGCTCACTCTGCACCTAAATCTGGAGACTGAAAAGTACCCAGAGGTAAAGTGTGCACTTACTTTCATATAAGAAAAGACTGCTTGACTCAAAGAATCTCAGATGAGTGACACCGACACAAGTGAGCATCAGCGACTAAATCTGTTTGATTCCATATTTTTTTTAATGAACTGTCCTAACCTGAGCGGTACACAGTGCAATGCAGTGCGTTGTGGTGCGCCATTTTCAGTGAACTTTTGTTTGATACCCTGTTTCTATTATTCTCCTGTCACTGCATTGAAAGCACCGCAATAGATGATGAATGGCTGATTCACAAGGTTGAAAAGAGGATACCTCCTCATTTCACTCCAGAAACCTAAATAAGTTGGCATCTGACTGGAGGGAGATCTCCAGGGAGCTAAATGTTTCTGCTAAGTATTGTGGGGGATTCTCAGCAGAGCTTGCTAGCTTGTTTTACAAAGTGAAGACGGTGGTATGATACAGTACGGTAGCTGCAACAATATGTATAAGTTACCCGTGATATTATTGTTGTGGAGATGAATAATAAGGAACTACGTACTCAGCCATCTTTTCAGTGAGAGGATTAGTTAGAGAGACACAGCTGCTAGGTACAGTAAGTGGTTTGATTACATGATGTGACGAGTTCCATATTTAACAGATCCACTGTGGAGAGCGTCCGATCTAACGCAATTATGACTGATGATTCGATTTACGACTTTCAGAGGGCAGCCCTAAATAAAATATCTTCCAGTAATAAGCACTGTAAGGTACGTATATGTCTGCAAGTTATCAAATAAATAAACACATAACTATAAATAAGATCCTGTATAAAATGAAAGCTCACATGACCGCAAATTTATCACTGCTATTAGAGCAGCCCAACATCCAGTATAAACAGTGCGCAGACTGTGTGGCAGTGTGTGTGTGTGTGTGTGTGTGTGTGTGTGTGTGTGTGTGTGTTTGTGTGTTTCTTCTTCACACACATGACATGACACACTGAGAGAAACAAGAGGTGGCTGGTAAGAGTGGTTGTGTTTGTGTGGTGGTTATTGATGAGCGGTTTAGCACCCTCTGAATCACCCTCTGCTGGTGTCAACTCCCTGCGGAATGCTCTGTGTGTGTGTGTGTGTGTGTGTGTGTGTGTGTTTGTGTGTGTGAGTGTGAAATGCCTCTAAATGTGTCAGGCAGCTTCTCTCCTGCAGGCAGCGCAGACTTTTGTTGCTGTCCAGTGTTTCCACCTGTTTATAGACAACTTGCTATGCAGTCATGTACATTTTGACTTTCCATTCCTAACCCTGTCATTAACATGTAGCATGTTCTTGCTAAATCACTGACACATAAGTATAACTGAATGGCTAACTGGCTGTTTGTGTGTTCACTCTGAATATGAAGCATATTTTTTCTCATGTTTGCATGAATTTGACGGCCGGACTCTGCGTTCATTCTCCTGGCTGCACAGATGTGAGTTGAGTGACAGCTCAGACTCCTCTCTCCTCTCCTTTTTCCCTCTGAGTCTGATGCATCAATTTAGATTTTTTTGGTTGTGAGTCTGTCAATGTTATAGGAGTGCAGTGCTAAATTGGTGGGGTACTCTTTTAAAGGAGGAGAGGACTCAGCCTGAAACACTGATGAACACTGATGTGTTCCTGTTTAAAGCCCCCTCCACTCAAAACATGTTTTTCTTTTGATTATGTCTCCCTAAATGTCTGACCTTGAATTTACTGACGTGTATCTGTGCAAAGTTTGTCACAAGAGAAGTGTTTTCACATTCCTCTACTAAAGGGGGCGATGTTTGTGCACTTTTCTAGAATCTGAGATTCCAACGAACGGCAGGCAAGAGGGATTAGGTACGTTACTAATACGAAAGCCGATCACTGTCTAATACAGGACACACATAGACGGGGGAACACACTTCGACACAACACCAGCAAAGAAACCTGAAATGTTCAGTGCAGAGCGGACTTATGGGTGAGAGAAGTGAGAGATTAAATAAATAAATAAATAAAAGTTGAAGTTAATTTTTAAATATGTCAAAAAGAAAATAAATAATATATTAAAAAAATACAATAAATGTCACTAACTATGTTGCAGTGCACTGCCACAACCTACTGCAGACAGAATATTCCATATATCTGTAAACTGTATTTAATGTTTTCATGTCAATAACTGGTTCACTGTCATTGTCCTAAAAAAAAAAGAAAAAGTGCAACCACAACTGGAGGCCAACAAATGCTACTGTGGTGTGAACACTGAAATGTCTGTGATGAGACTGTGATGCAGTGGCAGGAGTAGAGGGGCCTTTATCTCTTTCTTATTTCTTGGTCATACATCATTTCTTTGTGAGTAGACTTTAAGTGCTGGAGCAAACTGGCTGTGTTGCTTTGTGGTGCAGCAACAAACCCGGTTACACATCGTGAACATGACTTTGTTTCAAGTCTGACTCCGCAACACCACAGTGTTTCCACACACAAAGTTTGTTTTACCTTTCCTCTCAACTAACGACTCCCTTTCTGCCATCTTCTTTCAAGTTCTACCAACAAAGTTTCAAAAAAACATTGTGACTCACTGTTTTCAACACATGCTGAAACTTCTGTTCTGACTGTGGGGGGAGGGGCCGAGCACATCCGCTGGGAAGGGGTGCGCTTTATTTACAAAAACGAATCCCCCAGTCCTACTAATAAAACGAATAAGGTGAATTCCTAAATACTGACTGAATATTTCTTTAATGAGTGATTGACTACAGACATGTCAGACTGTCTGACTGACGCTGTGAAATGACAGGCTGACTCTCCGCTGGCTGTTCTGCCAACACTGAACAGTTTTGTTGTTTTTAATGATGTGTTCAGAGTTAGGCTTCATTTTTTGTCACGAACACTGTCACCCCTGGGACACTCCCACCGAGCAAGTGTGTGTCTGGGTGTGTGTTTTTTGTGTGCATGTACTATATGTGTGTGTCTTTTTTTGTGTTTGCATCAAAGTTAATGTGTACCAGGATAAAGACAGTGGATGTGTGTGTGTGTGTGTGTGTGTGCGTGTTTCCCAGTGGACAGAGACAACAAGACAGAGAGAAACAAAGATGGTGTGTCATCATTTTCTCTCCTCAGGGAGGTGTGACATCACAGCGGTGACTTTGTCACTCATCAGTGTTCTTAAGTACACACACACAGTGCACACACACACACACTGCACGTACACATTTATACGCAGAAATGAAACATCACTTCAATTACCTTCATTCTTACGCACACACACATACACAACATGACACACACCTGCTTATTTTTGGCGTGCACTCACCCTCCACCCACACACACATCATGTCAACATCCTGGGGACAAAGGTCACCCTGAGCTCTCAGGTGTCACGAGATAGAAAGAGACAAAGCGGGAGAGTCCAGCGATCAGAGAGACAGTAGGAGGGAGAAAGAAAAGGTGGAGAGGAGGAGAGAAGGAGAGGAAGAATGAATCATTGCGGTGACAGCGGCTCCCACATGACCAGCCGTCCTCAGGATGACCTGCCAGCTCTGCCCGTGTTGCAGGCATTGTTGCCCGTTTCTCATCTAACTTCACAGTGCACAGAAAAATCAGCCTGTCTCTGTAGATCATACGAGTAACAGGTGCATACTTTTATTTCATTACTGCAGTATACTCTGTCGTGGTCAGTGTCGGGGGAATCCACTTTCTAAAATTATATTTTTAGAAGCAGTTAATGTTTTACTCTCTCACTCTACTTCTCCTTTATCCTGGACTCAGATTTAAATTTCCCCAGCCACATCAAATGCGTAACTTCATCTGCCGACTACCATTTAAAAAACATCGCTAGAGTCAGAGGAATAATGTCAAAGCGAGACCTTGACAGGCTCACCCACGCTTTAATTTTCAGTAGATTAGATTCCTGCAATGGTCTGTTCGCAGGCCTTTCAAAATAAGCCCTTCTGCAACTTCAGCTTATTGAGAATGCCGCTGCGAGGGTCCTGACAAAAACTAGGAAATATGACCACATGACTTCAGTTCTAGAATCCTTTCACTGGTTACCTGTCACAGAAAAAATTGATTTCAAACTCTTGCTGCTTGTGTATAAATCACTTTTATGGCACAGCACCCAGATATATCTCTGACATGCTTGTAACATATGAACCTTTTAGGACCCTGAGGACATCTGGGGCTGGCCTGCTGACCGTCCAAAGTCAGAACAAAACATGGTGAAGCATCATTTTGTTATCATGCAGCACAAACCTGGAAAAATCTCCCAGATGATTCTAGAGAGCTGGATCTCACTCCGAAGTCGTCGAAATCCGGTGCTTGGGCAGTGACTCGCAGCGTAAGAAATCAACGATAAAAGGCGTCCTTCAACATCGGCATGATACACGGCCAGTTGCAGTTATAGTTTAACGGCGGCCAGCAGTGTCAGGCGAAAAAGCGTCAGGACAAGGATGAAAGTTAAGGTAGCGAAAGTCCAAGTTGGGTGGGCAGGAGTGGTGGTGGATGAGAGAGTGGTGTTTGTGTCCCGTAAGACTCAAAAGCCAAACCCTGTTCTTTTTTCCTAAACCTAACTGCATATTTTTGTTGCCTGAACCTAACCATGTGTGTTTGTTGTTGAAGAGAAAAAAAGCGTCAATTCACGTTGTTGTACTGACGTAGTGCTTTTATTTTGAAAGAGACTGTAGGTAAATGTTAAATTTTCTGTGAAAACTAAAGTGTATTTTTGAAAAAAGACAATGAGTTGAAAGGGTAGAACTTGACATGGCGTCCCAGAACCTCAACAATCAACTCACCCAGGGTACCTTGAGCGTCGTATGTGGACGTGGAAAGTCAATGACCAAATGTCGATATGTGACGAGGCCGGAGTGAGAATGTGTTGTGTTAGACAAGCCCAGACTCTGACCACTTTTCAGCCAAACCAAAAACACTTATTTTTTACACTGCTTGCTCCTGTAAACTGACTGCAAACTGATTTTAAAAATGAATTTTAAGTCATTTTAAATTATCTTTTTATCTTTGCACCTCTTGTCTGCACTTTTGCTATTTTTAATGGTGATTTTCAAAAATTATAAACCATTTAGCAATTAATTTTACCCTTTATATCTTTTTTAATCTTTTTCTGTATCCTTTATGATGTTTTATATTTTATTGCTCTGTAAAGCACTTTGAGTTGCCCTTGTGTATGAAATGTGCTATACAAATACAGCTGCCTTGCCTTCCCTTACATTTTTTCCTCTCTTGCAAACATCCTTTTTTATTTGTCTCACTTGAACACAAGTAGATTTTAAGTATTATATAGGAAACACTGTAATAGTGTTTGGTAGTTCCAGTTAATTTGCAGTGTATACATGTGAAAAGAAAGAAAGAACACTCTGTCCCACCTGAGTTGTCTGTCCTTGCAGACAGCCACCATGACCAGCAGGTTTCCCAGGATGCTCATCAGCATGACCAGAGACAGGAAGCAGATCAGAGCCATCCGCTTTGGCATGCTGTCGCTATGGAAACACCAAAAAGACAAAACAACAAAACATCAGTTCAGATTTGCACAGACAAACCACAGTCTGTCTGTTTCATAAATAAGAGCGATGAGGAGAAGAAACGTTAGTTTGGCCGCATGAAGACAAGATTTTGATGTAAAATCAATCCTTCTTTTATCAGCCTGTAATAAAGCGGAGCTGCGTCAGCGAAAAGTAATCCAGTTCGACTAATTGCTTGACTCAACTTTTCCAAATTAAGTTCAGGTATTGGTGCAGTCGTTGGCAGAGAAAAAAAACCTTTAATGAGCAATCCATCAAGGCAAGGCAGGATTTATGTGTAATAAAGATTCTGTTGCTCATCAGTTTGCCTCAAATGAGAAATCTGATGTAAAACTACGTTATTATCCCATAATAATGACACTACTGTATGAGAAATGATGGACAGTAATTCATTTGATATTCATTCCATCTCCTAAGTGAAATCACACAAAGAAGTTCAGAGGTTTGATATCGTCTCTGTCTCCCTGCTTGATCAGATCAACCAGCCAAGCAGCAAAACTCTTAATTAAAATCAGCAACATGGACATCAGAGAGTTTTTCTACTCTTACTAATTGCTTTAAATGATTGCGATTCCAATTACACAACAAGTCCATAAAAGGTTCCTCAAGCTTTCTTCCTCTACCAGAGGCCTGGGAGTTTGAGGGCTCTGCGCAGTATCTTTGCTGTTCCTAGGACTACACACTTCTGGAAAGAGACCTCAGATGTTGTACCTGGAATCTGCTGGAGCCACTCTCCCAATTTGGGGTCACAACCCTGAGTGCTCCGTATTACCACTGGCACTACTGTTGCCTTTACTCCCCACATCTTTTCTTGCTGCTCTTTCAGCCCTTGGTCATTTCCGAGCTTCTCGTGTTCCTTCTTCGGGATTGTTACATCTATCACCACTGCCTTCTTCTCTTGTTTATTCATCAACACGATGTTGGGTTAGTTAGCAATCACCAGTTTGTCGGTCTGGATCTTGAAGTCCCACAGGATCTTAGCTCGGTCATTCTCAACCACCTTAGGAGGTGTCTTCCATTGTGACCTTGGGACTTCCAGCCCATACTCAGTGCAGATGTTCCTGTACACTATGACAGCCACTTGGTTATGGCGTTCCATGTATGTTCTTCCTGCCTGCATCTCACACCCTGTTGTTATGCGCTGAACTGTTTCCGGAGCATCTTTGCGCAGCCTGAACCTGGGGTCCTGTCTGCTGTGGTAGACCCGTGTTTCTATTGATCTTGTACTAAGTGCCTGTTCCTGTGCTGCAATGATTATTGCTTCTGCACTTTCTTCCAGTCCAGCCTTTTCCAGACACTGGTAGAATTTCTTGATGTTGGCCACTTCTTCAATCTGTGGGTGGTACATACCGTGCAGCGGCTTCTCCTTCCATGATTGTTCATCCTCCTCTTCTGCATTCTCTGGTTTCTGCTGCCTGAGGTATTCACTTAGCAGCTCATCTCTGGGGGCCATCTTCCTGATGTATTCCTTGATCTTTTTGTCCTGGCTCTAACACTTACCAGTCCTTTGCAGCTTTTGCTATGCTCAATGTACAGTCTCAGGGTTCTGGACAAAGGATGAACCATCCTAGCATTGAGCACAGTCAGTGAAAGAGACGTCTCCGCTGCCAGATTGTAATTCAGGAACGGAGAACCCATCTTAATTTGAGTGATTGTAGCCTGTGTGTGTTTAATCAAGAGTGCAAGTCGGGTTGCAGGACATTTATTTAAAGGTGTGGGCGGGTGTGGCTTTGACTTAGACATAATGATGGGTCGGTCCTGGCACTGAGGTTTACGGGTATGGGAGGATGCAGGTTTTAAAACAATGGATCCATGCAGGACTCTGACAGGAACTGTTACATTTAACACTTGTGGTTGATTAGCAATAAATGGAGAAGGAACTGGCTATGTTAGCATTAGCAGCACCTAGAGGAACCTAACTCAAAGAGTTTGATTGACTGACAGAACATCAGTCACCACTGGTTGGTTAGGGCAATGTAGTTGACACAGAAGCTGCAGTAGTGGTCACAAGAGGAGCTACAAGGCAACAGAAACAGGTTGTTTGCGGTTGCTAGCTTTCTTTCTCCTCACCTATGGACAGCTACTATCAATGGGGCTGAAACTACAGCTAAGCAAAACCCAGCCTATTGGCGGGTGTTTTTAATGCTTGTGTTAGGCTTTTATCTTAATATATTTATCATCCAACACTCGACATCCCAGTTACATGTTCTTTGTTGAATCCAAAACTAAACCCCAAAATAAAATTAAGGTAAAATAACACTTCCAATCACTTTCTTTACAATTCATCTGCTTGATGCAGGACTCTGAGCTGTGCATGCCCTTGTGGGCTTTTAATTGTCTTGAATTCTAAACCAAAAACTCAATAGATCGACCTTTCCCACTCTGATCTGTGTATAATACGTCAGTACTCACATTGCTACTACGCCTCCAGCCCAGCATCCACCTGTAACCTCAGAGTCTATGTTACATCACTCGCTGCTGTGCTGAGCTCGGTGTTTCCATGTGAGGATGTCAGAGCCTAGCAGCTAAATGTCAGTGCTGTACAGACTCTACATTTGTTGACTGACTTTGCACAACTCTAAATTGCCCAGAATTAATCCCATAAACTACATTTTGATGCCTCCTAAGCTATAAGGTTCTTAAATGGAGTCGTTTCATCACTGTTGCAAGAGCTGAATGGTGTAAAACTGAACATCTCTGACACTGAACACTCGATTTAACGGACGTCTTTGGCATTTCATCAGTGATTTACAACGTGTGGATCATTTTTCAAGGACTCTTTGACAGAACACCTCTTCGTCCCATGTGAAGAAAAAAGTTAAGAAGGCCAGATGTAGGATAAATTCACTACACACCAGCGGGAACCCTAATATATTTTATGGCATGAAACTGCAGAGATTGCATTTTCGCTCCTATATACTGTAACCTTGGCACGACTTCAACAAAGTGTCTCAAGGTACAGCAAAGTAGCTGCATGAGTTATGAATCAAAGCCCACAGAGTGAGTTGTGTGGTTTAAGAGCCCTCTGAAAATGACTTGTTTAATCTCAGACTTGTTTGACATTGGTAATGCATTACAGTAATCCTCCCGAGGTTTGTGGTCTCTCGTACTTGAAGGCATGACAAGGAGGGAGGGGGGAGGGGGCTGGCGTGCAGAAACACACCATCACCACTGTCGGAGTGAGAACAACTCCATTACACAAGCACGATTTCAATTTTCTTTTCCCGTGTCTTTGTCCTGCAATCACAAGTTTGGGGGGCAATTTATTTGTGGCTTTTATGTTGTGTCCACGTTATCTGTAACATCCCTCTGTGATTCACTGCCGGAGTCAGGAGCTGTACGCCGTCCCTGTCTGCCAAATTATTTTACTCTCACCATCTGAGGTTCAAAGGCGAAGTGATAGTGTGCAAATGAGGCTTGTTCTTTGATCAGTGGTGCCAACACACTAATCAGATCAAATGGGAACGCTGACAGCTCCTCAACAGAAGCATCATTATCAAAAAGGCCTCTGTAGCACCACGCTAATCTTCTTTCATCTTGAATTTGTCGGCTACACATTCTGACCTTTCTCCTGAATGAGACATTGATATGCACGCTACTGTAGTAGCACCAACCTTTTAACACAGCTGCGGGTGTCACCGGCAGCATACAAATATCCTCTTTCATGCCAGAGGCTCGCCTCATTTTGGATGTGACAAAGCGTGCAGGAGCAAGAGCAGCACTTTCAGTCCGAGCTTACAGAACGCACACTTACTGATCATTAGTCGCCTGTCAACTTCAGACTCTAAAGCTGCTGGCACCCGCTCCCTAATTCTTAAGGAACAATTAAGCTCAGCACCCAGCTGTCCAGTCTGAAAGTTTCTCTTACACTCCAAGCTCTTATTCAGCAACAACGCTGAAACCTAGGAGCTGCAGTACGACTGCAGTCCTTCCCTGAGCTTTGATGCTCAGCTGCACTTTGAGACCATGTCAGAGGAGAGGAAAGTGTTCTTCTTCCACACCACTCCATGATAATTATTATAATTAAAACAAACCACTTCGTTTGAAGTTCCATCCGAACACGTTTAAGGGTAAAGTGTTTATAGCTACTCTGAATGTCTACGTTCAAAGCTGGAGGGAAAAGCCTGCTGTCACAGAAAGGAGCAAGATGCAATAATTATGCAATTGGGGATAACAGCACACCTGCAGTCTCTCTTCAATTCAATCTCTTTGTTACCCTTAGTTTTTCACATGAAAATGGATTGAAGTAGCTGTGTGAAGAATGAATAAGGAAGCTTGTGAAAGAAGCTCAGATCCTGGATACATTCTCTCCTCCACACACCTGGTTGGATCCTGGGTGTATTGTAGTGGATATAATTGTCATATTGCCAGTTAAGGAAATTTGACAGAAATTGTCAGATGCATCGCACCTAATTTTAGGGCTGTAAAAGTTTGTGTAATCGTGCTGAACCATTACGATGCGGTGTTCACGGTAAGGTGCACACAGCTGCAGAAAATATGTAGTGTAGATTGATGTGTGTAACATGGAAAAAAAAGTTTATGAGTATGAGCTCTGCTTGTAAACTTTTATTGTCATATGCGCCACAATCTTGCCAATTGCTGTAGTTTTTTGGGCATGTTCAGAATGCCTGGGTGGACACACAAATTTCTGGCCCTTTTCTGGGGCGATGCAACGACAAGGAGCCACAGAGTTCTTGTCAAAGCAGCACTGCAACATCGCTCTAAATTAGCCACTTTACGGATATTAAAAAAGAAGTAACTACCATAACATTTTCCACTGGCCTCCATGCTGCTTTCTACTGTTTACTTACCCTGTTTTCTGGCACGTTCAAGACGTTCAATGTGACACTGGTAAAAATAAAACAGAAAGGCATACTCATCTACTGCAAAGCCTTGCAAACTGCTCTGGTAATAGGAAAAGAGTCTGTAGCCTGTGTTTTACCAGGTTTCCCTACATTTAAAAACCCCACAGAAGAAGAGCCATGACTAAAATGAGCAATCAAAAGGTCCTCAACATGTTTGAACGTGCTCAGGACAAAATCACTGGGTTTCCATGATTAGATGAATTTTAAAAGGTGAGATGTCAAACTTTTATGTAAAGCCCGGATTCACATTTTTTCAATAGCCACTTTGAATCAGCACAAAGTCACTAGAAACTCCCTGAATAAACATCACAAAAAGACCCTATAAGATAAAAAAATATATAATAAAATAAAACTGAA
This sequence comes from Cephalopholis sonnerati, assembly GCA_019142605.1. Lineage (NCBI taxonomy): Eukaryota > Metazoa > Chordata > Actinopteri > Perciformes > Serranidae > Cephalopholis > Cephalopholis sonnerati. Next base: position 40,890,470 of record JAGQAX010000004.1, on the reverse strand, counting down.
ACATTTTAATCAAGCTCAGCAGTCATATTTTATGACATAATATTACTTTGTTTGTTGGATAAAAGATTTATCTACAATGTGCGTTTATTCAGCATCCTAAAAAATGCACGTGTTATTTATCAAACAATGCATTACATAAGTCAGGCTCCTGTTTATTTAATGTGTGCTTAGATTGGAACAGACAGTGGCGTGCTCTGACGGTGGCAAAATACACACTGACAGGTGAGACGTTAAAGGCATTAGTGTTGGCTATTGCCTTCTTCTTCTTTTTCTTCTTTTTGTAACACACACATCATGTGTTTTAAATTACATTTTCAGATGTTTGAGGAACTCTTTCTGAATACTGCTACTTGCTCTTAAATTCCACTATCTGTGAGACTGTGGGAGACAGAGAGAGGGACAGAAACTCCGAGGCAGAGGTAAAAGGAAAGGACTGAGCAGAGCTTGTAACTATGCTGACATCCAATACACGTGAACTTTGACCTGCAGCTAAGCTGAACTTCTGGTGGGCAATCAGCGAGCAGCAGCCTCAATTAGGGAGAGATGAGGGGTGACTGAGGAAATACCTCCTCCAGACATGAAGCTTTAAAGCTCCAATCCGTCACTGCACAGCTGGTTCCCTCGGCTGCGGCATGAAGACAGAATTCACAGACAAATTCTCGACTTTATATCTACACAGTTTTGAGTTTCTGAGGGATTTTGATGCCTCTAAATGTGAGGAAAAATCTTTTAAATATATATGTGGAAAATGTTTTCCCAGATATCACCTCAGCTGCGTCAGTGAGTAAGAAAAGATAACCCACACTGCATCAGAATGTGCTCTGCATCACTGCCTCTGCAGCTATTCTGGAGCGTGGCTTTAGCCCTCAGAGTGGCTCCGTATCAGGTGGCTGTGCTGAACGAGCTGCTGAAGTGCTGCTGATTGGATCTAAAGAGCAGGCCTTTTTTCAGCCTTGATGACTGGCACTCAGGAAGCTCGGTGGTCCGCACAGACGGCCTGGAAGAGTCGATGCTGCAGGCAGAGAGCTCGTTGAGCGGGCCAGCATGAGAAATCACGTCTGACTGCACACTCGAGTGATTCTGCATGAACCATTGCGTCAGCTGAGGTGAGCTGATTGCACACTAGTTGTCATCTTGGGGGGTCTCTACGAACTCAGAGTGAAGGCGTTAAAAGTATCTGCTATTGCGTCAAAATTTAAAGTTCAAATATGCAACTTTTGTCCTCAGCTCAGTGCAGAAGTGGGTTGTTAGTTGCACCTTGTCCCAGTTGGTTCCCACCTCACACTCGACTGTAGCTGATGTAATGAGAATCTGTTAAAACGCCACAGGCTGAGGTGAACTGTGAACTGGAGTATAAAAAATAACGATGTTTACTTTTTATCTGTAGTTTTAATGTCCTGATTTGTCCTTTAAGCTTTTTATTTTTCAATCTTTCCGTCTGCTGCACTTCTGCTAATTTACCTACTGTACTTTCTGTCTGCCATTAAACATTGTTAGTAGGAAAATGCTGTGGTGAAGCTCCATTAAAGCAGACAATACAGGACTAAGAACAAACATAAAAGAGCACATTAAAGCACCATTACAAACAGATATAACTGAAACTGAAAATAAAGAAACACAAAGGGGTGGTGGTGGTGCTAAATCATGCAGAGCAGAGTGCACAGAGGACTTAGATGCTACATGTAGTGCTGATACATGATTTAAGTGCTTCTATTCTCCGACAGTCCTAGAAAGTTCTCGTTCATCTGAGGACACAACAGCATCAGGAAACAGGTCAACAAGAGCCAACAGAATAGTTGGAGCATTTCCAGGAATGAAACAAAAGGACAGCGCTGTACAAAACATTTAGCCTCCAGTCTCCAGCAGTCAACCCAGTCACCAGAACATATAGGGGCAGCGTACGTTTCTGGAAACCACAGATATGTTACACTTGTATGTTATTATGTAACAAATATGTTGAATCTTTTATATGTTTCAACTTTGCTTTGGTTAATGTGTGGTTAGATTTAGGCGCAGAACCTACTTGGTAATGTTGAGGAAAAGATCATGTTTTGGCTAAATCCTCGGCACAATCTCCACTGGAAACGCAGTGAAGTCTCGGTAAATAACAACTGGTTTTGTTGTTTGTTGGTCGCGAACAGTGGTCTGCAGCTTGGCAGGCGTCATGTCATCCACGATCCCCTCCACTCCCCAATAATAAAAGTCATCTTGTTTATTACAACCCATCCTCATTCTGAAGTCAGCAAATACCACTGCTTGGTCATTGAATTTGACTGTGCAGAAAAGCAGCATTCACTCTGCTGGGCAATGTCAGTTATTAACACCACTGGACTGAGTCAGTTTGAAATGCTACCGGACAACAACGTAATTCAGTGACCCTCAAAGTGCGTATAGGGTAGGCGAAAAGGGTAGTGGATGGGTCCAACAACTTTCACCCAGGTGGCCTGTGATCATTTTCCTGAGTTGTACAGCCAAACCACAATGTTTTTTCTAAACATAACTATGTGCGTTTGTTGCACAGTGAAATCAAAGTAAATATGCTCTGTTTTATCGTCATTGTATGTTTATTTTAAGTGTATTTTAAAAAGGAGCAAAGCAGGCGTCAAGTTACACAACGTCAGCAAGAGACACACCCAGGTTCCCGGGCATGTAATATGTAGACCTGAAAAATAGGGTTGCTGCAATATACAGGGTGTACCATGATAGAAAAGTTGACAGTTATCATAACATGCATATTCTCTTATCTACGATACTGAGAAAAATTATTTTCCAAGGGGAGACTTTTTACACAAACTTTATTAACAAAATGGTTTCAGGTTTCAATTAAAGTAATAAAATGTTTGTTCAACCAACAATAACGCTTCAGTTTTTATTACTTTAACGGTGATCCTGACTGATAATAACATAAATTCTGTAATACTGTGATACCATGAAACCGCAATATTTTTGGAAACAGTTATTGCACTGTGAAAATCTCGTACTGTTGCAACCCTAAAAAAAGATGAGGGTGAGAATGTGTTGTATGTCACATAACTTTAGAAACAGCCAATAAGGGGCACAACACCAGGAATATTTGAAGCGTTTAACAGTTTAGAGATCTCAAGGATATTTTTTCTTGAATACTTTGGATTTTTATTAAAATTTCCATCAGTTTTAGAGGTTCTTTGCTGAAATGCACCTTTAAGTTGTGGATGACCTCTCTCATTATTTACACAGACCTTTGACTTTTTACTGAGGATTCAACCAAGAGAATTACATATCATCCCAGCCTTGGGAGAGCTTCAACTGCAAGTTACCTCAATTGTTTGTGCAGCATTTTTTTGTGACTTTTATTTCTGTATTTCTTGTATTACTATCAGTTATTAAGCAACTGGTTACCAAATTTTTAGATCTTACAAAAGCCACTGTCTGTAATGGAGGACAACGACATGCAAACCCATAATCACCTCATCTGACCTCCATCCTGCTCTGTCCGTTCCCTCTCACTCCCTCTGTCCCTGCTCACCCAAACATGCCCCCACACACATTTCCATCAGACCCCACGTGTGGGTAAACATCTACCGACAGGCAACGCCTCCAACTTTACATTGTCTCTTATCAAAAAACATATTTTGGCTGGAGCTGTGGGCCCCAGTGGGAATCCCTAATTGCAAACAATAACTGTCTGGACTCTGGCGTTCCCTCTCAGCAGACAAAGACAAGACTGCTATTATGCAGACTGGCACCCGAGGCCATGGGTGCTATCCAAACTGGTATCAAACGCTGCTTCCCTGCGTCATAAATATGGGAAAAATGTGTCGAGATGGATGGCTGGGTCGTGACAGATTCTCCTGCTAGCTGGAATCACAAGAGAGCAAAACGTAGAGGCCGAAAAAAGAGAGTAATTATGCTTGAAAGCTTGAGAGTAAAACTAAATTGGTATAGCAGGTGGTTCACTCAGCTGGAAAATTCTGACAAAGGACAATAAATCATTGCATTAGAGTAAACGGCCTTGTTGATGACACTTTTTATTTAATGGGAATGAGCAGAAATGAGCATTCTCCCACTCGCATGCTGAAAAGAAGGACTAATATTCATTATTTTCTTAAAAACTTTTTCTGTTTTTAAATCAACAACTCAGTATTTTTTGGTCTTTGCATCAACTGAGGGAGCCAAAGAAAACTCCATATTTTAGAGCCACTAAGTCCTGAACTTTGGTAAAGTTCTGTCTCATCTGTATCCATCTAAAACCTCACATTTTTGGAAATCTACTAATTTTTGTTCTGGCCAGGAGGACAAAAATAAACCAGCATGGAAACAATTCAACTTAACACCTGTATGTAATCTATTTAAATAAACTGAATATTCCTCCCAGCTCCAGGATCAATAAATAAAACATCATTTACAACCTTTTCCTCTCAAATCTGGAATTACACACCTTTGTTGATGTATAATATTGCCAATCAGATTTGACGTGGTGTTTTAGTCACAGTGAAGGCGCCCACCTCTGCACGGTTACTCTGTGATTTGCTCTTCTACCTGAGTTGTGTTTTTCCAGTCTCAAAAGATTATTTTCTTTGCTGTGACGAGGGCTCTTTAAGCAGCTGCTGCTGCCGCTGAGGTTTACCTCTGAACGACAGGTTTCTGTTTCTGCTCTGAGCTGAAAGGTCAAACTGGAGTTTTGTTCCAATTAGGCTTTGTTATCTTTACTTCACCTCGGAAAGAGGTCTTACAGTATGAGACGGCGGCAAAAAGGTACAACATGCAATCAGGTTGAAGAGAGTTGGTCGTCGAAGAGTTTCAGAGAGTATTTCAGTGTTTGTGATGGTTCCAACCGATGCCATTCAAACCTGGTCGCTGCTTTCAGAGTTTGTAGAGTGATAAATATTGTAAGTGACAGTTTGTGTGGTGTAACAGAAAGAGGTGGAGTCATTATTTTTTTATTTGTGAGATGGTGACTGAACACTAATGAGAGAAATTCTGGTTTTATTCAGATTATTATGTCCATAGTTTTGGCCATCATTTCTATTTTTAATGAGAACACTGTACTCTGCAAGTAAATTGTTGAGATTTGGGTGAACTACAATGAAGTTAGGAAACACGAACAGACAATGAGACAGGTTGTAAACAAATCCCCATTTTAGGCAAACTTAATTCGAAGAGAAAACAAAATTGAAGAGTGAATTTATTTTTAAAAACTGTCCATTGTAAACATTCATTGCAGATTACAGATAGACCTACTCTTCAACTCTGACCTACTGTACTCGCCGTAGAAATATGCACATAGTTTTTCTGTGTAATGAGGGAGTTTAACAGCTCAGTATCCCAAATAATGGTGTGAATACTGATTCAGATTCACACACCTGGGATCCAAACCTTGTTACTTCCTGTTCTTATTTCACCAACCTCTTCTGTAACATTGTTGAACTCTAACTCCTCCTGCATAATTTCAGCTCCAGAAACCATTAAAATATCGAACAGTTCAGCTCTGTAAGGACATGTGTACTTACAATAAAGTTTTCTCCACTTCTACTTTTTAAAATATTTTGCTTTTTTCCAACATATTATTATAATGGGAGTGAATGGACAGAATGTCTGAATCCACATTGAACAACTGCTTTTGCATATTTACAGCTACAGACACAAATTAAACTTTGAACAAGTAATGACACGTTTAGCTTTTCAGCTTACATTTAGCTTTTCAATATCTTTAACAGTTATCTGATTATTGCAGTTTACTCTATGTATTTTATGTGTTTTCAGTCCTTCTCTTTGCTTATAATGGGTCTGTATTGGACAAAGCTAAATTAAAGAAGAAAAAAATCTTCAATCCACTCTGCTTTGAAATTCTTGTACTTTGGATAGTATTATCTAAAGATCTAATTTAAGCTTTAAATAGGTCACCAAGTAATTATACTTCTTCATTATTTTTTGGTCAACTACTACTTGACTTAAGTGTCAAAACATTAAGCTCTATAAGGACATTTATGCTTGTATTCAACTCTTTTCTACTTTATTTGCTTATTAACGTACAAAGTATTTCATCAAGCCTTCACAGTTAAATCATTTCAACTTCCACTTTTGACAAAGTGGAAGTCTCCAGCTTTTCTGGCCGTGTATTTCAGCTTTTAGCTTTATTAGGTGATGTCGTTCAGCTTTCAGTTCCGCCAGTTTTACATTTTAGCTTCAAGGTTTGTCAGCAGTGACGTCACTGTATGTGAGGTTTCAGTTTTTTGGGGCATTGATTCATACTTCTGCCCTTTGAGCATTACTTCAAGGATTCATTTCAGCTGTCAATATTCACTCCAACACTCCGACAGAAGACATATCAATGTTTGGTCATGGACTTTCCACGTCCACATATGACTTCAGCCTGTTGCATGCATTGTCTCTTTTCAAAATACACTTCTGTCTTCACAGGAAATGCACAGTTTACATATAGTGTTTTTCAAAATAAATACACCGCAAATTGAGTTTTTTTCCCCCTTCAACAACAAACGATTGGCAACATTCGCACATGGTTGGGTTAAGGAAAAAAGAACGGGGTTTGGCTTTACAATCTTACGGGAAATGAACACTGGCCGCCTGGTTGAAAGTCAGTGGCTGTTGGACCCATCCACCACCCCTCCTGCCTGCCCTACTAGGACTTCCACTACCTTAACTTTCGTTGATGTCCTGCTGTGTTTTCTCCTGACAAGTTAAACAATGACGGTGACCAGCCACATATCAGGCTGACTTGAAAGGACAGCTTTTTTTGTCCCTGTCTGATGTTGGAAGTTACTGACCAAGCCTTCAGAGTGAGACGAGGGTGGCACTACTACAGCAAGGTGGAAAGTACGTAGATGGGTGTGTAGCACATCTGACTTTCATCTAGAGTTCATGTCCTGTTAAAGACCTGCAGTTAGCCTTTTTGTTAACCTTAACGATCATCTGTCCACCCACTCACCCTTACCCACTCTAGGACACATATTACAGAATGTGACAGTATCTCCAATATAAAACAAAAGAAAATGTTTCCATTGAAATTATCCCGATGCTTTGCAGGACTGTCCATTAACAACATACTTGTCCATTCACTTCCTGTTTCACAACCAGTTTGACTGTCCAACTGCTCATATTCCTTACCCTTTAAGACTTCGGTGTCACCATGTTCCCACATCTCAGCATCAGCTCTCACAGTACTTTGTTCAGGTGTATTTGTGCCTGTCATGACAAACATGTTTCCAAAGGCCTTCACCTTCCCATTTCTAACTAATCAATAATCAGCCACAAAGTAGAATGGTGCGACACAATGAAACACGACGGAGCAAAGCAAAGGTGATGGTCTGACTTGACCTGACATTTACCAGGATACATTAACAGGATATTTTGGTTGTGATCACAGTTTGTACGAGTGAAGCGTTCATCTGATTGTTTACACTGTTAACTGATGCTTGCTCTGTGCACCTGCCATTATGATGGTAAATGTCAAGCTTGTGTAACTCACTCAACTTCCCTGTAGCTCATGACTATACTGCGCTCGCCTTCTACAGCCCAATAAGTCCCCCAGTTGTCTCGGAGCTTTTAACCTCCAGCAGTGATAAAAATGGAATTAGTCAGCGTGCTCTTTAGCTGTCTCACATCGGCTCCAGACATCGATTTCTGACAACTTCCCAAAAACCAGTGCATCATTTCCACCTCCCAAAACAGAGCTGAGGCGGTTTGGGCAAATGCGAGGCGGTAATTGGCCAAAATGCTGCGGTTGAGGGATCGATGCTCGCCAACAAGATACAGATGACACTCACACAAAGATGAAAACTAGACAAAATTTGAAGGAGATCATTTAAAAAGAGGAAAACACCACCTGCGCCAGATGAACTGCAGAATACACAAGAGATGCATCATTATCATCAGCAACACACAACTGCAATCATTCAGCCACACACACACAGTGTCACATAATCTAGTCGCAACTCACAAACATGCATACACACAGATTCGTCTGAATAAATCGAAAGCCATTCACTCCTATTTTGGCTTTCTCTCTCGTAGCATCACCTCTTCCTCAATAACTCTTACACTCAAACATCAGCCACAGCCCCACAATTTTTCTGCCTCTCTGACTCAAACACATGCACACTGATGCGCCAATCAGCACTGTAATAACCCCTCATCTTAAGGGCATTTATATAGAGCCTGATTACATGTGAAAAATTTACATTTTTTAAATCACAAAGTTGGGCTGCAACACAGAAAAGCATCCAAGTGAGATTCAAATGTTTTATCCTGCTAATTATTCAAATTCTGGAGCCACAAAAAAAGACACTTTTTTTTAAACAGAATAAAAAAAAAATCAGCCTTGAATTACAAACTGATTCACAAACAGCATCAACAAGAGAAAAATGTGATTGTGTTTCCCTGATGTATCCGAGAACAGCAACAAATGTGCAGTTCAATGTCATTTTTCTGGACTTGCGGGTATCAAACTTGACTTTTTCAACCAGCTGTTATTCATTGCCGGCCATACAAATTTCACATGGCTCATTTTGTTGTGGGAAAATGAAGGACAAACTCTGTGAGTCAGGGCGCTGTCAGCTTTAACTTTTAACCCGCTGACAGATGACTGACATGAGCTCTCCTTTGCTGCAACATCAACATCAACTCTTCCCTGTATCTCATATAAATGTGCTACTTGGTAACCTGTCCTCACATTTGATTCATGTTTTGAAACCAGAGAGACATGAAAGCTGTTTGGAAAGACTGAAATCAGTGAATCGGTTTTAGGGTGTGAGTCATGCTTAACTTCAGTAAACGTCCACAAAGTTCAAAACCAAGATGTGACAAGCTCTCATAATACAGAACTTGTTAATAGACTCAGCTGCTTCCTGGTATTTTTTTTTGACTACTATGAAAATGCTTGGATTAACTGGCAGCTACGTGACTGTTAAAAAAACATTCAGATCTTTTGTAGTGGGGTTGTATGAGGTAACTATCTATAGTCTGTGAATTACCAATCAACCCAGTCTCACTTCAAAGTCATCAAAACCTGGTGTTTGGGCAGTGACTTGTGGCATCAGACACTGATGAAAAAAGCCATCCTTTAATGTCGGCATGATACACAGCCGGTCGCTGCTATAGTTTAGCATTTTCAGCTGCCAAAACTTTAAATAGTTTAAGGAAACAATCAAAAGCAGCTGACAAATGTGATTTTCACTGAGGGCTTGCCTCAGGAAATTAGAAAAATCTTATTTTCCAGCATAATAACAAAAATGAGGACTTACTGTTTCCTGACAGTTTAATGTGCTGATGGACCAAGAATAGCTGAGCCCATTTCCGACTGGCACAACTCATCTGTACTCCCGAGATGCCTGCCTGAACGTAATGCTACGACCCTTTCTTCCTGAATGGGGCAGTTAATGATGCGTGACCAACGGTGTTGGCAGGGAAGGACAATAAGCGTCCACTAACCTTCTAGACGCTAAATACACCAGAGAGGGTTCAGAATAGAAAAGGACCTCAGAGTCATGTGTGTGTGTCTTAGTGTGAAATACACCTTGTGATGGAAGTCACTAAAGTCTAGGACGTCCACTCGGTGTGGTTATGTAAGGATGACATCACATCTAGTGTTTTCTTTTCAGATTCAAGTAAAGCCAAGCTTGTGATGACATCACAAGATTCTTTGATTTCTCTTTTCTGATATTCATAGTACACGTAGAAAATATGAGCAACAGTCCAGGCTGTGAGGTATCCTTGTTTGATCATTTAGTTCAGAATTTGATTTAATTTGATTTATCTGACATATCAAAACATCATATTTAAGGCGGATTGGAGGTAGCAACAGAGCCAAAACAGCGTCAGTGTAAAAGGGACAGTCGGCAGGACAGAACCAAGGATGGGACAGGTGTGATGTTTTGACTATGTGCTATGTGTGTGACCCAATCTTGGGGGATTTTAAAGGCAGCTGATAGCATTTGCAGCTTACCCTAAGAGGAGCAGCAGATGAAAATGCCTGCAACCTGGGGAGACAATGAGGTCCAGGAGCTCCATCCCACATTACCCCTATTTTATTGGCAATACATGACCTCACAAAGGGTAACCAATCAAAGGCTAAAAATGGTCTAAAGTAACAATCACCATTGACTGACTCAACACAATCACAGTTACTCATTTACATTTGGGAAGACAAGAGTCTTTTTTGCACTTGACCATTTTAATTAACAGAAAGCAGCTTTCATTTTTGTATTTAACTCAGACAAAAATTACTTTTGTATCCTCTGAAAACTAAAAAGAAATAAAGATAAACTGACAGTAAAAATACCAACATAGCAACCATCACATTGCTCAGCCCAAAGCCTATGTTAGAACAGATTTCAGCTTCAAAACATGTTGGTTTGAAGCAGGAAAAGCTGATGACGAAGCAGTTTCAACATCCACATTGTGATGTATCAAATCCTTATTATGCACTCCAGCTGGATCTAATCATATGTAATTAATTGATCTCTCATTAACCTGCGTACTCCGCTCAGCTGTCAAAATGTTACTTGTACCTGTTTGCTATACAATTACCTGTAATTGACACCCTGTGTTGGCTGTAACAAACACCTGTGGAGGAAGACATGCTGCTCTCTATAAATAGTGGTCCCTCAAAGAGGTCAGTAAAGGTCACAGATTATATCCTTTAACAGGAAGGAAATAATGAGGCTCAGGCTCTTTCCTCTACACCTTGTGTCTAACCCTCCGTCTCACCAAACAGATACGAGCGAGTCTCAGTAATAACTTCAGCCAGAGGTGAAAGAAACAGGCAACACATTTCTCCTTCTCGCAGAGCCAGTGTATAATTTCTTGTGTGATTCAAACTCAAATTAGTGACAAACAGCGTGAGGCATCAAACTGCTGTTAGTGTTAATGTGGAATAAGAAGCGCTGTGATCATATGAGGCTAATTGTCTTCATAACTATTTCCCCAGAGGCGCAAGGCGTGATTCTGGCAGCTTCCCACACACACGCACACACACACATTCTGAAGTAGAAGTAACACCCGACAGGCCACTCAACAGGAGTTCTGCTTCATCTAATTACTTAACACGAGTTTCTCTCGTGAAGCATCCATCTCCCCTCCAATTATCGATCATTTATTGACGTCATCCTGATGTCGGCTTTGCCTCTAATGCAGCAGGGGAAATCTGGAAATAGGCAGCACCTGGGATTTGGTACTGAGATGGTGTTAACACATGTGACCCACCAAACCTCCACCCCCGGCTCCATTAGACAAAGACATGCTTCAGAGGTGAGAGTAAATTATAAAAATGACTCAGGCAGACATGATTGACATCTCTTTAAATGGAATTTATTCCAAAGTTTAAAGTTGTATCTTTTCTTTTCAAAAAGAGATCATGTCAGCGTGCTGCTCAATCTCCAACCAACTGGCAGCACATTATGAGTCACAACTGTCAGCTTTCAGTGTGAACTCTCCATGCGTGCTCACCGCTGACACTTTGCTGAATTGAAAGGAGAAGAAATGCTCCTACTGAAAGAATTTTTATGAGTTACATCCGTAAAACTCCAAGATGCAGGAGGAATTATGACAAATTGAAGAGTCTACAGCCACGCTACAGCTCTGTGAGGCTGCACTTAGGTACACAAGTGCTTTGAGCTAAATGCTAATAACTTTCTACAAGCCGAGTATCCTCAACACAGACTGTATAAAAGAAGTGGATGAAGCCAGTGTGAAGTCAGCTATTGGTTAATAGACTTCCACGTTGTAGCTCCAATTTTGGCATTTTGGCCGTCTCCATCTTGTTTTTTAGAGCCAGAGGTGACCATATTTGGATGAGAGGGTGGAACTGTGGAGGAGTGAGGGATGGTGTGACTGAGGACCCAGGGACACTGCCTTAGTAGTGACTTGTAAATCAAGGTAGCTACGCCCTAAAGCAGTGGTTCCCAACTGGTGGGTCGTGGGTCCATTCTGAATGGACAGCAAGTGACTCACAATCATCTCAAGTTTGTAAAAAATACATACATTTGTAGTACAGTGAATTTCAAGCACAGAGTTTTTATTTTAAAGCCATGTTTCCTGTTGTAGAGTGAGAGAATAATGGACAGCTACTTGACAGTGGCAGCAAACTGGCTCGACGACATGGCCAAACACAAGTATGATGCTGAATGTAATAAACTGTGCGGACCTTGAACTAATGACTGAGGAGAAATCTGGACCCCGTGGCTGGACCAGTTGGGAAGCATACCTTGCTTTATCCTCTACTTTACTCTAAATGAGACCGTAATTCACAAAATGCCAACCCAATTGCTGAAAATATGTTTGACTTGCATGTTTCTGCAAAACACTGATACATCACATTACATGTTTGTGATTAAAGTGTGGTAGCTATGGGCACAAAAACCCTAACCCTGACCCCTAACCCTGACAAAAGTCAGCTCGTAAATTACGTCACTGGCCAACATTTTGCTTTGGGGAATGGGCTGCAGCAGTATTTTTATGGTGGATACGTTTGAAACGTCATGTTTGTAGTGAAAGTGCAGTAACTTTAGGCACAAAATACATTTGGTTATGGTTAGGGAAAGATCGTGTTTTGGCTTAAAACAACAAAGTTTGGTGGCTGGAAAAGCAAACATGGGTCAGTGAGAAACACCCAGGTTTGGTGCAACAAACACTGGTGGGACCACCACAATGGCTTGCCAAAAAACAACAACTGTTTCTGTTTACTGGTCTCAAACAGCGGTCTGCAGCTTAGCAGCTGTCTCACTAAAGGGTCGCACCATCCACCATCCCCTCCATCTCTTGATGACATAATCAGCTCATATACTACATTACTTTAGAAACATTGATATGATGTGTATGCACAAATGTAACGTAAATGTACAATGGCAACATTTTCCTTTGGGGAATGGACTGCAGCAGTATTTTGTTGTGGATATGTTAAAACTTAATGTTTGTGGTGAAAGAGCAGTAGCTTTAGGCACAAAGACCATGTGGTTATGGTTAGGAAAAGATTGTGTTTTGGTTGAAAACACCAACATCTGGTGGCAGAAATGCCACTGGAAGATGCCAAGATGTATTGGAAAAAAAATCGGGTTCGGTGCAACAAACACTGGTGGAACCACCACAAAGGTTTGCCAAAAAACAGGTGTTCTTGATTATTGGTCCCAAACTGTGGCCTGCAGTTTAGCAGCTATCTCGCCAAGGTGTCGAGCCATGCACCACCCCCTCCATCTCCTAATGACACAATCAGCTCATATGCTACATTACTTTAAAAATGCTAATATGTATGCACAAATATGATGTATCAATAGCTTGTACAAATGTACAATGCCAACATTTTCTTCTGACAACTGGGCTGACAATAAATATAAAGCAGCGCTGAAGACTTTAAACTACAGATTGAGACCATAAACTCTTTGGAAAATTTTCTAATGCACAGACCCTTCCATAATACATTAATGGTCAGTTATTACTTGCAGTCAAACACAACTGATGGGAATAATAATTTTTATTTTTTAGGTTAATTTTCCATTTCTAGCATTAAGATGAAACTCAAACCCACAGTGGGTAACAATATGTGTAACAGTTGAAGAATTTTTTTAAGTGCAAACCCTTCAAACAATCACAGTACCAGAGCATGATTCAGAGGAAACAGTTATTTACATACTGACAGACTGCCTGGTTTTAACAAAGCGGCACATCAATCTCCTGAAGGCTCCTGGGGAAATTCAAGCTGGTGACGGCAGCAGTTAAACACCAGTTTGGGTTGCTTGGCAACATGTTTTGACTAAGTGTAAATGACTCTGCTTTTGTTTGGTCCCCATCATCACACCGGCAGAGAGATGCTCAGACCAGCCTGGCGATGAGAGTCACACAGCGAACACCACAGAAAGAACACTATTCCTCTTTGCAGAGGGGCTCTCACTGTACACTGAATGTGGAGCCATTATTTTACTTCTGACTGTATGATTGTTGAAGATAATTACAGTGGTTGTCATTGGTATTTATCCTTTTCTCTCCTGTTTTGGTGCTACAGGCAGTTGGACTGTAGAACGTAAACACGACTCCAAAGCTCTCATGTTTGCAGTGCCTCTCAACCAACCTCTCATCTGTTATTTACAACTTCTGATGAATGATAATATCGCAAATGTCATTTTTTTCAACCGATTGCTCTTCAGAAAGAGTTTAATTGCTGCAGCGGTTTAGCAAACACAGTGTAATGACTGGTGTACATGTTTACTTGCCATTCATGTTGGACAGTTGTCTGTTCATTTGTTCACTAAAATTGACATTTAAAAGGCATTCAAGGTCACAGTTTGACATTTGCTGCAACACCTTCAACACATTTTGTCCTTTAAGTTACAAAACAGTAGAGTTAATGGATTTCTAAATGCTAATTTAAAAAACACATTGCCAGTTGCTATATAAGGTAGCATAGAGTGCTAATATCTCACTGCACTACCTGCCTGTGTGACAATAATTCTACAGGAAGTGTTTCACTCATAATGCTTTGACAAACCTGATATCAGGGTCCTTCTATTATTATTGCAAGCTTTACAGTTATTTACTGCTAAACTTGTCTGTAAAATCTGAGCATGCTGTCATTTCAACAAAAACATCACAATTATTGTGTTTCTCTAAAAGGGGTCATTGCTATATTCCCAGGGTCATGTGCTCCCCAGCTCTTTTTAGCACCTAATGGGAACCTGAAAGGATGTTCATCAGCTTTGAATTTACTTAATATGACATGGGTTACTTTATGGGACCCAAAATCATGACTCAGAGAGTTATCAAATACTGGCACAGGTCTTTGTCTAACTATAGTTGCTGTTATGAGAACTATTACTATTATGAGAGCAAATTAATGGAAAACCTAACGAACCAATTACAAAGGGGAAAACAGGAGTACCATAGGGTTACAAAAGAGGGCTAGGGCTAAGTTTAATTCCCATTTCCAAACAAGTTAACGTTGGGAAAAAGGTTAAAGGTCATGTTATGATGGGATATCCATAACAACTGACTATACCATCACATAACAGGTTGGTGGTTAGGAAGGAGTCATAGGAAGGAGCCATAGAAAGAGGGTCTGAAACCTCCTCACACACTCACACGTTTCAATTTTAGCCTTACATTTGAATCTATTTGTGTCTCTTTCTCTGATATGTCTTGACATGCAAGGTATTGGCATGAACACAATAGAGGGTTTAATGTGTTTACAAAATATTAAAAACAGGACTTTCGAAACTAAGGACCCTGGGGACATAGGATCCTGGGAACATAGGAGTCTGGACACACAGGACTCTGGGGAGATAGGACCCTGAGTTAGAACACTGTAAACCTAGGACTGTGGAAATATAGAACCCTAGGTACATAGAACCTTGGGACCACAGGAACGTGGATACATAAGACCCTAAAAACATAGGACCCTGGAAACATAAGACCCTGGGTACATGGGACCGTGGATAGATAGCACCCTGGGAGCTTAGGACCCTAGATACATAAGACCCTGGGTACATGTGAGATTGGGTATGTAGAACCCTGGGTACAGGCAGGATCCTGGAAACAGAGGACCCTGGGAACATCCATCCATCCATTCATTTTCTAACCGCTTATCCTCTTGAGGGTCGCAGGGGGGCTGGAGCCTATCCCAGCTGATACTGGGAGAGACAGGTCGCCAGACTATTGCAGGGCCGACAACAACAACAACAACCATTCACACTCACATTCACACCTACTGACAATTTAGAGTCACCATTTAACCTGCATGTCTTTGGACTGTGGGAGGAAGCCGGAGTACCCGGAGAAAACCCACGCTGACACAGGGAGAACATGCAAACTCTGCACAGAGGGGCTCCCGCACCCAGGATCGAACCAGGAGGCCACGGTGCTATCCACCACACCACCATGCCACCCCCTGGGAACGTGGGACCCTGGAAACACAGGACCCAGAGAACACAGGATCCTGGGATAAAACCCTGGAAACATACAGACTTGAAAACATAGGAAGCATGAGACCCTAGAAATACAGGAATCTGAGAACATATATACACTCCTGCATTAAAACATCTACAGATATCATCCACAGACCTTTTGTCAAAACTTGTAAAACAAACTGTCAAAACAAAATCACTCAACATCTCAAGAATATCCCTCCCACCTCTTTCATCACTTACTGTCTCACTCAACTTAAAACATTACTTCAAACTGTGTGGTAGGCGGAGATGAGCTGAAACACTGTCATTAATCTGAAAGATCCTGGATTTCACGCTGCAGCACAGTGACCTGATTCCACCCTCGCCCTGTTTTTGTCTCATTGCAGACTACAATAAGAGTGATAAATCAAAATAATTGCATGAAATAGTTTTGATATTGTATTCAGAGTAGAACAAATTTGGGTGATATTGAGGGATAACAAACTTTTAAAAAGTTGTGTTTTATGTTTTTGAACTTCATTTTAATGCAGCAGCATTCAGAGTAAACT
This sequence comes from Cephalopholis sonnerati, assembly GCA_019142605.1. Classification (NCBI taxonomy): domain Eukaryota; kingdom Metazoa; phylum Chordata; class Actinopteri; order Perciformes; family Serranidae; genus Cephalopholis; species Cephalopholis sonnerati. The sequence goes on along the minus strand of JAGQAX010000004.1, from coordinate 40,874,035 downwards.
ATGAAATTAAAAACACAGCAGTGTTCGACTGAAGCCAGTGCATTTTAAGTTGATCTCTCTCTCCTGTTGGATGAGGGTATATTTTGGGACTTTGGGAGGTTGCTATGCCCTGGAGTCTCCTGCCTGGGGATGGATGTCCGCTAAAGCTCTTAAAATCCTGGATGAGTGCAATATTGCGTGCGTATATAGCTAAAGGGATTCCCACACTGCATTCACTGAGCTCAGAAAAGTAAGTACATGTACATCAAAGAGTCGGAGACACTGAGAAGGTTAAAAAGGGAACAGGAGACAGAAATGAAAAAAGTCCAGCAGACATAAAAGGTACGCAAGAACAAACAGAGAGATGATGGAGAAGAGGTGGAACGGCGTCTGCAGACTTTGTCCAAATCTCACCTTGGTATGACTGACCCACATTAATCCATCATTCGGTGTCATGACATTTGCTGAGCTCAGACAGGCTTTCAAACTCCATGTTAGTTATGAAGTATGAGGGTCAAACTAATGTGAAAATGTGTCTTTCTCTACATCATTCAGGCCGACTGCCAAAAGTGGCCATCAATTTCCTTTGGACCTCAACATCAATCAATTGTATCTTTTGAGTAAAGGGGACGCGTAAGAATTATACGTCTATTTTTCAGCTCTTGACCTGTTTCACATTCATTCATACCCACACGCTAACCTCCAGTCTGCTGTTGGTCACTGAGCCATCACAGTAAGTGATGTGGTACCTTTTTCAAAGAAACATGCAGGCAAGACTGTAGCCTGGACTACAAACACCTCGAAATAAACAGTGACCTTTAGGTTTTGGCAGGTGTTTTTTTTTGGATTTTGGACAAACCGGACTAGTTTTATCCCCCTGACTGATGTCTTTATACTGAGGGTCACCAACCTGTTTGAGACTGAGCGCTACTTGAAGGGTAGAGAGTAACACGGAGGGCTATTTCTTTATAGTTCTTAATAAAATTGTAGAATATTATGCATTTAATGGTTTGGGTATATTTGACTCTGCCTATGGTTACTGATTACTAACAATGAATCCTCACAGCCATTATATATAATGTGTTACCAAGTGATCAGAGGGAAACACAGAAATGTCAAATGTCAACATTTGGATGTCATAAAATACCACCTTTGTCACATTTTTGTACAATTTTACACTCTAAAGTTCAAGTTCCTAAACTGTTCGTAATGATGTTTCAACAGAAAACGTCTGTAAACACCTGATTGATTTGACAGATGTCAGTTATTTAGAAACTTAGCTATTTCAAGGTACAAAAATTGGACTTTCATTCTGGAATATCTCTGAACTGGTACAGTAATAATTATTGATTTTGTGTCTGTATGAAGTCAGAGACGTCTCGATAGTATCAGTTGTTTTCAGGAACTGACAATATTGAATTGACAATTGTTTTTTTCAACAACCCAAAAATCAAAGGATAAATACGTTTTCCTCACAATTTTCCTCTTGTTAATATAATCCAATTTATTGTATTTCCCTATACTGTATGTTTACACATATATTTGTTAACACCTTATTTTGAAAACCAGATGTAGTCAAATCTGTATCACTTCCACTAAGTCCATTGCTAGAGCTCCCCATCAGCTCTATGGATGAATTAAGAGATGTGGATACATCTTTGGTGGCGGGAACCCCATCATTCCTATAAAAGTTGATCAGTGGTGCATGATGCCAAAGAAGCATTTTCTTCCGCGATATGAAATGACCTGGATGATCAGCGCCGCTTCCACATCACTGGGCTCATAGAGCAGATGAAGGTCTGCACTACAGACCTACTGTACATCTGCTGAGCACAGCTGAGCATGGCAGAGCTGGGCCAAGCGACTACTACCAACTGGCAGCTGGCAACTTCTGCCAGCCCAGCAGCTGACTTCTGGCTTAGCGCTCCGCTAACTTGAATGGGAATGCAATGATGTTATCGTGCCACTCTTCTAGACTTTCCAAATGTTATTGGACTGAACAAATCATGTCCTGATCAAGTTCTGACATTGAAATCAGTCACTTGTGTGTCAAAGCCTTGCACACTTCCTGGGAGCCTGATCAGTTTGATCTGGGCCATCTGAATGCATTTACCATAAATGTCAGTATATGGGGGCACTACAGTTACAGTGCTGGCTGATTTGACCATGGAGATGCAAGTGACGGCTGGCTTGACTGCAGTTATTGTTAGAATGGGCCCAGCAGGCAACCAGGGAACCAGGCGCCTGCGAGCTCCATGTATGCTACCCCCGCTTTAAGCTGAACTAATCACCTCCTGACATCAGGAGAAACAACCATGAGAGTGATATCCATCTTCCTGTCTAACTTTCAATGAAAAATTTTGAACTATTTTCAACTGTTCATCAGAATATTAAGAATTTTTCCTATAATGATAATGTCATATGAGACCTAAACGACTGTACAGGAGGTGCAGTGATCTTCAGATAACATGACAATGCATGATTTCTTGAGCATGGTTCAGTAGTGACAGCCTGTAATGACAGCCTCGTCATTCTATGTTACATGTTACTTGTAAAGCTTACAGACGTGTGGGAATAGCAGAACTTTGGGGAGCTGCACGCAGGACGCTTCACAGACATGACACATCTACTCCCAGCATGCTGCAGCTGAGCTCTGCCACAGTAATCAATGTGTGCTGCTACACCACCTACAGAGACCACACATCCCTGCTGCTGAGACACACAGCCAACGCATGAACTTTTTATGTCTCTGATAAAATAACTCCAGGGGGCGGACTCGATGAAAGAAAAATCTATGTACTATAATGCAGCAGAGTTACCTTTGTTAGCTTATCATCATCCATCTTTGTTGGCTCTGTGTCAGACAGGTTTTTAAGGATACACTTTGTGGTTTTGTTGCATTATGTGTACAAAAAAATAGTTAATTATGACCTATAAAATGACATCTGGGTCTTTGTGCCACCGTTTACACCTCCTGAAAATGACTTATAATCCAACATAGGAAACAATTACCCAGAATGTGGTATGTCCTCAAAAGTTACTTTGCACTTCACAGAAAACAAACGAACAAATAAAGCCATACTGCAGTGCTCCCCAGCCCCAAACACAACAACACAAACAAAGCTCTTCCGGTGAAATACATGATGTTCAAACACACCTCTCCTCAGCACCTGATCTTTGTGAAAACCAGTAAAGATTAATGTGCCGATTTATGAGTAACAATACTTCTGGATTTTCTGGTATATGTTATTTGCACTAAGGTTGTGAAAAGGGAAATCTGTTAAGATGTCTAGGTTACATACTTAATGTGCTCTGCTGAATCTGCTCAGGAAAACATTGACGCTCACAGCAAACTGATATATGTCACGTCTCTGAGCTTCACGAGCATCTTGAGGATCAATCACCACAGCGCCATTAGTGAAAAAAACAGTGTTTAAAACAAGTCCACTGTCTTGTTTGTCGTCTCTGCTGAATGACATTAAGTACAGCAGCTAAAACTGAGTGATTGGGTGCAACACTGCCACAGTCAATAGCATGAAGTTGTTGTGTGCATTCATTTTGTGTGGATAAATACAGAAATACGCACGCTGGCAAAGACAACACAAATCACCTGAACAGAAAAGGAAATGGCAGCTACAACATTGTTACAGTTCGTGTCACGCTAAGAACACTAAATGAAAAACTATGCAGGCTGCCATGTTGCTGTGATGTCGGGTAGTGCGACTGATCCGTTGCACTGTTTTGTGTCGGAAGTTGTATTTTTCCGGTATCATGGATTGCAGCAATAGTAAGAGCTGTTTTTAAATACCTATATAATATGTGCATTTTTGATTTTCAAAAGGAATTCCTTCACTTTCCATTTGGTTGGAACTGTGAGTCAGTGTGTTCCTCAGCAATCTCTCAAAGCCCAGCCTTTTACTAGGGGTGAGAAAATAGGTTTTTATGACTTGGGCATTGACCCCTTAATTGACCCAGGTTGGGAGTGACTTACTGCCCCAAGTGAAGGAGTTCAAGTATCTCAGGGTCTTGTTCACGAGTGAGGGTAGAATGGAGCGTGAGATGGATTGGCAGTTTGGCGTGGCGTCTGCAGTTATGTGGACACAGTGCTGGACTGTCATGGTGAAGAGGGAGCTGAGCCGGAAGGGAAGCTTTTGATTTACTGGTCCATCTACGTCGCAACCCTCACCTATGGTCATGAGCTCTGGGTAGTGACCGAAAGAATGAGATTGCAGATTCAGGCTGCCAAAATGAGTTTCCTCTCAACGGTGGCTAAGCTCAGTCTTACAGATAGGGTAAGGAGCGCAGACATGCTGAGGGAGCTTGGAGTGGAGCCGCTGCCGGATGAGTTGAGTCAGTTGGGTCATGCCTCCTGGGAGCCTCCCTTTAGAGATGTTCCAGGCATGTCCAACTGGTAGGCGGCCCGGGGGCAGACCCAGAACACACTGGAGGGATTACATATCTCGTGCAGCCTGGGGACACCTTGGGGTCCCCCAGGAGGAGCTGGAAAGCATTGCTACGGAGAGGGACGCCTGGAATACTTTGCTCGGCCTGCTGACCCTGCAACCCTGCTTCGGTTAAACGGTTGAAAATAAAAAGGATGGACCCTTAAACATTTGGGCAAATGCTACAAGTTACCTTGGATAAGACACAAATAAAACAAACAACACTATAAGTACAAAGTGACCAGTGCTGTTGCTGCTGTTTCGAATCAACCATGTGAAACTTTCCTCTTCATCTCGTTACCACCACGAAGCAGAATTCTGATTTATAGTCGCAGTTAATTTCATCCAAACACTGACTTTGTTTGTGTCTGATTCACTCCAGCCGCCCCTCCTCGCCTGCTGTCTTTGTTCAAGTGTCACATTTACTGTGTTAATGGGACAAATTAACATTTACACGCATAAACGTGCACACGCCCACGTCCGAGTTCATGCACACACACGCCAAGGCATGAGTCAGTTTTCTGCATAGATGAGCAGCTTCCACACACACATACACATACACAACATATTTGTCTAAGGATATTTGTGAGGATTCATAAATTCATTCATTCATTCATGTCTGAACTTTAACAGACCTCTCGTTGCATAGTATTTTGCCACGGCCCTGCAGCCGTGCAGCAGGCAGGATAATCAAACCACCTTTGGTTTGGTTGTTCTTTTATTATAAATCTCACACAGTTTCTCAAAATATAGTGTTCTGTGTGGAAGAAAAAGATCTATGTTTCGATGTAGAAGTCACTTTTTTGTGTTATTTTATTACAAAAGTTGCTTTGTTTTTTCTTTGTTTTGTTGTTAACTTTCTCCCTCTGTGGTTGACTGGATGTGTCCTCTCTGTTGCTTGGTAACTTGTCTTTGGTAAAAGGCCAGCCGGTGAAGAAGCTGCAGTGTGCTGAGAAAAATACATCCATGTAGCTGATCTAATACAAGCCAAAGAGGTTCAACTTCACACAACTAACAGGAGACATCGTCTGCTGAGAGAGAGCGAGGAAGAACGTGTCTTCATGTTATGTTATTTTGTTTGATTGCTACTGTTTGATACTATTAACCAGAGGTTTGAGAATGCTGAAGCATTTCCCGCTTTGAAACCTGATCAGAGATCCTAAAAAATATCTGGACATGATATCACAAAGCCAACATTTGGCCAGTTGTTAAGAGGAAGATCAAAAACACACAGCAGTGAAATGGGCCAACCAAATATGATGCACCAGTTTTCTTTCCTTTTTTCTCTGCTCAAACGAGACGGACATAGAAAGGGCAGTTGATACCTGCCTTAGCGTTACGTTATCTCTTCAAAATAAACTGATTACTGTGTGTTAGAAGACTTTTTTACCCAGAGTTTGCACTAGAGAGCCGCTACAGAGTCCCCTCTTTATGACACAAAACCAGACAATGGCAGCATCATTGTGCTCCAGTGTGCTAGTAAATCAAAAGAGATGCAATGGACATTTTATGTAATACTACAGTGTCAGCCTCCAGTGTGGCATATAACATACGCATTGGCAGTACTTTATAAACAACAACAATCATTTACCATCTTTGTTATATGGCGGCTGATCTCGTCCTCTGCTTGGAGGGTAAGGAGCTCCCAAATCTCATTGTTTTCCCAACTTGTGGACATTTACGGCCACTGTTCTTTTTCTTTGAGTTAGCTGCTAACTGCTAACAGCTACTTTTTAAATCCCTGTGGTGTTTTGCACACATAACGCATCATCAGATTGTCACACCCATCCTGCCCATAATCCCGTCCTACCAGATGTCCCTTTTACACCACTGTCATTTTGGCAGCTTAAAGGCGAGACAAATCTGCCCCCCAATTCTGTGATCGTACCTCACATTCAGCACAGTGAGGTGGCATAATGGTGCGATATTCCTGTCTTGAACAGGCAGCATATAAAGGGGTCTCGAGATGTATATCAGTGTAGATACAGATTGAATATACAGCACAACGCGTTCATTAGCATGAGAAAAGTAGCGATGAGCAACCTGGTCTCACTCCAAAGACAAGGAAATCTGGCGCTTGGTCAGTGACTTCTGGCGTCAGACATGAACAAAAAAAACATCCCCCTCTTTTCACATTGGCATGACACATGGCTGGTTGCAGTTATTGTTTAATGGTGCCTGGCGGCGTCAGGGGGAAACATTGCAGGACAACAACAAAAGTTAAGGCTGCAGAAGAGTAGGGAGGGTGGGAGGGGTGGTGGATGGGTCCAACAATCACTTTCACCTGGGAAGCCAATGTTAGCTTGATTGCACGATTGTAAAGCAAAACCCTTCTTTTCTTGACTAAACCCAACCATGAGTGTGTGTTGGCGAAACAAAACTATGTGCATTTCTTGCTAAAGGAAAAAAAAAAGTCAATTCCCAATGTTGTACCGACGTAGTATTTTTATTTTGAAAGAGACTGTATGCAAACTTTACATTTCATGTGAAAACAGAAGTGTATTTGAAAACACACAACGCATGTAACAGGCTGAAGTTGACACGGCGTCCCAGAACGTCAACAACCAACGCACCCAGGGTACCATGGATGTTGTATCTGGATGTGGAAAGTCAATGACCAAATGTCGATATGAGACGAGGTCGGAGTGAGAATGTGTTGAGATGAGGTTTAAAATCAATGCTGCATAGAATTGTAATATTTTTGCATTGCAAATTTATATCAATGCACGGATGCCAAGTATCAATTTTTTACATGTATAAATTATTAATATTACAAACACAGTTTAACTTCTGTTAGCCCAATAAATTAATTTATTCAGTCCACTTCATTCAATTTGTTGCAATAAAAGTGAGAACTTTTTCCTTTGGGGACATGATACACAGTTGAAAACAGCTTATTAACAACAATTTATTGCAATATATGTTACCCCAGTGCTCACCATATTGCCACATTGTATCATGACTTAAGCATTGTTATATTATTGTATCCCGGAGTCCCATCCTTCAGGAGGAGGCAAAGAGAGTCTGGCTTATACTGTAAAAGACACATCAGAGCTCCACAGTGTCATATGTTGTCCTTTCTATCTCAACAGAACACCACAAAAAGGGCCAGTACATTTTAGAGCACGTTCAGAATAAGACCTGCTTTTATGTGCATCCCTTGGTAGAGACATGACAAAAGTCCAGAGGCCACCTGCACTTTGCAGCGAGCATCTTTACCTGCTCTGAGCAGGACCAACGTGACAGCAGAGCTGCTCTGCACAGCCTGATCCCTCCTGACACCCCCTCGACTGCAGCTCCCCTCCCACTCAGCCACAGTCGAGCTGACAGCGAGTCACCAAAATACCAAACACACGCAGGCGAGAAACCAACCTGGAGCATGTACGCCAGACAAAAATGCCACTTTGCTGGCTCAAAGCCTCGTCGTGAGGAAAACACAGAGCAGAATGTGAAACTGGCGAGATGGAAGCAGAAACAGCCGTCCTCATTTAGAGCTGGCATGTTTGATTATTAATGAGCCAAGATCAGGAGAGACACGGTTTTTCATCTGCGTCTGTGTAGAGACGCTGTGACACAACATAACGTGCGAGATCTTTCACTTTTATGTATAAAAAAGGAGATCAATGTTTGTAACTGCATTAATGTCTGTGTGTGTGTGTGTGTGTGTGTGTGTGTGTGTGTGTGTGTGTGTGTGTGTGTGTGTCTGTGTGTGTACTCAGACTGTTTTTTTTTTTTTCATTTTTTTGTCTCATTCATTTCTTTCATGGTTATTTGGCCAAGTCTGCTTCAGTCCCTCTATTGGACTTTCTAATGAGCTCCTGTGATTATCCAATTCATGAATAACATACATAAAATGATCAGATGAACTATTACATTTGCATAAACTGAATTTATTTTCACATAAATGGAACTAAAGGGTGTGACAACATTTTGCACCCCTCTTTATATGATGCAGTGCCACTCGCTACCCACACAGAACGCTGATGTTGGCCAGTTCTGTGAAATTCTGGATGATATCCAAGACATTATTTACTGTTTAATATGTACATTTTAAATTACCTGCATTCGTATGCTACAGTTTGGTTAAGGGATTCTTATGGGCAAGGCAACTCAAACTTTATCAGTGTTAGGCAAAGTTTGTGATAGTTTATAAACCAAATTCAACATAAATAAATTATGTGTTTAAACAATATAATGAATTTATACATTATACATAAGAATAAATAAGAAAATCAACAGTAGGTCTGACATGCAGGGTAAGAGCAGGGCTGTACTGGCCCTGAATTTTGGCACTGGGCATAAATTCTGAGCTGCAGAATTGCCCATAATGTATATATCTGAGATAACTATGACTGCTCAACCATGCATTACAGGGTGGTGGCATGTTATGTGTCAAAACTACATTCTGGCACCATAGAAACAACACCAATGGAAAGTCAAATATGATCCTTTCTTGTGGTGGACACAAAACCCCTGGACAGCGTGACACAATAAATACAGAGGTTGAAATCCTGGTGCGTGTCATTAAGACGTTAAAGGGTACCTTTGGGGTTGGTATCACAAGCTAAGGGGTGTGATGAAGCAGCAGTATTTGATGCCCTGGGAATAAAAAGGGGCAGGCTGAGAGAGGTCAAACAAAATCAGGACTTTTAGTCAGGAGTCTGCTGTTTGTGTCCCATGTGGGAAACCAAAAGTCAGCACTGAGTTATGTACTTTATGTAACTATGTCTCGTTACATGACTTGGTTGTGTCATGTCAGTAGTCATGTTTCCATCCGAATGTCTCAAAATTTTGGAGCGAATTTAGTGAAAATGCGCAAAAAGAAAATGCGACTTTATGCCCGTTTCCATTTGTTATTATTTTGCGATTATTGAGAGGAGAGTGCGCCATGAGATGACGTCATCAGAGAGCGTCTCTCTGCCACAAAACAAACAACACACTCGGCTGACAGTCAACAACCGATCATGGACAGATTCCTGATCGACCTGTCGGCGTTTGGAAGAACTCTGGTCACCATTTTGTCAGCATTCACCGCGTACCGAGCCATCCTGAAGAAGAGACGACAAGGAAGAATTTTAATGTTAAGAGTACTGTCGGAAATAGCTGGAAGGAGACCACTGCATACCACCAACGTATACGTGTGACGTGATATCCAGCCCAGACGTGTGACATGGTATGTGGTCCAGTCATCGTTTATCCACAAAACCTGTTTCCATAGCAAAAAGTCGTACTTTCCTTTTATCGATACGCAGACAAATCCACCCCCTCCAAGTGTAAAAACTTTTTGGCGAATTTTCGGCCCTTTTTCGAATTTCTAGCGTTTCCATTAATGTTTGTTTTCGCTATTTTTGAAAATTCGAATAAGAATAGGTGGATGGAAACCCTATTTGTAACCAAAGCAATGATCTTTTGCTAGACGTCACGCCGTACCTTTTTCCCTTGACCTAACCAAACTGTGACCTTATCACGGCATTAACGTTGACCACATGTTTAAAACTGCAACAGTGTGTAACTGACTTCCTATTGGCGTTGTTTCCACTGTGTTGCCACATAAATTTCAGATATTACATGCCACCATAATGGTGTGTTAAGAGGTCGTGGTTATCTCACCCATTTCTGTGACTTCAGGTTGATCATTTGTAGCACATGAATGCAACCCTATTAAATCCTGAATGACTGAAAACTCATGTAATGCTCCTGGAAGTGTTCTGTTGCAGTAAACTCCACAGCCATCTGCTCTGTGTGAATTCAGACAATCAAACCTATTAATCATTTTAAGGACGTGTCATGCAAACTAATGTCTGAGCTTTAGCAGCTCACATCTCTTATTTTGTAGGAACACTGATCAGACCACATCATGAGACAGCAGGACCCCGCAGGACCTCAGCGTCTTGCTGAAGGGCACTTCAGCAGATTCTTATAAGAGTGTCCTCCAGTTGAAGGACAGCCAGCCCACTCACCATGCCGCCAATGTTAAACAGATCTGGAAGAATTACTCTTAATTTGAGGTCAATAACTGAGCTGCTCTTTCCATGACAGAAGAGACAAAATTTGCCTTTCAGATTCGTCGCTTTAAAAAAGTGACACGTACTGTTGCAAAGTGCTTTCAGGCAAAGGGCATGAAAATATAACTCTGAGACAAATTACTGTGCGTCCTTTTGAGACCTTTGCTATAAATAAGGAGAGTTTAATACAGTGTTTTGGAAGTTTACCAAATCACAAAGTTTGTGTTTCTATTCAGGCACACTGCTGATTGGTTCTCACCCACATCCTGATTCACATCCACACACACTCTCACTGAGGTCAAAGACGCTGTGCAGATTCAGGACTTAACATCTGAACAAAAGTCAAATCTGCTGCACATTTCAGTAATTGCCAAAATTCTGCTTACATACACAAGGCTGTTTTCCACTTCCACAGGTAACCAAAAATGTTGATGCTCCCTGTTTAACCTTGTGAAGTTATAATCCATCACACACCATTGCACAGTGCAGTGTTAGTGATGAGAGTCTGCTGATTGATACCACAGAGTTCGAATCTGTCATGGTATGAGTAGTTTTCTTGTTGAGCTATGTAAATCTGTTTTTCCACGCTGTAATAAACATGAATCTTTTCCTGTTCAAGTAAAATTCAAAATATGAGTGTATAAAAACAGTTTTTACTTCTAAAATTAAATCTTTGTTGATTCTCGACCGACATAAACACACTGTTATTTTGCCTTTTACATCTCAAATTATCCAAAATCTCTGACTCTGCCCACGAACAGCAAAACTCATCTGTTTAAATGATGTGCCGGGCACTGAGTAGCTGGTAGAGTGGGCGCCCAATTCATGCTAACATTGTCCTATCAGATTCGTCATTTTGTTATGCAGCCAGAAGGAGCCTTTCACAGTGTTATGATAAGCAGCATGTTGGCCTGACGGCACCTGTTGCTGCAGTGTAATACACAGATGGGTGCAGTAGTTCATAAGATTGCTGGGGGACACCTAGGCAGTATGCTATGCCACAGGATGGTACTAGTTTGATATGCTGCCAATAATGATGTAATATAAAGACCTGAAAAGTGTTGGTGAAGACTCTCAGTCATCCAGGTCATGGTAATATTAAGTGCAACATCATAGCCAACGTCAGTTCTGGAACAAACGAAGACTCTTGGATGAGAGGTGACTTGAGCCATTCCAGCGGCCTACGATATAGCACCTAAGACGACCTGAAAAGTCCCTATAGGGCAGGCAGGAGGGCTGGTGGATGGGTCCAACAAACCCTGGACTTTCACCCAGTAGCCCAGTGTTTGTGTCCCTAAACCATGATGGTTTTTTTTTGGTTTTGTTGACGTCCTGGCATTGGTAACAGCGCCTGGAACTTCAACAGCAGATGCAGCAGGATACCTAGAGCGTAATGTGTCGACATGAAAGTCCACTGACATAGAGGTGATATGTTGCAACCTGGGATGACAACGTTTGTGTGCTTCTTTCAGAATAAAGTGACAGTTTCAGCAAATAAACAAATTTATTTTCATTAAAGTTACCAACTGGAGCTTTAACCAAGCGTATTTTGCTCTGTAAACCTAACCAAGTGTTTTTCTTTTCTTAAACCTGACCAAACTGCTATTGTTTCATAACGTTAATCAGGTTAACGGTGTGCTTGAACTGCGACCATTTGTAACAGAGCTTGGATTGGAATTGTTTTTGTGTTTCAGTGAATGTAGAGATAGAGAGAGAGAGAACCCAGCTCGAGTTCTTCAACAACAGAGAAGGAAGCAAAAGTCAAGGTATTAGTCTCCTACAACACCTCAAAGAGATTAAATGAAAAGAAAGCAAGTACGCCAGAGTGTAACTAAAGAATAAAATGAGGGCTAAGGACAGACTTCTGAATACCGTTGTCAGTCTACAGTGCAGCATGGAAGACAGACCAGACAAGCAGCAAGTGTTAAGAAGCTACAAACAGTCAAGTGTTTTAACCAATGATACAGTCAGCAGCATCATGTGATCAGAGAGGACCTGGTTTTCAATCAACTATGGCGCCTGTCTACAGTTTCATCACGCTTCATGTAATAAAAGAGCAGGTGTCCTTTTTCTGAATGGGATGTCAACAGGAAACACTACACCTACTTTCACAGCTCTGTCTCTCCACTGCAGGCTTGTGAACTGCATCCAAATCACTGTGTTACAGGGAAGGTAGACGGGTTTGATTTGACACAGCTGCAGGAGAATGTTGAGAAGTAACAGTGATACAAACTGATGAATGAACCACATTTCAATTACTGCTCGGGTTGTTCTGACAGCTGCGGGTATCGCTATGTGCCACATTCTTATCTTTACCGCAAAGCTCATTAACATACTGCGAATTTGATTTTAATGTTGGTGATAGGATCTGGGTGTCACAGGTAGACTGAATACGTCTGTTATATCTACGTGATACTCATCAGCAGGGAGGAAGATGTCTCTTCAGTGTACTCATTTGCTTATCTCCCCGGCAGATAAAAAGTGATAGGAATCACGAAACTCGCTACCTCCAACACACACACGCAACTAAAATGCTGCACTCAGGTCAGGTGAGGTAACTTCATTTGTACCTGTAGGTAGATTTGTTTTTCAGTAGATGAGGCAGCTGCACATTTCACAAACAACAGACAGGCATGATAAAAGTACTCGAGGCTCCACTAATCACCAAACCACTGAATACAATAAATATGGCTGCTGGAACAGAGATGTTCCTCGGGCTGGGACACATGCCATGTCGGTTGCTGGGTGCTACAGTTGCCTGTTCTGTGCCAAGTTTCAAGGGTGCAGAGACAGGTTGAGCCAACTTACCCCAAGTTGTGAGCAGATTTTTTTCCAGGTGTTGTTCCAAAATATTTTCCCTATGACAGATGTAAAGCTTTGGGTAACCCTGCATTAAATGATCAACTTCTCTTCCATATTTACCACAGACTGATTTTTACAGCACATAGAATTGATACCTGCTGACTGTGATTAGTTGTTCCTTGTCACATGACATGCAGCACACACTGCTGCATTCAGAAGCTTTCTATGTTGAAATCTATGTTTATGTCAGCATGTAGCCGTCGCACCCTGAAAAATAGGCGCACCACCTGCGTGCCATGATGACATCATTCTCGCCTTTGAGTGCACTTTCTGCACATCTACATTGACTACAATGAATTTTGTTGGATATGACCACGTTGTTGTCAATGCAGATGAACATATTTTTTGGCACAAAAACACGTCTGCCTTGTTGTATATGTTCTGAATTTGGCACTGTAAATGCAAGTAAGTTTGACCTTGTAACCCTGGATGTCCACTGGATCCGTCATGTGAGCGATTCAGCCACGGCACAGGTGCCGGAGCTAATCGCGGCCATTCAGGTCAATGTAAGCTGCTCCACCAGAAGCGGCGCGGCACGTCCTAGCTGCGTCCCAGAAGCGGCTCGGCGGTCCGCTCTGCTAAAAATACACACCGAGTCTATTTTTTGACAGACGCCACGCCACGACACGTCAATTTCCACAGACCGAATGAGTCAAACAGGAAGTCAGGTGCAGAAAAGACGAGAGTATCCGGTCAATTTTCAAAATAAAAACACCCATGAAAACCCCAGAGCGTATTTCACATCGTTACAACAACATGACGTCAAAGTTTGTGGCTCCCGGCAGGTAGAGAAATCTTTTCTTTGTTTGTTGATGTCTTTATACCTCCAGTGTTTCCGCAAATTATCGCGTGACATCATGATCTCGCGATCCGTTAATTCCGGCTGCTCTCATGCGCGCCGCTATAGATACGCTTCCAGCGGACATTGACGCGTGGCACAGGACGGAGCGAGTCTGTAAGTCAGAGTGTCTCATGAGGGCTGGATGAGGATGGATGGAAAACACTAAAAGGAGCTATGCTTTCTATTTTAACACCAATACATCATTTGAGAACATTAATTTCTGAGAAAATCAAGCAACATGTCATTAAAAAGTGGATAATGAGTATGTTTTAGTTAAAAGAGAAAATTGAAAAGATGTCTTTCTTCCCAAATCATTATTAAGAAGAAGATATACTTAATTAATCCCCCGGGGGAAATTCAATTTGTTCACTCTGTTGTCATATACACACAGGCCTGAAATACACACATGCACAAACAGGACCTACACATGCATTAAATAGAGAGATGTCAGAGCAAGAAGGCTGCCTTGGACAGGCGCCTTGAGCAGTTGGGGATTTGGTGCAGAGCTCTAGGGCACCAGGAGACGAACTGGCACATCTCTAACTACCAGTCTGCACTCCATATTTGTTCCGGACAAGGGCTTCCACCTGCAACTCTCTGGTTCCTGACCCACGTCCCTATATGGACTGAGGTACTGAGATACATTAATCATTTACTGAATCCTTTCCACACACAAAGCTGAATGTTTTGACAAGCGTATTACTGCCTTAATTTGATATCTAGACCTAAAATGTCTCTTTTAGACTCAATTTGTGTGCATCTGGACCCATTTGTTTCATAACATGTATTCATGTTGAAGCTTTAGTCCATGTCATGTACAGGTGAGGTTCAGCCCAAGCCAGAAAAGATCAAGGGAAAGCTTTTCAGAATAAATGCTCTGCTCCATGTTCCAGTCAAACTGTCAGTCTGCTGCAGTTACATATCAAATAATAATCACAGCTGGTGTGGACACTCCGTGCTCAGTGGGATGTAACATTTCTGCAAACAGAGCTTTAGAGTGCCTCTCCAGCCTCGATGCTGCATTTTAAATTGTTACCATGTTGGACTCGAATGAAAGTCTGTTGAACTGGTTTACAGAACACAACAGGAAGAGGATGCTGTGATTCCAGATCAAACTGGACAGCAGCTTTGTGGTAATTCCAAACAGAAGATGGTTTTGGAAAAATCCTCTACAGTCCCAAAAGCATTTAACTGTTGAGACACCACAAACTGAACAAGGCCAATTATTACTTGTTATAGTCTCAATTTTTTTCCTAGTAAGGCAACATTTGTAAGACTCTCCCAGAGCCTAAAGAACATTTTTATTTGACATTATTCTATGTATCCAGTGGATGAAACTACAGGGAAGAACAGCAAAGCACACGAGAAGCAAGCAACACAACATGGGAAAATAATGGCCTTTTTGCTGGGTGAGCCATTGTCATTCAAATGAATAGGCACCATCTTGCCCAGTATCCATTTTTCATGCTACACTCGTGCATCTCCAGCTTGTTTATCTACTTCAGAGAGGCCAAAGAGAAAGTAAGGGCTGCAATTAAACCTTATTTCTTAACATTTTTTGTCTTATTAAACAAATGTATCCCTAATTTCAGCGTTGCATTTAACAGAGGAACGAGGAACCTTTAAGTTGTGTCCATTTGAAGAAACAAAACTAACAGCATCACTGGCAGGAACTAGAGGAGCTGCTTTTCTTTAAATTTTATCAGCCCAGTTGCTAGAGGAAAATGTTGGCATTGTGTGTTTTTACAAACTACAAATACACGGTTAAATTTGTCATATACATATGTTGTTTAATAACAACATTTCTAAAGTGACATAGTGGAAGCAGACTTTGGAGGGGTGGTGGAGGAGATGGTGGATGGCAAACACCTGCCAAGCTGCAGACCACCATTCGAGCTTAGCAAACAACAAAACACATTGTTTTAAGGGAGTCATTGCTGAGTTTCTTGCAGCTTTTCAGCCCCCAAACATGGTCGTTTTTTTAAGTGACCTGTAGCTGTTTTTTTTAGCGAGGATAGTAGCACGAAAGTGGTTGTTTTTTACTGAGATATTGCTGCTTTTTCTGCTGGGACTGTGCCTCTAAATAGTTTTGTGTGCCTAAACCGAGTGTTTCCACATATTGGCTACATAATAACATGCAAATGGAATTTATCCATGGTTTGCAGAAACGTACAATGTCAATGTTCTTCTGGTGATTGCGTTGGTTTTAATATTTCTATAATGCTTATTTTACACAAACATGTTTTGGTGATTTACCTGATGACTTTTTAGAGTCTTTGTTTAATTAAAATTCACTTAGTGTCACTGTTTTGTTTCTGGTCAGGGTTGTGGTGTATTGGCCAGCCAGTAAATCAAAGCTCCGTCTGACGCAAAGATCCTGTCGAGAAAAAGTCTAACTAAGTACGTGGAAGCTATTTCTTTACATATTTAGTTTGCATCTCCTGCGTGTATCCTGCAGCTGTAAACTCTCTCTCCTGGTCTAACCTGTTCCACACAGAGAAGCAGGGGCTGCAGCTTTAATCAGCGGAGTGGAGACACGGAGACTAAAACCACAACAGAGGAACCCAAAGCAAACAGCAGTGTTTCCCTGTTTTCCTCCACATCATTAAAATTCACTCTCAACTGCGACTGCACGGCTGTCCTCTGTGTGTGTGTGTGTGTGTGTGTGTGTGTGGGTGGATGAGAGTCTGTGTGTTTGTAGAGATACCATAATGTGGCTGTGTATCTGGGTGTCTCAAAAAATATATATTCACAGTGGAAGTCTGTGCTCGAGTGTGTGTGTGTCAATGAGATCATAAACACTCTGCAGCAGTCCCTAGCATGTGTGTATCAAAGAGAACAACTCTGTGTGAAAACACAGGGCAGACTTGAGCTCAGAGTCACTTGTCAGCACAAGTTAGCTAATTGTTCTGCACTTCGACATGAAACATGACATATTTGTTCCAGTGGAGAAGCTGGCAAACAAACTTTCTTCTAACCCCTCTTTTATGTTTTATTTATTTTTCCTCATCTGTATGTTAAAACCAACCCAATCGCTGGAATACATGTTGGCATTGTACGTTTCTGCAAACCACAGTTACAACAACTCCATTGTTAACATACCATTAGGGCAAAAAAAACTTTGGTTATTGTTAGGAAAAGATCATGTTTTGGCTTAAAATACCCAGTTTTGATGCTAAATTTATGGCTGTAAATGCCACCAATGTCATGCTAAAAGCACCCAGTTTTGATGGTACAATTGCCGCTGGAAATGTCAATGTCCCACTAGAGAGATCTGTTTTCGGGGCACCATTAAAGTTGAAAATGCTGCCAATGTTGCACTACAAAGACCCAATTTTGGTGGCACAATTGCGGCTCTAAATGCCACTGATGTCCTGGTGAAGAGACCACGTTTTGGTGCCACAATCATGGCTAGAAATGCCACCAATGTCCTGCAAGAAAGACCCTTTTTTTGGCACAATTGCAGCTTGAAATGCGTCTGATGTTGCGCTAAAGAGACCCTGTTTCAGTGGCACAATCATGTCTGGAAATGTCAATGAAGTCCTGTGAAAAATGCTTGGTTTTAGTGGCACAATTGCTGCAGGAAATGCTGCTGTTGTCCAGCTACAGAGACCCCATTTTGGTGAAACAATCATAACTGGAAATGATGCCAGGGTCTGATTTTGGTGGCACAATTGCAGTTAGAAATTTTGCTGATGTCCTGCTAAAGAGACTCTGTGTTGGTGACACAATCACAGCTAGAAATGCTGATGAAGTCCTGCTAAAAACATCCGGTTTTGGTGGCACATTTGCTGCTGGAAATGTGGCCACTGTCATGCTAAAAACACCCGTTTTAGTGCCACTAATACAGTTGTAAATGCTGCCAATGTCTCACCTGTATTGGTGGCACAATTACAAGTGAAAATGCACCTGATGTCTGGCTAGAAAAACATCTGGTTGTGTTGACACCATCAGGGCTTGAAATGCCGCCAATGTTGTACTAAAAACAGCTGGTTTTGTTTTTTCATGCCATAAAAATAAATAAAGTCAGCTCATATACGTGTAATTAGAACTATGTCACTTTAGAAATACTGACAAGCATAAAATGCACAAATGTAACACATCTGTTGTTTGCAGAAGTGTACGTTGCCAACATTTTCTTCTGGTAACTTAGCTGCTAAAACAATACAACTCAAGTTAAATTCTTCTTTGCATCCAAAGCTGGAGTAACATTTTGGGAAGGTAGCTACTGAAGCCTTCATTTATCCTGCTTTTTCCTGTATTAGTGCTGCAGAATGAACATTCAGCTTTCCTGAGTGATGAATGAAAGGAGAGTTTTTGTGCTTGGTGAGAGATGAGAGCAGAGAAATGAAGATTAAGATATTATGCACAACCACTCACACTTTATTCAGAGAGTCAGTGTGAAACGGCTACCTGTGCAGAACACTGTGTACTGAGGATATAAATTTGTAAAAGGGCAGTGTGTTCTACAACAGAAACAGTTTTTTCAGAGCCTGTTTGATATGGTAACCAAATTGTCTCTGTCAGCAAACTGAAGAATACAGTCAGGCTAATATTTACAATGTCTTGTCGGTTTTCAAATGCTTTATGCACTTTCTGTTTGTTTTCAGTCTTGACTTTGCATTTTACATCTGGCAACAAGGAGAATTCTCTCAAGGACGATATCACTGAATTAAAAATGAATACAAAATGAGAGCCCCGGGCATTTTTACCTCATCTCCTCATTCTCATCCTCCAGACAGCTATTTATAGAGATTCATACCTTACAACTAACTGACTATATCACAATGTTATCTCTTGTGAATCTGCTGCTCAAAGACCAATCACACGCTCTCACACACCGATGGAACAGCCATCAGGAGCAATTTGGGGTTCCGTATCTTGCCCAGGGATACTTCAACATGCAAGCTGGAGGAGCTGGGGATCAAACTCTGGATCTTTGGACTGTCTGTCCTTATCAATTGGTTAAAAACACTACAGACCATCTTGAGATGCGATCACACCCCGACACCACAGCAGTGTGAATGGTGTAGTGGGACAGATGACATGAGAAGTGACTTAGATGAAACTGAACTGTACCACAATAATTCAATATGCCCTTGATTGTGCTGAATCAGCAGGCAGGAATCATTAATTGAAACTGGGAAACAGTGATCTGTGACTTAAAACAAATGCGGGCAAGGGGGAGAAAGTGGGGTGACCACACTCATCTTCAAAGTCAGCCTGCAATATGATCTCAACTCCACACCTGTAAACCTTCGTGACTGCATCTTGGACAGTTAAGACGCTATCATATTTACAAGAATCCGTCCACAGAGAGACAGATGGACATATAACGATCTGGCAGAGTTCTTAAAACCGCTTCAGGGAAGCTTCCTGTTACATTAGACTTCTTCAGGACCACATTTTGCCATAATCAATCCCTCTATCCTTTTTCATCCGTTTATCTGGGGCCAGGTTGCGGGGGCAGCGGGCCAAGCATGGCACCCCAGACGTCCCTCTCCCCAGCAACACTTTCAAGCTCCTCCTCGGGGCCCCCAAAGTGTTGGCAGGCCAGATGAGATATGTAACTCCTCCAGTGTGTTCTGGGACTGCCACAGGACCTCCTACCAATGGGATGTGCCCGGAACATCTCTAACTGGAGGCACCCAGAAGGATCCTGATCAGATGCCCAAACCACCTCAACTGACCCCTTTTGATGCAATGAAGCAGCTCTACTCTGAGCTCCCTCTGAATGTCCGAAGCTCCTTACCCTTTCTCTAAGGCTGAGCCCATGCACTAACACACACACAAGGTGTGTGAACACAACACCAGCCACGCTGTGACATCTAGTAAGTAATCGGTTCAAAATTATTTCTATCAGCCTTGAGAAAAAAAAGTTATAACTGCCTTGATAAGAACTTTGTCTAAAGTTTGGAACATTAATTAATTCATGCTCCCTGAAAATTACACAATCTTTTCCTCCACAGCCCAACCTACAGTGAGTCTGAAGAGAGTGCCATAAGTGTGTGAAAGAAGAGGCTGGTGGAGGATCTTGCAGCAGGATGTGTGTGTTGTGTCTTTTTTCTGAAAGCAGAGGATCAAAGAGCAGAGGGAGGCACTGGAGGCTGAACCGGCGCACGCCTGGAAGTGCTATCAGTGACAGGTGGGATAAATCATCTTGTCAGGCATGAATGGAAACCGGTTGGAAACACTGTATAATGGTGCACTCAACACCACCAACACACACACACACACACACACACACACACACACACACACACACACACACACACACACACACACACACACACACACACTTTCAAACTCCTGCGGACTCCTGTCCATCTGGGAGGAAAACAGACATTGCCTGAGATTTTGACAGCGTCATCCGCATGCTTCAATTCAGATATGATAAAATGAATGGGAACCGAGGCTTTTTTTTCCCTCCTCAGTTCATCGCTTGTGTGTGTGTGTGTGTGTGTGTGTACGCACTCAGCTTCATGCATCAGCAAATGCTTTTTTGTATGAATGGAGGATTTCTTATTGCGATTACGCAACAGTCGCTGAATGAATTATTCAGTCTGTGATGGAAAAAGGTGGTATACTCTGTCGGCTGCCAAGTCGGCACTCTGCTACACAGCCACCAAACGGCAGAAGTAAGGCTTGAATGAAGGGAGAGAAGGAAGTAGAATAGGCGCAGACTGTGCTGCTGTCGCTGCAGTAAAGAAGTAATGTGTCAACGTTAAGTGCAGGTGGGTTGAGGTGATAGAGGATGAATGGATCCCTGAGTGTTATGAAAAGATGCAGGGGTACAGAACAGAGAATAAACACTGCCACACCCTTCATGCTTACTACGAAAAAACAGACTTTAAGTTAAAGAGCTTATTTACTGTCACACAACAGAAGGTGCTGGACAAATCACAAAAGTAGAACATCCATCCATCCATTTTCCATAACCGCTTATTCTCTTGAGGGTTGCAGGGGGGCTGGAGCCTATCCCGGCTGACACTGGGCAAGAGGCAGGGTACACCCTGGATAGGTAGCCCTGCTTCAGAGAGCAGGTTAAACAAACTTTTAGTCTGACCCACAGCTCTGAGTAAATGAATGCTGAGATCGAATCTCTGAGTTTTTGGTTCCAGAACAGCTGATGAGTGTCAGCTCAGTCTACTCTAAGTATGTCCATTCTGAGTTAAGCCCCTGGCACACACTGGACAGGTCATGCTGCAGCTCACTAACAGACGACCACGCAATGTCAATGCAACTCTTACTAAAAGATCTGTACTTCCTTCACCTCTGCATTAGCTTAAAATGATGTGGAGAGCCCCTAATTAAACTTGACTTCTCACCTGAGGAGCAGATCTTTACAGCTATGACTCAAAAGGCAATATCTTTTCAGCCATTGTCTTTATAATGACAGGACTGTGGGTCATTAAGCTCAGGTTATTTCTCAACCTCAACGAGTCTCTCCTCATCCAGTCTTCTTCACACACAAAAGACAGCAACGGCTACAGATGTCTCTTCATACATCAATGGTGAGGAGAGGAGTCGAGTTGCCATAGGAGCAGAGACAAAGAGCTGCTAAAATGCATTTGATCCAGGGGTGGCGTGGCTGTAAATAGGACAGTTGCGTGAAGTGCCACAGGGCAGCGGGACAGTGTCAGTTCGTTGCGTATGGCAACAGGGTAAAAAAAATTAAATTTCCCCTCTGGGATTGAAAAAGTATATCTTCTTCCTCTTCTTCTAGAGAAATGACTGTAAGCTCACAGTCTGATCCAGTGATGATATGGTTGGTGATTTGCACTTGAAAGGACATCAAGGTTTGATATGGACTGAATCAATGAGACTCTGTCAAAGGGAGGAGACAGAAAGAAACTCTGAGGTCCCTGCGAGCAGGTTAGGTTCTCAAAGTCGAAACCACAGTGACTGACTCAAGAGTTTAAGCTGCCTCTCTTTCTGGAACTGAAAAACCAGATTTTCCCTCATCTTAGAATTTTCACTAAACCAGCTATCTGAAACGCAGCCCAGGAGGACATAGTTTACACCCCTTTTTCCATTTCTCAGTACGTCTATTGGATTGTATGGATGATAAGAATGAATAAACAGCTGAATAAACTGACTGAATGAGCAAACAAAAGAATGAATGAGCAAACAATTGACAAATGTACTGTAACAGCACAAGCGAGCAGAGGCGACCTGCTCCCTCCATCTTCCTGTGTGGTTTCATGCTGTCTGGGGCCGAGTGTCCCCGATGAAAGCAATCATCCAGAAAACAGGATCTGTCACAGGACACCTGAGGTGGCGAGGGGAGGAGGGTAAACATCAGAGCGAGGGGGGAAAGCTGATTCAAGGAGCGGAAAGAGGAGCTCGCTGCTATCTGATCGCTCTGAGTCTGACTGACTGCATCATATTGACTTATGGCTCTGACACATGGCCTGTTCCGGGATGGTCGCATTCCACGGTTGCATATAAGTCCCCGAGATGAGCTATTACATTGCAGGATGTGTTCGACGTGTAAAATATAAGTGTTGGTTAAAGATAGCTGCGGTGTGGCACTCCACAGATATTAGCAGTGACATTGTTCTTCCACACAGTGTTAGCCGGTAAAGTTTCAGGGTCTTCTTCAAGGGCAAGTGATGCTTCCCATAATAAGATCTGCTGCTGAAATGTGCAATGTCTGCTTCATTTTTTGCCATCTCACCACTTAGTGGAAGAGCTAAACATTTTCTTAATTAAACATAATCAGCAAATTGTGCTTTTGTCAAAAAAGAGCTTGATTATCGGCTCTTGCTGCTGGTTCCAACATTTAGGCAACCAAAAACACAGCTGGGGACAGAGGCATCATTTGCCTCACAATTATCTCATGCAACAACCATCAAATGCACAAATCCTACATTTAGATTTAAAAACAAGATTCAAAATGGCCGGAAGATTGTGTTTATGTCATCATAATATCTAATCATGAAACTTAAAGCAGTATTGTTAAAGCCCTAACTTAGCATCTTTGGCACAACAGCTCCAAAATCCTCGGTTCCTATATTACACCTGACGCACAGCGCAGCACAACTGTCCTTGCTCGTTTCAGACCAGCCCAGCGGTCATTTTTACAGCCAGCACCAATATTCTGTAAACAGCAAACTTACTTGTGCCCATTTCTATGTCTTAAAATGAGGTGTGGTCAGGGGCATTGTTGACAGATTGCTATTTTTGGGGCAGTAGAGGGCGACTGCGCTATTGGCCAACAAACACCTGGTCTAAAGTCAGAATGGTGCTGTACTTTCCTGCTATTTAAAGGGAGCATGTGCCTATTTGGGTGGGTTCACAACACATGTATCCTCTGCTAGATACACACGCAGGGACGAACATATGTGTTGCATGTGGGTAAAATAATACACCTTTAATGAGGAAAACATTAATGACATTCTCTAAAATGTGAACATAGAGAGCAGATCTGCTGTCCCAGTCCACATCAAGAGAGACGCTGTGCACATTAATGCATGAGGGGCAGCGTAACTTCGTGGTTGTTTCAGAAACTAAAAGTGTAGCTCTGTTTCCTCTGTCAAGTTTACAGTTTTTAGAGCTGCTGCTTCAATGTCCCATGGCATTTGCTGCAGTGACATCACTGCTTTTACTGCATTACTCTCAGTAGCTGAATTCGCCGTGTAAATAACAGTGTGGAATGACACTCTGATTGGTTGGATTCATGTTACACCCAAAACACACCTTTTATTATTTAAGGAACTAAATACATCGCCTTTGCTCCCTGTGCCTTACTTTTCACCCAGATTATGTGCTGTTCAACTAGTCAAAGTGGAGATGGACGCGCCCTAAACGCACTTTTGCCACACACTTTGGAAAATCAGCTATAGATTGTTTAAATGCGATCAAACCTGCGCTGTCAGATAAACTAAATTAGACTACAGCAGACTGTTTCAAAGGTGGAGCAGGTTGTCCCTTAATCACAAGGTTGGCTCCCCACCTTTTATCTGCATGTGAAGTGTCCTTGAGCAAGACACTGAACCCCGAGTTACTCCCAATGGGCAGGACAGCGCCTTGCATGGCAGCTCTGCCACTCTCGGTGTGCAAATGGGTGAGTGACAGACGAATTGTAAAGCGCTTTGTCCGTAAAGGTAGAAAGGAGCTCTATAAATGCAGCCCATTTAAATGCAGTCCATAAAAGAAAATTCCCAAACTGAAAAAAGATCCATTTTAGATAGAGCATGTGCAGCAGACATCACTGAGCACTCTTGTTTCAATTCAACAGTGTCCCGAGATGGAGAGGAAGTTTACGCTCCACCTGCATTATGCCACACTGACATTACTGTAAATATGCAGCCGCATTTAAAAAGTCACGAGTGCAAAGCTGAAGCACTGTATCCACAAGAGAACATGCTGGAATCATGTGATGCACTTAAATGCGAATAATATGATTACTCCTAGCAACCGTTACTTATCATTTAGTATTTGTTTGCATCAAACTTACTGACTTACATGCACATACCTGAACAGACCGATTATTGACACTGGTGAATTGGTGATTCATGTTCGACATTCTGGTTCACACACTGTACAGTGTAATGAGCCTGGCACTGAAAGGTGCCGATTAAATGGATGTGATAAGAATAAATCGAGGAATGACTCCAAACCATCTGCACATTCCTATGCAACATTATTACGTAAAATGTGTGTGACATAAAAAATGTATCATCTCGCCTCCTCAGAGAAAGCGTTACTAAACGCTTTTCACCAATCATAACATTTCAAAGGCGGCAGAGGATCAGGGTTATGCATTAGGAACGACGCAGGCAAATTAAAAATTAAGATTCTCTGCTTGAAGGCACTTAATGCTGCAAATACTGTGATGTACCAAAGAAAGAAGAATGACTGCCACTTAGAGAAATGCAACCAGCTAAACATGTAGATATGAACGATTTGCATGTTTCAACTTCTTGCATTTTTATGGAAAACCTTTGTATTAATGTAACATGATACTGAAAACTTGATGACAATAATAATGATTAATTTTTAAACAATTTCATGTTGATGTGTATTAAATCCTAATCGTGAGTGTTAATTGTTAATTTTGAAAGTGTGTGCATTACTTAATACATGATGATGGCAGGGAAAATAAGAATAATAGTGTGATAATCTAAGGCTGCCTCAAAACAAAACTCTAGCTTATTTAAATTTTCAAAATCCCATGACAGAAAGTGAACATAATGTGGACCATATTTGGCACAGGAACTGGTGCTACGAGCTGCAACTGGGGAATCATCTGTGCCAGAGGACAAACTTCAGCATGTCGAGTGCACGGGCTGGATGTATGCTAAATGAGATTAAAGACAGTAATGCGATGCCGTACTGTTTGAACATGCAGTGAAACATGTGTGATATGACTAATACAGCTTTCTGCCTCCTGGTAAGTTTGCAGCAACAGCAGATAGGGTTTTCAATAATTAACAAACAGTGAGTGAAAGATTAAAGCCTATGCTTAATAGACGGATGCTTCTATGTTTAAATGTGTGTCTATAAGACGCAATAATACAGCCGTCAGTCATGATGTCACACCCACGTTTTTAGCATCAAATAACTATTAAAACCAAACTTATCAAAACAAACATAAACTTGAACATACAACAGCAGCGTGAAAAGAATTATATAAAATGAAAGAAAACATCTTGGGAATTTTTTTTTAAGTGTACTTTGATTTTTTTTTTGGTTCGTCCCATGTGCTAAGAAAAAAGGGGGCGGGGTTTATGACCTGCACTTTAGTCAGCCAGCAGGGGACGATCGGGATGTTTTGGCTTCACTTTTGGCTGCAATTTATTAAGACATACACTGTAAAATATTTGACTGTACATTTACAGTAAATTACTGGCTACTTTATCACTTACCCTCTAAGTTACTGTGTCATTTTTACAGGAAATTATTGTGAAATGCGGCTGTATACTGTGATATCAGAGTAGCTATGCCTCCATATTACTGTGATTTAGCAGCATGCTCCTAAAAAATTACTATTCTTAAGTGTAACCTCATAGTTAAAGACCTTTACATTATTGGGATTTAACAGTATGTTCCTGTAAAATTACTTTATTTAACTGTGACTTCACTTTTGTACATTGGATTACTGTTATTTAGCAGTATGCTCCAGTAGAAATACTGTATTTCACTGTAAACTGACAGTTAATCTCCCAATATCACTGTACTCCTGTAAAATTACCATATTTACCTGCATGAATTTCACAGTAAAATATGGTTAAATATCACAGTCAAAACCTTTAAAGTGACAATAATGTAATTTATTGTGAAATATTACAATTGCATATTGTAACTTTCTGGGAATAGTTTGCAGTGTATAATGTTCATTTTTAGGTGGTGACCTCTGGTTGCCATAGTAATTATGGTGAAGTAAAAGAGGAATCAGGTGACATAGAACAAAGATCAAAAATGTCGGCTGGGTGGGAGGTCAGGGAGGTGGATGGGTCAAACAAATACAGGACTTTCAATCAGTAGATCGCTGTTTGTGTCCTGGACATGTAGCTGTTTCAGCAGCTGGAGGCGGCTTTTTGTAATTGCTTTTAATGAGGATGAAGCTTTTTGCTCGTTGTTTTTCGCTGCTATTTGCCTAACATTTCTGCGCTCTAGGCGCTTGTCTTTTTTGCCACAACACCCAGATCTCCTCGAGTTGAAAAAACTTTCACTCAGGGTGGAAAAGCGCCCCACGTCACCTCCGAAAAACCGTGTGTTTAAAACTGAATGTTTCACAACATGTGTATGTGTGCCTGTTGCTGGTGTTCTCCATATATTATGCTCTGGGCATCATTGGCAAACGACCTATTCTGTGGGTGAGAACGTGTTGTACTTGACATATGTGATGTTAGGATGTATGTATGTAGGGTGCTGTGGGGCTCGGTGTGAGACTAAGTCATCAATCAAACCTCTTGGCTGGAGCCATTTGGTTTCTCTCAAAGCAGCTGGAGGCTTCGCATTACTGCCATCAACCTGACATGGATCCCATACCTAACATCCCAACACTAAACTGGGTCATGCAGTGTAACCCTATCATCTCATGAACAGGCTTGTCTTGCTACTCTTTTTAAGAACTCATGCCCCCAAATTTATTTTAACCCCTAAGAAACAGCATGTGTACTTAGTTTTTTTTAAATATATATCTTATGGTTGATCCAGATTTTAGGTTTAGATGACGTGTTGAAGAGATGAAATTGCTACTCACAACATGAATGTATTTCTATGTTCATCCCAATTCTTTACCTCTAGTAAAACAGCAACTGCTGCTCCTTTTTATTGTTGCCAGGCAACCACCCCATCATGTCCTTATGCTAACCTTTACAGGTAATCAGTCTACCGTATTTTGCTTTGTTTTTTTCACAGTAATCAGTGTGTAGTTCCTGACATGTTGAGGCAGAGGGGACTGTCTGTAGCTCTGGTTGAGGGTGAGAGACTGTCAGCCGATAAACAGAGATCTGTGTGGGTACATGAGACCCTAAAAAAGAGGCTGGATCATGGGGAGTACCACCAGTTGGTCCAGGAGCTTCTCCTCCATGATGGATGTTTCCAGGCATATTTAGGGATGACTCTGGGGTAGTTTGACAACCTGCTGTCTGTCGTCAGACGGTATAGCCCTGGGTATCCAGCAACCCCTACCACCAGTTTCTCCTCGATTGTTTACCAACTGTAAACTTGTTGTTACGACCAGCACAGAAGGCCCACCCCTCAAATCATCTGATCGGACAATGGGAAAAAGTGGAGATGATGTGAGGCGCTATCTGCTCTAAGTTGAAGTTTTTTCAACTCGAGAAGTTCAGAGAGTTTCCACAGGACAATTACTGTTTCTTTTTCAAATTCAACACACTATGTCATGATAAGTATATGTATAACAATAAGTAATAAAAGTGACCTCCCGGGTAAATATCGATGTTTGTTGGACCCATCCACCACCCCTCCCTCCCATCCCACTCAGACTTTTGCCGCCTTAACTTTTGTTCTTGTCCTGCCCCGTTTTCCCCCTGATGCTGCCGAGCATCGTTAAACTCTAAGAGTGACAGCTGGCGTATCATGCCGATGTTTAAGGACGGCTTTTTTCGCAGTGTCTGACACTGGAAGTCACTGACGAAGTGCTGGACTTTGACAACTTTTGAGTGAGACCAGGTTGGCAAAAACGCTAGGCACCTGGAGTGCAGAAACGTGAGGCACGTTGCCACACAAAAAGCCACCTCCAGCTGCTAAAATGCCTTCTGTGTGATTGGCCTTAGAGTTCTTTGGGATTCTTTTGGGCATCTGTTTTGGCATTTAGTTCAGGTTTAATTTTGGTTAGGTAAACATTTCTGATCATGGTTTAACTTCATTTAATGTAAGAAATAACCCTGGTTAAATCCACCTGATCCGCATGTTTTTAGAGGTTTCCATTATCCAAACAATAACAGACACTGAATTATGTTTTGCTAAATTTCCATCAGAACAGGCTCATTGAGAAACGGCTCACTAATTGATGGTGACATTAACTAGACTGACAGTAAATACATTAATCTAATGAGATGTTTGCACAGTCAAAGACTCATTAAAACTGAAGCAGTTCTTTAAATGTTTAGGGATGTCTTGTGCATTCCTGCTAGGCTCCAGCTCGTATCTCTTCCATAGCTGCTTTAGAGAGAGGAAGGCTGTTGCTAAGGTAACAAAGAAAACAAATAAATAACCAAACAAGTTCAGACTAGCCTCTGTCAGAAAGTGAGGAAGAATGAAATGTCCACAGCAGTAAGATTTTTCTTATCATAGTGAAGATAATTAGTGTGAAAATACATCGGAGAAGAGCTGTCTCCCTTCTGACTGTCGTTAACCTTCTATCGTTACGACCTTCTGTCTTTGCAGTCTTGAATTATTTCTATATATATTCTGTGCCCCTTTTATTCTATGCATCTTTTTCTCTTTTATTATCAGTCTGTGGGTCTGTTATTCAAAGCAAGCAGTCAGGAGAGAAGGTGGTCCGACTGCGCCTTCACAGTGATGATTTAAGAAAAAACTCAAATCTCTGTCTCAGCCTCAGGGCTAAAGGACATTAGCCAGGCGGGGGAAGCTATAAAATGACTCTTTACATTCCAAAGCAGCGAAAACAGACCACCCAACACTTTCAGCAGGATCCCTGTTTCAATCAAACCAACAAGCCTGAGGCTGAGATAACTACAGAGGCAGCGAGCGGTGCTGCAGAAATCCCACACTGCCTATTGTTTCCTCAGCTGAGCCAAAAATCTGAAGATGAGAATGCCCTTGAAGAAGGAATCAGGGCAGTCAATTCATTTCTGATCTGCAGACCTCTGAGAATCGTTTATTACAAAATGCGGCAGCCATCTCTGCTTATTCGTCTGCTGTTGTTTTTTTTCTTTGAACAGGCAGTTTGTGTGGATGAATATACGAACAATCCACAGCCACACACAACACCTACAGGCTGAGGGTAATTTCAATAAGTGTTGCTTTCACCAAGCAAATGCAACTTTTAAAAATCATTTTCTAGCATCTCTTTTAGGGCTTGTAGGCTGAGAGGAAACACATCCTGCATACAGGTCGCTTATTATGACTTCAGCGGTTTTAGTTAAATTCGGGGAACGCACCTCCATCAGGTAAGACTCAGATGTCAAACTGCAGCACTGCAGTGTCAGAAGAATAGGTTGACATTGTGCATGTCTGCAAACCACCAATATCATATCAACATTTCTACAGTGATGTAGTATATGAGCTGACTTTGTCACCTGAAGGTTGATGGCATCACACCTTAGTGACACCAACACGTTCTCATCCAAAAAAAGGTGGCTTTTGGCGTCCTTATATGATGCTAAAATCATTGAGCAAACAATGTTATTTGACAAGCTCTGAATGAGAATGGGCTGGTGAAATGCCTGCCAAGCTGCAGACCACTGTTTGGGACCAACAAAACTGCTTGTGATTTAACGAGTCATTGCTGTGTTTCCTGTGGCTTTTAAAGCACAAAGAGTGGTTGTTTTTTCCCGAGACATTGCTGCATTTCTGACTGGTATTATACCCGCCAGACTGGGTACTGAAGCTGCTCTGGTAGGTTGCAGTGCACCAACACTTTATGAAGACACTGTGTTAGTTTATTTAATTTTGTTTGTCACCAATCTGTAAGTGAAAATCACTCTAATGATAGAAGGTGTCTTGTGCCGTACAGAATGTAAAACCCCTCAAGGCAAATTTGTGGTATTTGGCTCTATAAATAAAACTGACTTGACAGGTCTAAGAGATCACTCATCAGAGGAAGACAGAAATACCTCACATCATCCGTACATATTGAGGTCACTGAACTCATCCAGTTGTACTAATGCTAACATATTGCCATCATTACAGAATGAAAGTATGTTATACTGCTATAGCTTACCAATTGGCTGCCATTGACAAAATTAAAGGTGTACTCACTAGTCTGTGTTTTAAAAGAGCCATAAAA
Source organism: Cephalopholis sonnerati (assembly GCA_019142605.1). NCBI lineage: Eukaryota > Metazoa > Chordata > Actinopteri > Perciformes > Serranidae > Cephalopholis > Cephalopholis sonnerati. The sequence continues at coordinate 40,843,456 of JAGQAX010000004.1, read as the reverse complement.
ATCGGCACAATATAACTAAGCAAAGTGCAGCCTAGTTGCCAGACAAATGTTGGCATTGTACATTCTGCTACGCACGGATATGTCACTGATGTTGAGACATTAGCAGCATTTCCAGCTGTGATTGTGGCACCAAAAGTCAGTATTTTGAGCCAAAACATTATCTTTTTTCAAACCCTAACCAACTGGTTTTTGGTCCTAAACATAACCAAGTTCAAAAACCAAGTTCAACACAGCCTTGTTGAAACATAAAGTTTCAACATATCTGCTACATATAACCCAAATGTTACACATCTATAGTTTACTGGAATGCACAATGCCAACATTTATTAGCAACATTATCAGCTCAACCATCTTGTCTTCTTTGTGCTTCCGTGATGCCGCTCATCAATTCGTTGGGCAGGCGGCAACCACTAGAGATTGAACATGGTGAACTCAACATGGCAAAGCAATATTTGTGCTCCTTCACGTGGGCAGCAACTGCTTTATACCCCTACTGGCATGTTGGAAACTGCTTATCTTCTGCTGCCTTCCACTCATTAAAAATGACTAGAGGTGCGTGAAAGCCCCTTAAACCTTGATGGTGTTCAGAAATGGTCTTGGCATTTTACATGTAGAACCTGCCTGATAAAAACTAAAGTCTTTGGGAATGTACAATGATGCAAACCCCGTCAGATAAACAAGAAGAAAAATATTGAGAGCAAAAATGAGAAAGAACAGTAACATCCAGAGCTGCCAACTTTAGGTGAGTTGTAAGTGTCCACAAGGGACATCTGAACCACCAACCACAACCTACACACTAGACCTCCCAGGTCCAAAGAGTCCACTGAAGGTCAAATGCAACTTAGCAGTCTACTTTCACAACAAAAACTAAATGTTACAAGTTTGCATTGAAGTTATCTATATTGAGAAACTTTTAAAACTAAAGTGTTGTATATCAAAGCACGAGACCATTGTCAGGAAGTGTTCAGTCATTAAAGACAGTGATTGTCCTACATAAAAGCTGATTAGTTCTTACCTCTCACTGACAAGCTCCTCCATCACCGGCATCTGGCCTGCAGCGCTGACATTCATGTAACCATAAATGCAGAGAGTCCCTGCAGACAGGAGATACAATTAACAAATTGACATAATCATGTATATTATTATAAGCTGAACTTTTAATTACACGTATAAAACAATGCGAGCAGTCGGCGGACTCCGTAGATTACATTAACATAAACGTATTAAAACAAATCAGAGTTATGCAAATGCAACAATTTAATTTGACATTTGAAGTTTACTGCCAATTGACTGGCACTTAAACAGACTGCAGCACTCTTTGATGGTACTAATCTTTGATTTAACAGAGAGCAGACTGACATTAAATTTGTTTACCATGGACAGCCTTTCAAAACTGCCTTTTCCAAAACATTGGTGCCTGTAACTATGACACTCTAGAATCTCTCCTTCTGTCACTTTTGGACACTCAGGGACGGCGTGTTGGTTCCCATTTATTACATGGATGTGTCTTTTCAAAATAAGCTTCAGGGTAAAAATATGTTTGTTACTAATGCAAAGTAACGTGACTTATGTCCTTTGATATTTGCGTGGTTACGATAACACAAGGTTGACTTTTGGTTTCATAGAGGACACAGACAGCGGTCTCCTGGGTGAAAGTCCTGTGTTTGTTTGGAGACTATCTTAGGTTGCCAGTTAGAAGAAATGATCATAGCACAATGTAACTGCTAACAACCTGTTTCTTTTATCTAAATTATATTCATCCTTCATTTCCCTTTTTGCTGCATTAAACTAAAACAGTGACAGGAGGCTTGACCGAGTGAATGTAAGTGTCCGTGGCAATGCAGGCAGGATTCACAGTGAAGGTCAGCCTGACAGAGAGGTCACGTGCAGACCGAGGAGGACCATGACCTGCAGATTTACCCCCCGAATAACAAAACCCATTATGCTTCAGTCATATGTGCAGCTGTCAGAATCAGTTCATCATGTGGACATTTAAAGCTGGGACACCTCTGCACAAATCCAACAGCAACATGAACAAAATCCTCATAATATCTCCACTATGAATAATAACACAAAGGGCAGAGTTCATGGCCTCGAACAACACAGAGGACATTTTGTGTTATGCAGCATAAATACATTAATTTTCTGCAATAAAATGAGCAATAAAGGACAAACTAATTCAGCCTATTTAAAAATGTCACACATAAATAAAGATGTTTGTTCTTTCGTTATTTCTCTCCGGTCTTGTTAATAATATGAAGTCAGCCCACATAATCTTCTTACACAATATTCATTGTCTCTCACCCACACAAACACGCATGCAGATCCACAAGACCAAACAAACATGCAATCATGTAAACACTGACTTATATGACATCATGAAATACTATCCAACAGATGGCAAATGGTCAAGATGCTTAACGCAAACACATACACACTTCACTGTTACAGAATCAGCTGTTAGATGGATTAATGATTATTTACAGCCACGATGACAGACTGTCAGCATCCCTAGAAAGTTAGTTTAATCTTCATATAGAAACTAAGAACAGTATTTTTACTTCTTATATTTTTAGGCCTGGTATGGTGCTCATGTTTAGCTCATTTTACCCAGGAAATGATTGCTATTTGCCTTGAAGCCTTTTCTCTTGCATTGTTCCTGTTTTGTTTGTAAGCTGAGCATGCTCACCAGTACACAGAGATGTGGTACACATTGTTGCCAGCGGTGTTGAGCAATCCCTGTGCTATGAAACACAGCAATGCACCAGCTGGAGGTCAGGGTAAAGGAAACTGCTGGCTAGCATACATGGATGGTGTTACAAAGGTTTCATGGGAATGAAAATTTATTCTACATCTTCACTAGACCTCCATGAAACACTTAAAGGAGCTCCATGTGAGACTCAGAGCGTATGAGTTGTGTGGACATGGTTCTTAACATGGAGGTGGCTGAGCCAGCAGCTAACAGTGCTAACAGAGTTAATGGTGTTAACCAGCAGGGAACCAGAGGGTGGACGCTACACTTATGCGAAAACACCATCTCAATATCAGTGTCAATCACCATATGAGCAAAGCAGCTGTGATTAGCTAGCTGCTGGGACTTTCTGCTATATTAGTGCTTTAAATGTCACATACAGGTGATAAAAACTAAACTTAAATAACTTTTCCGAACAAGAAAAACATCTTATTTGACAAATCTTGTAAACAACTCCTCTTTTTCTCTCTCCTCAGATTTAGACAGACAGAAACCAGCTAGCTTTGCAACAGACTACAAACAATACACAATGCAACACTCTTAAAGTGACAGGCTCAGACTGTAGTATAGGATTCACACCATGGATGTATAAAGAGAGCTGAATACAGCACTAGCAGAGGGCCCCTTTTTGTATTATTAAAGTTGCTCAGTGGCAATGAAACCAAAATTGTTTAACTGCCAAGTATAAATTCACCCAGATGCCTTGCGGCCTGTAGAGCAGGCTCACTAGAGACTTCCATCAGCCAAGCCGGCTACTTCCAGTTTAGCACTAGTTGACTTGAAGATAAAATAATTTATTCCTGCTTCCTCTTTCTTCTAGACTTTCTAAATGTTACCCTTGATTTACAGACATCTCTTTTGCCACGTAAGTCAATGGGAAAAGTTTCTTTGGCCGCATGTCCATCACATGGTGTAATTGGCTTTAAAGCCCGGAGCACCTCCTGGGCGTCTGATTTACATTGGAATCTTCCCTCTTTTGACGTAGCTCTTTCCTACTGACGGGAGCTCCCGTGATCCCATTTACATATATATTTTTAAATGCCGGGAGAATTGCAACCAAATAAGATAGAGCAATAATTCTTTTTGCATATAAAACCAGGGGAGTTACACTAACATATCATGCATTCAGCGTATCCCAGAGCGCTGTCTCCTTGCACTAATGGTTTTGTAGAAATCCAGTAAACTAACTTACTTGCATGTATTTAAAAAATATGTGTAACAACAAAAAAAAAAACTTTTTTGTAGTTTATTGCACTTTTAAGCAATTTATTTCATTAGTATGGACATAAGTACTTACATAACATTAAAAATTTTGGATATGAGGGTTGTATTGATGGATAGCATATTAACCTACTCCAAAAATGGCACTACAGCAAGTAAATATGTAAAGATATGCTCTGGTGGACTTGTTCTATGGTAGGTCATAAAGGGTTAAGGAAAAGACACATCCTACAAAACAACAGACCAAAAATGATGAGCATTAAAGAAGCTGACCTTCAAAAAAATGTAACCATTCTTGCTTCCCTTTATCATCTGTGTTATCTATAATCCGTTAATTAATATAAGCTTATCATAGATATCAGTAAACATGATCTCTTAATAAAAGTTTTAATTCAATGAGTACCAGAAAAACAGAGCTCTTGGAGTTTGACTGAAAGTAATAAGCACATCATGTTTACATAGTTCATCTTGTTAATACAAAGAGATGAGAGCCAAAGGTTCCTTAAGATTAAAGGTTAAAGGTCAGCTGTATGGGACCACTCGAGCACAATGACTCATGAGAGTGTCTTAATAAATAATCTTCATGTACAAGTTTATATATGTGTGCCTGTCAAGAAGATTTATCTTCAAATGCACATACAGTACGCTCTGAATAAAGGGCATGGTTTTTGTCATGTGTCACGTGGATACACGAGTGCACAGGTCTTTGCTGGTGGATGTCATCTCACACATAAGCAGATGCAAATCCATCCAAACAAGAATGTATGATTGTATGTACTTAAGGATATGGATTAAGAAGATATCCTGAGGTGATTCAGACAGAGGCGTCCTCCAAATGGGCGTCCATTTGCATGCAAAGAAAAATCATGAACAAACACACACAGACACACTTTAAGCTCACCCACGTTCTTAATACGAGGTTTAAGCTCTAACATCTACATATTTAGATAAAAAAGCAAATCACAGTGAAGCATATTAAATCTATAGCATGGTATATTAAATCAGTCTTGAGTCTAAGACAAACAAAGTCTTGTGTTTAATACCTGGACTTCATAAAGGGAGAGCCTCAAGTACAAGTTGAGTTTACATATGTAAGAAATATGACTACAAACTCTAAAAAATGTTTAAATGCACACAAAACTGTCATACTAAATTTTGTCAAAATGTCGCCAGCCTTCCAAAAGAGTATTTTAATCTATTGCGTGGCAGTGGGACAACTGTTTAGTCAGTGCCTTAATTATCCAACCAATACCAAAGCATACCAGCAGTACATGCACTGGCAAAGTCTCCCTCACACACACACATACAATCTGTTGGACTCCACCTGTTACCACTGATGGGAATGGATTCAAACATTTAATTTGGCTCCCTACACGACACATGATGCAATAAACTCCACCATGGCACAGAATCATAGATCCATGTCTGTCTTCGGAATGATTCGGGCAGCTGTCTATTTGGCAAGTGCCAAAATTAACACATTCCTTTTTTTAACTGCAGTCATTTCTTCGTTTATAGGCAGGCTGTATGTGTTGGCAGCAGTGTTGGCGGAGTTACTAAAAATGTATCGACTAGTCACCAAAACATTACTACATTACTTTTCTAATTATTCATCTGCAGATGTAGGCAATTACTAAAGGCAAAAATTCCCCAGCAATAGACTCCTTTCCTATTGCCACTAGAGAAGTATACCTCTCTGTTTTGTTTTGTTTCTTCCCCAATCCTGAATGCACAGGAAAACAGGATTAATAAACGGTAGAAAGCAGCATGGATACCAGTGAAAATGTTTTAACAGTTACTTGGTTTTTTTTTTTTTGCATCTGTTACCTGTTCCATTTCCCTTTCAAGCTCAGTGCAGATTACACTGGAGTGATGTCTGAGAGCTGCTTGGATGGAGACAGATGGAATTTGTGGCAGAGATGACGAAGAGTTGCAGAAGTTAGTGATGGAGGCACTGTAAATTAGCGTGTCCACCTGAATGTCATGTTTTCATTACTGCTGATGATCAGAGCACTGCTGAGTCATTTGTCCTGGAGATGAATGCTGATTGTAACCTTTTCCACTAAAAGTCAGTCTGTCCAGGATTGTTCACTTTTCTAAAACATTATGATGTATGTTGCGATATTTTTTTAGAGCTTTTATTTTGCAATGAACTTGCAAAGCAGGTGAAAATTGCAACAACAGCTGATTTATTTTATTTTTTATAATTAATTATAAATCAAAGGCAACTTGTTCCAGTGAAAATACAACCACACTGCTCAGTTCATGATGTGTTCACTGATGTTACCACTAACAAATTCCTTGCTTTCAGCACGCGCAATAGACCTGGATGGAATAGTTCTGTTAAATGATCCATCTTGTCTGTTGTCCATACGTTTCAGTCATTCTCCAGGTGTGTATGTGACAAAAAACAGTTTGTCACTTGATGTCATCTGTGTTCCACCACAATGCTGCAGGTGGTGCAAAAAAGTTTACCCCGGCTTGTGTGCAGAACATTGGAAAATTCCCTTTCACAACTTCAAGCGATACTGTTTGTTGGTAAATGTGAGACATACAGTATGTGTCACACATGTCGGCATCTTCAAAACCAGAAACAAGAAAGTGATTTTGGAGATGTCATGCAGGGGACCGATATCACTCACAGGAACTACAATGATCGGTCAAATTTGTGGGTGGACAATCTGCAAGTTTGCGCAGAATTTCCGAGGACTGGTTGAATTTGCATTAATTGTTGCACTTTTGATATCCCAACATCCTGGAGGGGCTGAAAAGGCGGATGTTACTGGGTTTATTTTGTCCAGCGGGAAAGGGGCTTTACACGGTAAACTTCATCCTATGTCACATCAAATAATACTGTTGAGTGATGGTAAACTACATGCTGAAACTGTATCATAAAATGTGCTGAGTCACAGTGATGTCAATGCTTTAACGTTAGCATACTGTATAAAACAAGGTAGATTGCAAGCTTTAACATGCAGTTTTGTCAGGTGCATCCAATATCCATTATAGTCTTATAACAAGTTGAAATGGTTTTGTTATGTGGCATTCCTGCATTTTTTAATTAATAATAGTAATTGATTCTGGCTGTATCTAGGTTTAATAGCAGGGGGCTACAGGCTGAAGTTTGAGAAATGTCCTGTTCTGGTACTTAGTGCCAGATATTTTGTTTTTCCAGTAATACAGCACAGTTGCAGCTGTCCAACAGCAAGCAATGGCTCAAGTTTAAGAACAGCACCACGGTTGCATCATGGAAATGCATTTACACCTAATATCATCACCCTGGACTGACGTGTCGAGTGAGAAAGTTACAGAAAGTGCTCTGTCACACTGGTGGCAGGACCTGCAGTGTATACAAGAAAAGTCGGGGAAATGCACCAGTATGTATTTATCTCACCACGTGAGCTTTGTTTTCACTTATAAGTCCCTGTACATTCATTGTTCTCAGTTTCATGCTGCTGTTCTTGAAAAGTGGAGCACCTTCACATAAGAAAAAAATGCCAAGAACAGGATCAGGAATGTGTGGGGCAAAACATTAGCTCACATGGCGACATAAGTACATGCTGATTCAGATTTCCCCACCTTCTTTCTACACATGAACAATGAAGGTCATTGCACCAGTGTAACCAAACGCTCATTAATCCAGAACAGATTATTATATCATCATGAGACTGATCTGACACCAGTCTGAAATCTCCTTGGCGCTGTCTTCAGGTCGCGGCGGGCCTGCCGACTCTGTTCTATAATAGACACAGTCGGGGAGGTGAGGCGAGTTGAACGCATGACAGAGCTAATGGGCGAGGCTGCTGAGAGGGTTTACTGGAGTCTGTCAGCTCTCATCCAGTCACACAGGGAGGAGGGGAGGAGGAGTACAAGGAGAACGATGACAGGGTGAGAAACTGATGGAGCCGAGTTAAAAGGAAGAGAAACGTAATCGCAGAACAAGAAAAAGAGGAAGAAATACTGAGCAGGAGGAGACAGATGTGATACAGCAGATTGCTACATTTTCATGCACTGACAGTTTCTTAATCTGGTGACTCAGGCAAACTGATTCTGGGTCAGTGCATGAAAACATAACAGTCGAGTCGGAAAAGCCCAGGTAAGCTCATACTCCGGTAATGAGACACGCTGTTGAGATGCCTGCTCCTCTCTGTCACTGCTGCTGTAGCATGAAAACATCTAAAAGTTTGCTCCTGCACAGCATTATGGGAGCACCCTGATATCACCAGAAAGCATGACAACGAGCAAAAGGCAGAGGCGCCAGAAAAGCCACATCGGTTTATAGCTGGCAGGCTGCTGAAGCAGTGGGCGGGACATCACAAGTGGACAGAAATATTCTGTTAAGAGGTTTATTCGTGGCAGCATGAATGGGAGACTCAGCTGCAGGGAATCATAAGTGCATCACAACATTACAGTGCTGAGGCAGAGTGCAGCCAATAGGCCAGTTAATGTACATAACTGTAAACACAGCGGCTCATTATAAGAGCGAGTGTCAATGATTATGTTTGCGTGCATGAAGTGAATCGACAGTTGGTCCTAATGGAGCTTAAGCCTGTTTACTGTGCGTCTGAGCGCCCCTGCAGTCATTAAGAAAGCCGCTGACACAACACTCCTGTCAGCAGATTGAGACTCATAAAATATTTAAAGTTCAGCCACCAGCTGCCCCTCAGTTTTGGAGAGAAGTCTGAATGGAGTCTTAGCGGGGTGTTTCTGTGTTGATGCGACATTCACACTCAGGGAGAACATTACACCCTGTCGGCTCGACCCCTCGACTGTCTGGCTGTTTGAGAAAAAGCAGAATCCAAGAGCCACGTGAACATCAATGTTCGGTTGTGTACTGCTCTCCTTAAAGGGATACTTTGCGGATTTTCAACCAGCTTTGAATCATAACAGAGTGGGTAGTAAATGAACTTTGATAAACTTCCCTCCATCTTAACAGCACCCAGATCTCTGTGCTCATCTCTAAACATCACATGACATCCAGCGGATTTTCACTGGCTCTTTGGCTGTTTCTTGAACTACAGCTTGAACTTCTGTATGCCCCAACCATGGACACAAAGAGTATGGAAGCAATTTCAGAAGCAAATCTCTGTCTTTCTCTCTCAAACTCAGACCGAACTCCAATCAAACTAAAACTAGGCAGTGCTGATCAAAATGTAGACCTGACCTAATACATTCTGTTACTGCATTGTTGATTTTTGGGCTAAATGTCCTCTTGGCTCACCGTTTGGCTGTAATACTATATTTTTTTCAGGGAAGTAGGTGCCATATTGTTCACATTATGTCACCCACCAGTGGGAGCATTTATTGGTCTGGTGCAGCTAATAGTACTAGCTTTTCTACCTCTAGAGCTCAGGTGAATGCCACAGTGCTTTTCCTGTGTAGTCTCTGGCTGTGTAGCACCAATTTCAAAAGTATTTGAATCGCATCTTTCTACAGCAAAGACAGCCAAGTTTTACGTGAAATACTTTCTTAATGAGACTACACAATCAGCAGTCTAAACTTTTAATTAATTATGTTGCTTTTGTGTTCAGATTCTTGGTGTCTGACCCTCATGAGGTCAGAAAGCTTGATGCTATGGTTTGATGTGAGCGTTAGTGAATATTTGTTGATGCACTTTCTCTGTTACATATTGTGTTCGATGGTGTTGTAAGCCCATCTTTACTGTTAGTTTGACCAGAAGTCTCATATAAGTTATCAGTTGGATTACTGTTCTGTTATATACTCATATTTAACACCAGCAGAATTCAAATAAATGAATTTTGGAACTTAATTATTCTAAGGGGACCTAATTTCTGCATTAATATAATCCATCATTTTCCATCTCAACTCTTCAAATAACATATTTATTTGTTATACATTTCCAAGAGTACAGAAGCATGATGCATTCACTTCAGAAATAAACTCTAAAATAACAAAATCATGATCTCAAAATTCTGAAGTTTTCATGGGAAAAAAATCTGCTCGTAATCTCGTTTAATCAGAGAAATGAAGATTTACAAGCGCAATGACGATTATGACGATTTGCTGACTTTTATAGAGGTATTTTTGTGCATGGTGTTATTTATTCATTTATCTATCCATTTTATCTTTCTGTGTTTGTTATTGCTACATTATGTATAAATGTTGATTTGTCTATGTTGTATGTCGTATTTCTATTATATGGCTGCAGTACAGGTGTAGGACCCAACACAAATTTCCCACACCGTTGGACAACAAAGTTAATCTTGAAATACACAGTTTTAGACATGGAACTAAAAGTAAGTGAATAGGATACTGTGTTTAAAATGTCATCCAAAGCATGCTCACTCTTTGTTATACACACAACAAAAATCAAGTTTTATGTATTTTGGTCCATATACACAAAAGCCTTTATCTAGTTGAGCCTGCTCACTTCCAGTAAGCGTAAATGGCATGTAGAGATAGACAGATGGATGGATGGATGGATGGATGGATGGATGGATGGATGGATGAATAAAAATCTCTCTCTGGGCTCTGGTACGTGACATGACAATTCAACACAGCCTAGTGTTGTTCCCAGGTTCTGAACTGACCTCTTGTGGGACCCTCTGTCTGATTGTTGAATAGCATGGATCACTGACTGTATAAACTAACATATTAAAGTCTATTAGTGAGCTAAAATAAAACCAACCTAGAGCATACAGCACCTGAACACCTCACTGCACCTGGTTTTCCTGTTCTGCCAACAATATGAATTGGTCAAATCAATAAGTGTTACTGTTCTTAGAGGAGTAGACTCTCCTGAGAGGAACCTAAATTCTAGCTAAGAGCAAAAACGTATTGAAGAGGTTCAGGTTTGTTCACATTTAGAGAATGATCAGACCATGTTAGAGTTGTCTGTGTACGAACAAGGATTAAGAAGGAAGATGTGAATTAAAGACACAACATAAGAGGAAACAGAGGACTAAAAAGCGGAGCAGTGAATGACAGACGATCACAAATTTGTTGCAGGAAAGTAACAAAGTGAGCAAACAGGCGACACAGCCTGATGGAAGTGAGCACAAGCACCAGAGACAGACACATCAAGACCAGCAGACAACTCCAGACTGACTGACTGGAGCGTCGTGGGGGTGGAGGGCTCGTCTGTGTTTGTTAAACTGTGTGATGGAGCTGGTTCAGGTCTCCTGAGGTTCAGCCAAAGGTTTCCTGTGAAAGGTGGGGCTAATCTGCAAAACTAAGCTCCTGTGTGCCGTCAGCAAAGCGGCCTCCTGGAGGAAGTAAACTAAGCGCCATAAAAAAGATGTAAGGAACTCTTCTATATGTATATCTGTGCTATATATGTGGCTGTGAAACCATCAGGGTGGTGTGAAAAATACGTTTTAGATAAATCAGTTCATAGTTAGGTGGTATGTGTTTGCTTTTATGTTTGTTAAAATGAAGTCCATATTTTCTACACTGTTTACACCTCTGCTTCAGACTCTCTTTGCAGAATTTAAACATTAGTGTTAGCAGTTTTATTATAACAGTCTGTTACAAGTGTGTATATACCGTGAGTGCATTTAGTCTTCACAGTGTACTGTATACACACTTCTAATACAAGTATCTATAAGTATTTAAGCACATACTGTCAGTGTGATGTAAATTTCCATGAGGAAAAGCACATACTATGACAAGCATTACAAAGCCTGATGCACAGAGACACACTGTACAGCCAATCAGCAATATGAAGAGACAGGAAAGACACAGCTTCACGACATATAGTTACAGTTGTCTACATTTCAATTTATGTTTATGCACAGTCAAGCTTACTCCTCACTACTGTGAAATAAGTTCCATGTCATTCATGACCCAATGTATGTTTGTAAAGAGTTAATGTTTTCTAATTCAAAGTTGAATACTTCTCTATATAGGCTACCTCAATATCCCTTTAACCGAGCTTTGGAATTAAGTCACATGACTTGGACATGAGCCAGACTTGAGTCACACATTTTATGACTCGACTTGACAAAATCAAAGACTTGCAACTCAACACCAGTGACTCTGATTTCGCCTAACCTTGAGCCTTTCGACTAAAAAATACTTGATACCATCCCCCTAACCCAAAGATTAAAAAGTATGTCATTTAAAACGTGTGCCAAAAATGTATTTGTTCCCCTTTATTTGCTGACTCAACTAACAGAACGCTATTCAGTCTTAGCAAGCCTACACTTAATTCCCCAGATTGATCCACTTTGTTTGAAACAATCAGCATCCAATCAAGTTGCAGATCAGAGACACAAGGAACAAATATTACTTTACTGAGCATCAGTCTGACAAAATGATACTAAAGATAATTTCATTCACGTACAAAAACTACGCAGTAGTCGACAAAAAAAAGGACATGCAGTATGTTAAATGTGCAGGTCAAAAATTACAATGGACATGCAACAATTTTGAATGAACTTTAATGTAGTACTACTCTGTTGTTAAAATGGCTTTAAATTTGGTAAAGAGCACACTGGGACTTGTTTAGGAATTGGAACTCAAAGTTTAGGACTTTGGACTTGAATGCAAACCCCCTAACACTTGTAAAACAATGACTTGGTCCCACCTCTGCCTTCAACTCATTAAAAGGCCCACCCAGAATCTGCTCCTGCTGAAGTACGACAACTTCACCGCAGATTTGATTAGAAGAAAAATAAACAAATATTGTTTGTGACATTACAAGTAAAAAATAAAATTCTGTATTGCAACTGAAAACTATTTAACCCTTTCAAACCTGGAGTGACATCACTTTTCTTGTGTTGCTTTCAGATGCCTTTCACATGTATTTAAACCTTTGGACCCTGAGCACATTGTTGCGATTTCTTTTAAAAACATGGGGGAAAAGCAATGAGCAACATGTAAAGAAATTGCAACAAATTGATACTAGATTAAGGAAATTATTTTAAAAAAGCTAGGAAGTAAACTATGTCTATATATGTTATTATTACATTTCAACACACCCGGCAGCATGAGGGACGTTTGGGGGCGTGGCCCCCTCAGATCGACAGTCCCGCCCCCTCAGTTGGCGTGACGTTTACAGGCAGTTGTCGGAGAGAATTATTGGTAAGCTAACTAAGTGGCTATGTGAATGATTTTGAAATGGATATCCGAAAGTGGATGAAGACTAGTGGGCCGCCCTCTTCTGCCTCTGAAGACCCTGGATCTAGCACACCAGCACCACCATCAGACACAGGCTTGCAAACAAATTCAGCGGAGCCGCCGACCAAGCCGTCACTTCAGTCTGCATGTAGTGACGAGGCTCTGTGAATTGGATACCAACCTCAGCCTCGTATTTAGCAACCGGGTGGCGAGCACGCACTGCATGCACCGCTCGCACCTCTTGCCAGACTTTTTTTTTTAGACACCGCCGCCCCCTCCTTGCAACTCGCTCGCCCCCTGCATCTACCAGTTTAGCAGCCGGGCCTGCATTTCAATAATATGTTACAGAATTCTTAAAATTTTAAGTTCTTTTTCCTCATAATTTCCCTCTTTTTTGTTTGTTTGTTTGTTTTTTTTACTTTTTGGGTTTCTAATTTTCTTTTTTTTTACTAATTTCTTGCAATTTTTTTGGGCCATTTCTCTTTTCATTGCCTATTTCCCATGTTTGTGAGAGAAATTACGCCAATTTACTCAGGTTTTGAAAGGTTAAAAAAAATCTGCAGATTATCTTTAGATCTGCTCGTCATATTGAACCACAAATATTTTCTCCAGTGTTTTTCCTAAAATGGATACAAAGCACAAAAACAGGAAACCCCACATGAAACTGTTCAAAAAAACTAAATACACAATAAAACATGCTGAAAATGCCTCTCTATTGCCTGTTGTGCCTAAATGCCACAGACAGATCTATATTGCCAGATGATTCAATCTGCAGCGAGGTCAAACCACTGTCTTCTTCATTGCAGTGAATTACAACCATTCTATTTATTGACTCCAGCACAGAAAAGCCAGTTAAGCCCCTTAAACTTATTAAAGGCAACGTGATATTTTTACCCAGCTGCTGCTGCTGCAGAGCAGAAACTGCAACTGAATTACTTTAGGAAGACACATGTACAGCAGATGGAAGCAGTACAGTGCAGATTTATTTAGGTTTTATTTACAGTGACCCAGGATTGGATAATTTCATAAACTAGTTTCTATTGGATGATAAACTCTGTAATCTATTTAGTTCAAGTACACGCTGGTGTCCTTCTCTTATTACTCGTATTAAGTTTAGTGATCCTTGAGGAGAAGATCAGTGTTTGTTGCTGCAAAAATATTAAAAAGCTACAGTCAGAGTACATGATCATTCGAATCTGAAAGTAAACAGTGACATTTAGGATTAACAAATCTAAAACCAATCGTTAACTTTATACGACAGTGTAGTAATTGTGCGTATAGCGTAAAGATCGCTCTGCCATATTCACTTTAAAGAAATAAAGTGGACCTTTCAGCTGGCTCCACATGTGCCAATGCACGTCCACATGGGAAACACACTGCATGTGTTCACACGAATGCAGCTTGAACTAATGGTTTAACCAGAGGGAACGGTTGGCGTCATGCCAGGCTGTTAGAGCACAGCTGTAAATGACCAGTGAGCTTCATACCCAGCGGGTCGCACACACTTTTATGATAGTACTGCCAAGCTTGTAGAGACCCTGACCACCACCACGAGACACACAACTCCAGCCTTAAATTTAAACCAAAGAGAGTTGACGATTAATTTGTCGATCAACTGAACAGCTGTCAGTTATACATTTCACTTGTTTATCAAAAACATCTTCTGGGTGTAGATTCTTATTTATTTATTTTTTTGGCACCAATTCGAGGTGTCTATTTTCTGACATTTCATAGACCAAATGATTAATCGATTGCTTGAGAAATTAAAGGCAGATTAACTGATATTAAATCATCATAAATAGCAGTCATGAAACCAACTCTTGGCACCAAACTGCCCTTAGAGGTGACAAAAGATGTCCTCACTATCAAGGTATACAACTGGAACTGGTCATCACACAAACCAAAGTGGCCTACATACACATACTACATAGAGAGAGAAACTATTACCATTTGTGATATAAAGAAAATGTACAAGTTTTTTTTTCTATATGATGATACTGAAGCGTATTGAAATTGTTGTACTCAGTGACCCTAAAGCATCAGGGCATGTCTACACAGAAACACACACTTCAGACAAATGGGCTGGAACTAATCGGCAGTTTATGTAAAGACAGACCACACACGTGCGTAGACCGCCACCAGGGCTGCACAATCCTTTCAATATCTACTTTCAATTATAAGGAATTTGAATATTTTTATTGTTATCAGAAATCAGATCTGCATCAAATCTGCATCACTATGTACACTCTGTTTCTACCACATTTGGTCAAGTTTGTTTATGACTAGAAATCACAAGTTTGGTCTTCCTCGGAGACAGATCTCCACAGTAAATGAAAGATACTGGTGTTCGAAATATTCTTCTGATAAACACAAAAACAAACAAACAGAAACAAACAAACACTAAAACCAGCGGGTGGAAAAAAAGGACAGATTTAAAAAGATTTTAAAATCCTCTTTAAAGCTTCTCATGAATTTCTCAGATTAAGATTTACTGGAAACACAGGAAGTGGACTGAACGAGAGACAAAGAGATCAAACATCCATCCAGAGAGACTTATCATCCAATCACATCAGAATACATTAACCAACAGGAGAGGGACGCTCCTCTCAAATCAGGAGCTCTGAGTCATAAAGTATTCTCACTCACAGGACGACAATCAGAGGGAAAAAAGACTGAAAGGTGACACTAAATTAATTGTAGACACAAACACTGTGCTGGGGAAACTAAATGAGCAGCTTGAGGCTTTTTTCAGTTTGAAATAGTTTGGGATTTGACTGTTAAATACAATGTTTAGTCATGTTTGACATCTCTCAAATAGACTCAATAGAATAAGAACTTGTTTGTGTATTGTTGTGCTCCTGTCATGCATCATAATATTGTCATTTTAATACCAGATGACAGCTGCAGCTTTATTCCAAATAAAATCATATTAGTACTCAAAAATGCATCAATTCTGGTATGCACAGTGGCTTAGATATAAACTCACTGGCCACTTTATTAGGTACACTTGTTCAACTGCTCGTCAACGCAAAGAGCTAATCAGCCAATCACGTGGGAGCAACTTAATGCATATAGGCATGTAGACACGGTCAAGACAGCCAGCTGAAGTTCAAACCGAGCATCAGAATTGATCTACTGGGATTTTCACCACAACCATCTCTAGGGTTTACAGAGGATCGTCAGAAAGAGAAAATATCCAGTTAACCAAAATGCCTTGTTGATGCCAGAGGTCAGAGGTCAGAGGAGAATGGCCAGACTGGTTCAAGATGACAGAAAGGCAACAGGAAGTCAAAGAAGCACTGGTTCCAACCAAGGTCTGCAGAAGACCATCTCTGAAGCAACAACACGTCCAACCTTGAAGCTGATGGGCTACAGCAGCAGAAGACCACACCAGGTGCCACTCCTGTCAGCTAACAACAGGAAACTGAGGCTACAATTCACACAGGCTCACCAAAACTGGACAATAGAAGATTGGAAAAACCACATTCAGATGGTAGGCTCAGAATTTGGCGTCATGGATCCATCCTGCCTTGTATCAAGGCTTCAGGCTGCTGCTGCTGGTGTCATGGTGTGGGGGAGATTTTCTTAGTACCAACTGAGCATGGTTTAAACACCACAGCCTACCTGAGTATTGTTGCTGACCGTGTCCATCCCTTTATGACCACAGTGTACCCATCTTCTGATGGCTACTTCCAGCAGGATAACGCATCTCAAACATGACAATGAGTTCACTGTACTCCAATGGCCTCCACAGTCACCAGATCTCAGTCCAATAGAGCACCTTTGGGATGTGGTGGAACGGGAGATTCTCATCATGGATCAACTGTGTGAAGTCATCATGTCAATATAGACCAAAATCTCTGAGGAATGTTTCCAGCACCTTGTTGAATCTATGACACCAAGAATTAAGGCAGCTCTACAGGCATAAGGGGTCCAATCTGGTACTTGCAAGGTGTACCTAATAAAGTGGCCAGTGAGTGTATATAGCGTGTTTACACATAATGCATCCCCTCTTTCACTTACAAGTGAACTGGTAATGGAGAATCACCCTGCATTAAAATGTAAATGAAAACAAGATAATTTCAGGTTTAACGGCTGATGGTCGTTTAATTCCCGTTTCCGCAGTTTTTTTTTTAAGCTTAAAATTTAATTCTGAGAGAAACAATAAATCCTTTTCAATGTTTAATGATAATATCAAATGATAATACAGTGTGTTTCCTGCTCTTGCCACCTTCAGTCTCAAGATAATGACACTGGTCTTCAAGGAGCCACAGAAGAAAGGAAAGATGTAAGACAACATGAGCATCTGTGATCAATACTCAGTGGATCTGAAGGTCAGATGCAGCTTAATTAACCAGAAGGTGAAACTTAACCACTTAGTTAAAGCCAATGTCAATTAGGCCTCAGTTAGATCTCAATTAGCCTAATGGTAAGTATCAATTAACATGTTTTCATTTGAATATTAAAGCACTTTTGGGCGGCTGTAATGTGAATTTGAGTACTGACCTTAAAGGCAAAGAAGTGAGTTTACTAGACCTCTTTAACTCTGCTTGGCGCTTGGAAATAAAAACATAAAAAAAAACGTTGAGGTTAAGTTGGAATCTGACGTAGTGCAGGTGCCAGGTTTTGACAAGAAACAAGAATGCATGTAACAAAAAATACAGTATGTCTAGTTCTGCTGCATCCATCTTAAGATCGACAATGTTATAGGAGTGG
Source organism: Cephalopholis sonnerati (assembly GCA_019142605.1). NCBI lineage: Eukaryota > Metazoa > Chordata > Actinopteri > Perciformes > Serranidae > Cephalopholis > Cephalopholis sonnerati. The sequence continues at coordinate 40,825,686 of JAGQAX010000004.1, read as the reverse complement.
AATTCTTAATCTGTAAAGTACTTTTACAAGAAATGAAATAAAGATGAAGAGTGGAAACCAAGGCCTGAAAGGGATACGTTGCAGATTTTCAACCAGGTTTGTGTTCCCACAGTGTGGAGAGTGTGTGAGAATAAATAGTGGATGCTTCTCAAAGTCAAGGAAGGATCCTTAAATAGCAGAATTTCAAGGAGGCTGTGTCATCGAATCCCACCGAAGGACTATTATAATGTCAAGGATCCTTTGAATTCTACTGAGGACCGAGTCCTTTCAAAAGAGAATTTTAAAGGATGCATGTGTGGATCCTCAGTGGACCTTGAGTACTCACAATTGTTTGCGCATGATTTGCAGGAATTGGAGGCGGTGCCTCTTCAATGACGCACACCTGGGCACCTGCTAGTCTGTTCCTATGTGTTCAGCAAATGCTAGGAAGGAGTCTTGTCTTGCTCTGTAGGACCCTTCCTACCAAGGAAGTATCCTTAACTTTGAGAAGCACAAAATGTTTGCCCCTCCCTGTGTCTGCAGCGCCAGGAACTCCCTGCCCATGGGGTAACACTTCATTTTGCAGCATCAAAAGTAGGGGGAAGCCAAACAGGGGATTTGTCGTGGGAGGGAGAGTGGGACTAATTTCTCAGAAAGCATGGAGTAAAAAGTTTGGTTTTGTTTACAACGTTTTATCTCTAAGTAATTAGTACCATAACTACATTAAAATTGGCTGAATAAATCGGTTGAATGAGTAATTTTTGGTCTGTCAGCTCTCAGAGATCCCTTTCACCCCTTGAAGGTGCAAAATGGTTTGGTCCGCCCCTGCACTTAGGTTCATCTCTAAAAGCAACTAAAGCTGAGTGACTGACTGCTTATGCTGCCGGAGCACTAACGCACACTGCCATGTCTTTACCCGAGAAAGGGTTAAAAAAAAAAAAGCAAAGAAAGAAGGCAAACTCTGAACAAAAAAATAAAGAAAAAAGTACTTTTTGGGTAGAACCCTTGGGAAACAGCAAAACTTTAATTATTGTAATAAACTTGACTTTACTCTAAGTTTCTTTAATTTGGAGTTGGTGTGTATGACATGCTGTGCATTTTTGTTCTTAGTAAAATGTGCAGGATGTATTTACATTACTTAATAATGCAAAAGTAAAAAAAAAAAAAAGTCAGAAAAAGTGAAACTTTTTTAGAAGTATTTATTCAGTGAAATGATTTTACTTTTCTTCTGACTTTTAATTTTAAGAAAGATGGACATTCTCAACCACAGACGCTCCTCAAACATCCATCTGTCCGTCATCATCTGTTCATCCATATCCTTCCCCTTTTTCATTGGTGTCATTCAGGTTTCAGTTACACTGCTTTTTTTCTTCCATAAAGAAACCTGGTGACCCGACCATATCGTTTTACATTTCCTCACACCAGCAGGGAGTCCTACAGTTTTTAATGCCCCAGAGCTGAGAGGCATGACCGACACATGCCACAGCTCTGGCAATTTCATGCGCAACGGGTGTCAAACTGCGTTAATGAGATGAGTCGAATGTCATTTTCCTAATTTTCTCTGCACTCTACCACCCTCATGCATTTTTCAACATTTCGAGGTGGGCAAACACACAGCACACCCAAAGCATTAACACAGGAACGACACACAATACATTTACAAGATACGTGCACAACATTACCACCAGGACCTCATATGAAACTAACCCATTCTTCTGTGGTATTAAAAGCTTAGTTAAAGGATATTTTTGACGTTAATATGGACTGAATTAACTCGATGTAATGTGAAAATTACATTGCGTCCATCCTGCAGCCCAGCGGGCATTTGCATCTAATCACAACTTTATATTGACTGTGACTGTCAACACAACATTAAAGTTTCTAGGGTAGTAGTATCAGTAGTAGAAAGTTATAAATGCAAACTATACATTCAATTTTTAGCAATTCATCACACTTGTTCTCAGAAAAGGTATATTTAACAATATGCTAAGCTGATAATAGAGCACAGGTGTTCATAAAATCTAAAATATGTGAAAAGGCATTCATTGTGACTGCAGTAGAAAAAGGTTTTTGGCTCTGAATGATATTTAAAACCCAAACATAGCACTGAATTAATGACAACAAGCAGCTGCTTTTGCTGTTACTTCCCTGTCAACATTTTGTTTTTGTTGACAGGGATCTGTTTTTTGTTGACAGGAATTTAACAGCATAAACAGTGACAGCAGAAAACAGCTACTTGTTGTGGATAATTAGCCATAAGGAGAAAATGTGGATTTTGCCAAATACTGAAGGATGCACACAAACACACACAGTCCTCAGATTTAAAGCCACCATCAATTTCAGCCAGATGTGTGTGTGTGTGTGTGTGTGTGTGTGTGTGTGTGTGTGTGTGTGTGTGTGTGTGTGTGTGTGTTTGTAATGATCCAGCTGTGAGGTTTCGTCCCCCGCACCATCTGCTGCCTGTCTCCCCACTAAGAGGCCCATTAAGCCTCAGCTCTGAACGCAGTGTTGAGGGAGGCGACCCGAGCCGGGCCCTGTCAGGGGCCACTGAACTCAACCAGGACCTCTGACAGTGAGAGCACTCCCCAAACTGTGAGCCTGTCCTGCGGAGGCCTCACTGGGCGAGACTTCTCTGGACACAGAGCAGGGACAAAGCAGAAGGAGAACACACTGCAGCTCGCCTGCCAACTGTTTCTACTAATAATTAAGCAAATATACAACTGAATGTGTTTGGTGGAAAACACAATGCTGCCAACAACAATTTCCCTCTAATATCTGCCTCCAGCAACCAAAATGTTGTGAATGTATTTCTAAATATAATGTACATAAAACTGTTTCTGTTTAAGCTTAAGAAAATACTTGGAGCATGGGAATATTTGGAGCATGGGAAGGGACATAAAACATTCACTTGACTATTTTTCTTGCCCATAACCCGATAATGTCCTCCATTCACACACAGGTCACGTCCTTATTATGATTTACATTTACGTAAATCACCAAATGTGTGTTGCATTTTGCTGCATTATGCCCCAAAGATGCCAAACAACTCACCCGAATCCTGTGCAAGCAGTTTAGAAACATGCTGATCTGTACCTTGAAACTTTCTACCTCTTCTGTGAGAACTGACCAAATGTTTTCTGAATTTCATTACTGAAGTTTTATTACTGCAAATAAATCTCAGCAGGGAGAGCAGGGTGTATACACTGCCAGCTTTGAGGCTCAAATTCCACTATGTTCGGTGCTGTAATATAACAATAACTCAACATTTAACTTTACGTTTTGTATGTAGTAAATAATGAGCTGAAAATTTTCAAGACTTTCCCTAAAGAGCTACAGCAGGCTCAAGGCATCTTTGTACCTTTTTGTAAATTTACTCACAGTGGGTCTCATTTAATAATATGTGCCAAGACAGGCCTTTCCATTTATTCCGAAGGTGTAAATAGAGTGTAAAATTTCACCACCTCTAAATAAGTAGCACTTTGACAAGTGCTACTTATTTAGAGGTGGTGAAATTTTAATGTTTTGTGTTGTAAATGTCTTGCCTTTGTCAGACAGACAGCTAGCCGCATTAACATGCTGGAACACAGTGCTCTCTGCCCACCCTCCAGTCTCCACTGGTTTGCTAACCTTATCCTCTGCAGCTCTGCACTGCCCACTGGCCGGGTCCTGTGGGAGCTAGCTGGTGGTACCACTTAATTAGCCCTTACCACTGGTAATGCCATCCAGATGAAGGAAACATGGTGGCTGCCCTCTGGGTTCCCTCTAGGTAGCTCCGCTGAGCAAGTGGCTTCATTTAGAGCTGCAAAACCTCTTCAGCACTCTTGACTGTATTAGCACCACTAGCTGTACAGACACTGCTAATGTTGTTAAAAGAGCTAACATAGTTAAAAATGCTAAAGGCATTTTGCAGCTCAAAGTTGAGCTGCTTACCCACAGGGGCAACCTGGGGGGAGAAACCAGAGGGTGGGCACCATGTTTCCAAAGCAACTCTGTTTGTTCAGGCTGACGTTACTAGCAATGATCACCAAATGACCAGCACTGCTAGCTAGCTCCCACCAGACCTGGTTGGTGCACAGTGCAGTAAACTGAAGAGCAACAAAGTTTAACCTACTCTCATAGAACAGTTTGTATGATATCCTACAATTTAAAGCCTCACGGATAATGTTGCATCGTCAACATATAGTTTCGTAATTAACAAAGTTATGGAGGTTAGGTTTAGGCAAGTAAAGTTACTGAGGTAAGGGTTAGGAAAAGAAACACGGGAAGGACGTATCTTAAAATGATTCCAAGTTTACACGGTTCTGAACACGCAACTTTAGGGGAAAGTCTGGATTTTTTTGACCCATCCCCCAGCCCAATCTGCCTTCTTACAAAATTGCTTGAGACTGCTTCCTTGTTTACTTTCATCAGCACATTGGTCATGTGATTACAGCCTTTCAAATTACAGAAATATGTACAAATTCAAGGGCATTACTTTTTGTAGGAAAACATACAAACATTTTGTGAGAACAGCCTACAAAGTTACCCTACAGATTAATATGTAATTGGTCAAAAATATTCTCAGCAGTTACCCCCTGACATCTCTATCTGAGGCAGTCTTGACTTTGGTCGCAGGGTACAAGCAAATTCAGACAAGAAAACATTGAAGAATCCTGGATTTGTGCTTAAAATGATAGTACGCACTGTCTGTGAGTGAGGCCAAATATATTTAGATGAAAGACTAGTAACTGGACCATGATTTAAGATTATTTCATTAGAATGATATAAAGTATTATTTAGTTCAGATCTGTTTATGAGTTCATATCTAAAAACAGGACCACAGAGAAGAACCTAAAACCTCCAGGTAAGGAGTTTAACTCTGCTAATTACCATCCATGGTTAGGGGGTGAATGCGTGCTCCTAGTTTAGGATGTGCTGATTTAAGTCTTTACTGCAGCCTGCTGACTCGAGGGGGGTTAAAGTTCGTCCTTGCCAGCTTCTATCCTCACACCAGCTGCCGTCCTACCTTGAATTCTTCCCTTCTGTTTCAATTCACTCCAATTATCTGCCCGCTCCTGTGCTCTCAGGGCCCCTCCAACCAAACCCTCATTACTCATGACTTTCCTCTTCTCTCTGTCTTAGGGAGCAACAGAAATTACCCTTTAGACATCTGGACAGACTTGCTCTTGAGTTTTCTTCCAAGTGCAGACACACAGATGACTGTGTTTGGTTTTATTTGACAGCGGTAATCAAATTTGCCTGCCTGTTGGTGAGGGGCAATCCAGCTGCCAACTGTGTGGATCTCCAGGCGGGGTGATGCTTCACTGTGACCGAGTGCAGCCCCTGTGAATCGAGGTGGGCGAAGGAGAACTAACGTCATTTTGGCAGGGAGGACAGTGTTCTTCTGCACCCATGAGACGAAGACACACACTTCTGTACCTCTTGATTAATTTTCCAATTTAATTTAAATGCTAATTTGAGTTTGATGGCAGTCTTGGGGCTCTTCTCTCTCAATAGCAAGATGGATGCGTCTCTTTTCCTTCCTGTGTTGCATTAAGGCTCAGTAAACTCCTATTCTTTCTAGCAACTGTTTCAGTTCTACACATGGACGGGCTCAGCTAAACCTGCAGTCAAAGAGCTACGCCCAATTTGCTAAACTGATAATAACGAACATCCTGTGGTCTCTGGGTACACATGCAAGAACGCTGTGCGGCTAAGACAGTCTATTTACTCTCCACGGATGAAATCCACCAAAGCTTTTTGGCAATTATCATTTGCATACTCCACCCAAACTGCTGTCCCAGGTTCATTAAAGTATCGATCCAGAACTTTGAATGGCGCTTGAGTCGTTTATGTGTGTTTTAATGGTGGACTGAGGGTCAAGAAGGAGGGGACTGGGGGAACATTTGAAAGTACGGAAGACATTAAGGAAAAAAGAGGAAAAAGTAAAACTGGTGGAGAAAGACAAGCAGATGATGTCGGGCTCTACGATTGCCTTGATGTGTAAACATGGATGGAAACGTTGAATTTGATAATAAAAATAGAATCAACTGTAAAACACAGGATATCGTAAAACGTATTCAGAAAAATTAAATGGGAAAACACTGATTAAAATGGATTTCACAGGGCCGTTCTGATGATAAACAGTCAATACAAAAAAGAAATTTAGCTTTCTGAACCTCGCTGAGAGTAATTTGACTCTGGGTCTCATCATGTTATTGATTTCTAATATCAGCTGACACTGGATGGTATTTCATGGGCACTTGCCCCGCTAAATGTCAGCGCAGTCTCAGCTCAAGGCCTCTGACTGAACATGAACTCTATAAAAAGGCGGAGTAAAGAAGAGAAGAAGTAATCGTGAGCACTCATTCTGTTAACCACCTGGATCCTGGATTCTAACTGGTCACTCATTGTGAGATTTTACTCACCAGTTTCATTGCTGAGGTCTGCAGATGTGGCGACACCACTGGATACAGCTTTACGACAGTCCAACAAGTCAAGAAACATGAGTTTACTCCGAGTAAGTCAACCGTCTGTGTGAGTGTCCTTTGCACTGTGAAAGTGCACGTGCAGACACAGTTGATACAGCGGGTCAAAGATAAACCAGGAAGCAGCTCTGTGAGGTCAGATAGATGTCTTGGATATTTGAGAACAAACAGTTTGGGTTTTCATTTTCACTTCCTCTTAAGCGGTTTCATAAGTTGTTTAACTTTTGAATGATCCCTCACAGTTACGGCCCTCCTTCAACATCCCACTTCAACATGAAACTATTCCAATCAGTTTAAATTAAAGCAACAATATGCACGTCAGATATGGGCTTTGTGGCGTCTGATGTCTAAGCCACAGCATTGAAATCTGGTAAATAAACACAGCATGTGTGCTTGGATCTGTCAAAGTTTAGATCTACTAGATTTTATTCTGTTTAAGAAGACAAAAACTTTCCCACGACATTAAACTTGTATGAATTTGAAGTGAAAGAAAAATGGGTCCAAAAATAGATCTGAACTTTCCCTGTGGAAGCCTCATTTTATTTTGTGACTTTTTAGATTGTTATTATATGCAAAAATAAGCCCGCCTGTCTTTTCAATACGGTTCAGATACTGGGAAAAATCAGCTGCAAGGCTCAGCTGCTATCCTGGGAGCCTGGTGTTAAGGTATGTGTTTGTCTTCATGCTAATTGGCTAAAAGGAAGCGTGGCAGTGGCAGGGGCGTATCGCAAAAAGGTGCCTGACTTCTAAATGGATTCATAGACTTGCCCCAGATTTCGCAAAAAGATCATGAGTCAAAGGACAGCTGATTAACTGTTAATGCTGACTGTGTGTACAGCTGTAGACTGATGATTAATCAGGGGAAAAAAAACTACGAGTATCTGTAAATCTGCAGATAAATCGGCACTGAAAATAAGAGTTAGTTGCAACACATGAGAGATGTCATTCTTGAGGGAAGAAACCCACCTAAACACTCACTGTCAGTCGGTCGTCAGGCCACTTTGAGCAGAAAGAAATGTCTGAGCGGAGGTATAAATGTCAGCTGCTGTTTTGTTCAGATATTGGCTTGAACTGAATGTCAGAACACTCAATAACACAAGCAATCAAGAGTGGTCCCTGCGCGCTGAGTACTCATCAAAAACTGACCTTTCAATACTGACTGACTGTCCTGTCTGTCGGTCTCATTGTCCCTCCGTCTGTCTGTCCTTGCTGTGTATATCCACGGGAACTCCAGGGTGACTCAGTCAAGATTTCAATAGTGAAAAACCATAAAAACCTGCAGGACTGTCCAAAGAGCACCTGGAGAGAAAGTGACTCACCTCACAGCCGTGTAACCCCTGTCACTGACAACGAGCACGCACATACACACACACACAGAGTCATTGCAAAATCTATGGCCACGCACACAAAAACACAGCACCTTGAAAACATCAGGCCAAAGATATAAATGTCAGGAGCGGCTGCAGCTTAAAAGCAAAGTTGGTACTGAGTTTAATGGGGGGACGAAAAAAGAAGGGGAGAAGAAGAAGAAGAAAACAGATGGAGGACAAATGGGAAGAGCACTGATGATAATTTAATAGCACACTCCTGACAGTCTCGATTACGTAATGAGACTCCTTGAGTGCAAATGCAAACTTACAAATGGAGACAAACACATACACACTTTTACACGTGTGCCATCAAGCCTGCATTGCCTAAATTCCTCCTCCCTAAAGGCAAACAGAAAAACTTCATCATATCATTGCTGTGGCTGTCAGCCCTGCAGGGAGCGCTGCAGACAAAATACTGCTTTAATACTACAAGAATGTACTCTGTTGCTCAAATACAGACAATAACAAGTCCAGTAAACTCCCTGGTATTACCATAATAGTATATGCTCTAATGCCAGGAGACTGGACCATAAAGATTAGAAACATTAATCTTCCTGATCACAAAAACAACATGTTGACAAAGATGTCAGACATCCAGCAGGTCTGCAAGTATACTGTTTCACCGTGAGATCTTTAAATAATGCTACTTAGGACTAAACATTAAAGAAAACATTATTGTGAAACATTATAATGTTTAAATGAAATTACTCTTACTAAGTGTTTAGCTCTGTTTCATTATGTTCAGGCTTCATGTGATTAGCCATGATGAGATAAAATCGACCTTGTCACCCTGACAGCTAATTTTCCACACTGTATTTCATGCTTAAGCCAAAAAAAAAAAAAAGTATTTGATTGTTGTTTTGTGATAAAACACTTTCTTCCACAGTTTCTACTCCCAACCATGACACTCTCCTGGAGCAACTTAAGTAATGATTTTTAGAGTCCGCTGCTCCCACCATTTTTAATGAAAGGAGGAGTATGGACATCATGTACCCTCAGGAAGATGAGGACACATGCAGGAGTTTATCAAAAGTTTGATTCACAAAGGACTGAGTTATTAAAAAAGGTTGAGGGATGAATTTCAGTCTTTATCTAACCATTAAGTCAGTGGTTCTAAAATGGTGTGCGGTGATGCAAATCCAGGTGTGCTGTGGGATTTTGTGATAACCACACATTACTGTTGCAATATTAAACTGGGCCTGAACAAAAAGTTATTAATGATACAGTCTTTTAATTGACTATATCAGTATGTTGTGCACATGCATTTCCTAATAAAGAGGCAAACTTTACCTTCAAAAATGTCATTTAATTTAATCTAAATTAATTTCATTTAATTTAAAAAACCTTTACAGGGTACCTATTTTCCACCGTTTTCACGAGGGAATTAAAAGCATGTGATACATCACATTATCTTACATTATTTCCTGTTTAAATGGATATGTTATTGGTGCTTTGATAAAATGTGAAAATGTTTGAAAAAAAATCAATTCTTGAATCATTTGTTAATAAATATATCAAGCACACTGGTTGGTTTCCAATTGTTATTCAATATTAACAACAAACATTTTTTTGTCATGAGAGTAATAACATGTTCAAGAGGCCATTGTGCACAATACAGGTGTGCCTTGAGACTCTGGCGCACACTGCTACATGAAGCTACATGCTAATGTCAGGAAACTGCATAATCTTGGTAGCTGATGTTGTAAATTTCTTCTCAATCTCTGATCATACTCCTGCTGCTGCACGTCCATTTTTGATGATAAGCTTTTATTGATGATTTCTAACAGAGGAAAGTGCCACTATACACAGTCATTTCCAGGCTTTAAGCACACTGCTGCATGTAGCTACATGTTAATAACATGGTAACATGTCGTCTTAGTTGCTGGTGTTTTAAATTTTTCCCCGATTTCAGACTCTTTTCCTATTGGAACTGTTATTCTCTGTTAGAGTCATTCCTGCAATGATGGTGCAGAGATTCAGAGATCCTCAGGAGGACCCAGAAACACTGACCAATCACGGCAGACTTGGTTTTTGTGGGAGAGGTCTTGAAAATGTTTTCAATAAAGGTAGCATCTCAAACAAAGGGAGAATAGAGGTGTACAGCACAGATAGTAAAAGGAAAATAAATTGTTCTTTGACCATTAAAAGTATGTAAACATAGAAACCTAAAATACAAGCATGCACCTGAAAATGAGCATAATAGATCCAAAGTAATTAAAGTCACTTGCAAATATGACTTACACTAACTACTAAAATTCCATCTGGTAAAGTTCTGAGATATGTGTATATTTCCAATAAATCATATTTTCATTTTCAGCTTACGTGAAAACTAAAAACCGACTGAGAGGACACAACAGCATTTCCATGTACAGGATTTCAACATGAGGCATTTCAAAGCAGAATACAATCTCCAAATTCCAGTTTATGACATCGTAAAGCAATGATTCCCAGTCGGGCCACCACCCTCTATCACAGTCACACAACTTTATTTCTCTCTCACCACAATGCAGCCTCTTGTGTCGTGCATTATTTAACACATGCCACATTTTTTTACAACCTAACACCCCCCAACAATTTAACGAGTCATGGCTGACAGCCCTGCTTCCTCTCATTCAGGTCGTCAGTGGCAAAGTCCAAGGCCAGAGCTGCTCTCCAAAACAACTCCCTTTGTAATACTGAAACACACAGGCCGGATGTGTTGGCTAATACTTCAAGAAGAAACAATAAGCAGCCACTGAAGATGGTAATTTTATCTCCTCCTGTGTTGCGTTATCAGAGTTTGATTCCAGTACGGGAAAAAGAAACGACAACTAAAACTTTAGTTTGATGGACATAAACTGGCCAAATCAGACACCAGATCTCCTGTTAGTTCCAAACTTCACCACTGCGTTGTTTTGGGTAGTCAGTAAACAGAGTTCAGCCTCCACTAGTGCATCATCACCTGCGACTGCCAACTGGCAAACAGTTTCTTCCCTTTTACTGTGAAACAAGTCTGGATACAACGCACAAACTGCAAGTGAAATATAATGCAATAAAAAGCACAAGGGGGAAATTACGCCAAACAAACAAACCAGAGCGCCATCATAACTTTACGACAAAATACGTTGTGTGTCATCACCTTTCAAAACAACTCATATGAGCATCTTGAGTGTGCCACCTCTATGGTTAAAGTCTAATTTAATTTAGGTGACTGAGACAACTTGGTTAAGGTTGAGCTTGTGGTCACTGTCAAAATAGAGCTGAATAAACTGTTGATCAGAGGTGGGAGAAAAGTTTTGTGATGCTCAATAACATCAAATTACTTCTGCCTTTGCCTCTGAGAGCAGACAGCTGTCAGATTGTCAGTGAAATGCAAACGTGTAATTTAAAGTGTTTGAACAAACAAGCAATACAGTTTGTTTTTTTTGTAAAAACTAGTTAAAATTATAATTAACATAATATAAATAGGCAAAAATACAAAACAACTAGAAATGTCCAATGACCAAAACATGTTTTGTGAGGTCAAAGTGACCTTTGACCTTTGATCAACTGAACATCAGTTCATCTGTAAGTCCAAGAGGACATCTGTGCCAAAGTTGGGTAAAGTCCCTCAAGGCCTTCTTGAGATCTCGGGCTTATGAAATGAGATGGACGCAAGGCCACTGTAACCTTGACCTTTGGGCCAACAAAGTCCAGTGAACACTTATGCCAAATTTGGAGAATTTCCCTCACAGCATTCTTAAGATGTTGCAATCACGAGAATGGACGGACAGACAACCTAAAAACATCATGTCTCCAGCCATGGCTATCACTGGTGCAGAGACAAAGAATGGGAAAACAGCAGAAATCTGTGATTTTAAAAAGATAAACTAGGCTAATTATTCAACCTATAGAAGTGACTTTTAGAGACACACAATTACACATGAAGTCATAGCAACGATAGAAGCAGATACCAACATGTCCGCAAGCCTGAGGCTATTTAAAACTGCAATTAATGAGTATGAGAAAATGAAAGGAGTAAAAGTTTCTAGCTGCCACGACAGGTGCCATCTGGCTAGCCAGTGAAATATCATAACACAGTGAAAGGTTCCATCCAATGGCGTTACAAAGTGATGCCACCTGGCGGCGTATCATATTGCTGTGAGAGGTGGCTTTCAGGTGTGACGTTGAAATCACTAACAAAGGAGCGGTGTTTGATGACTTCGTAGTGACAATGGGCTGCATATACATGTAACCAGAACTACGTCAACATTAATATTATACTTGCGAAACGTACAAACGTAGCATGTTTTTGATTTGCATGATTGTACAATGACTGCATTTTCTTATGGCGACTGAACCGACCCTTCATAACTAGCTCCTCTTGTCAAGTAATGATAATTTTATTAACTTATTCTATTAATTACTTCATCATTTGGCCTGGTCTGGATGGCCATGATCCAAAGTAAGGTGGTTTTAGGACAGATTTACACATGGCCATAGACAGCATTGTTAAGCCAGGCAGGGGAAAGCCAAATTCTCTCAAATTGTCAGAGAAGGAGCAATCGTCAAGATTTTGGTCTTAACCACTATATTTCATCATAAACAACCAGGAATGGGACTCAAAGTGCAAAATACTGGACTGCTCCTTTAAAAGCTAAACACAGCCAATGTCTTGTGTTTTTGCTTGACAGACCATTAAATGATCAAAAGGCTCTTGATTCACTTATCAAATAATATTCACTAAGCCAGCTCTCACTCTGCTGGAAACATGCCGGCTCTTCAGTTTCACCCTCTGAGGTCAAACCCAGCCAGTAAGATGAACCCTGCCTCAGAGGATTTGTTTGTAAACTGAGAATCCAATAAAGACTTTATTAAAGGTGGCCATTAAAAGTGACATTACGTCCTGTAAACACAGAGTGAACTCACAGAGCCACAGGGGAACAGTGAGGAGGACTGCACCAGAGCCAGCATGTGTCCCCAGTCCCATTAACCTTAATGGTTGTTTCTGTTAAGCGGCATCAATAGAAGCTGCGAGCATGTAGGTCACACACATGCCTGTACATCGCTGTAACAGCTCTGTGGTGACAGTGGAAACTGCTACCTGCTCTGCTTCAACAGCACAGATACAAAACAGACAGCAAACACAGCGGAGGAACTTCCTGCTGCGCATATCTGCAGAAAACCATACACAAACACTCATTATATACACACCAGGATTACACACCAGGATCACTGTGTGTAAGAGAGAGTGTGTCAGTTAAAGTGTGATTATACTGTGTTTCTTACATATATATTATCAGCCAGCTCATAAATTAAAAACTTCTCCCTGCTCACTTTTTAAAGTGAATTTTAATTCTTTTTCAGGATTGATTTTATGAGTTAATCTTTCAGTTGAGGGGTGAAGTGCGGTCAGTCATCTCGTTACAAATTTAATCCGGTTCAGTAGGCCAGGGAATATTAATCAGAATACTTTGAGCATTAGTGTCACAGTAGTTTAACTTCTATATTAGTTGTCTCACCTTAAAATGATAAAGTCTGGGGAAACCTCAATAATGGTCATTTTTAGAGACATTTTAATTGAAAATAGAATCAAGCTATCCAAAGGTGAAGGTATTCAATTGACATTAATTAACATCAAATGCTTGTAAATAAAGAAGCAGCAGCGGTTGTTAAAGCTGGACAAAAATATTAATTATAAATCATTGATAATTTAACAGCCCAGTGAGCTGTCAGCTTTGTGACAATGCAGTTCTGTTAATCCAACTGGGTCTTTAAATGCTTTTGAAGAAGTTTCTAAATAAATTCAGAAAGACGTCATTCTTCAATTCAACAGGAAAAATCCAAGTCACTAAATGGAGAGTTACAAGGGTCACTGAGATTCTGAGTTCTGGGGCCTTTTCACACCTAAAAGTCTTAAGTCTTGCAAGAGAGATTTGTCAAGGTACGATTACCATCTAAGAAAGTACCACAGTTTCGGGAGGACACAATCCATCCATCCATTTTCTAACCGCTTATCCTCTTGAGGGTCACGGGGGGGGGCCGGACTCTATCCCAGCTGACATTGGGCGAGAGGCGGGGCAGACAACCATTCACACTCACATTCACACCTACGGACAATTTAGAGTCATCAATAAACCTGCATGTCTTTGGACTGTGGGAGGAACCTGGAGTACCCAGAGAAAACCCACACTGACACGGGGAGAACATGCAAACTCCACACAGAAGGGCTCCCGCACTTGGTATCGAACCGAGAACCCTCTTGCTGTGAGGCAACAGTGCTAACAACCACACCACCATGCCACCCAGGACACAATTATTACTATTACTATCAGTTATGATGACACTAAATGGCATTCTTCTTGACATTGACTGGCTTGTAGATGAGCTCATCTCTCCTCATCATCCTCTCCCCATGTGCTAGCTTGGCTTATTTTGATTATGCTGCATTGTTCATGGACAAACGTGACACCTACACTGTACATTTTATACCATTTGACAACTTCACTGCTAATTTCTTCTGCACCACAGTCGCATGACTCAACATCCTTACCGCAACTGGGCTGTAGAGCTGTGGTCAGCGTGGCGACGCTCTGTAGTCTCATTTAGCCACTTGTAATGTTGTTATGGTGGGCCTTATTGCAGCCTAGTAACTAGTTATGAAGCACACACGCAGAGTTTTAGGTGTATATCTTACCAACAGTGTGTCTTACAGTTGAGTGTCTTTATTGCCACTTGCAGTTGTCAGTCTTGAGAGATTTTGCACCTAAACTAGCTGCTGTAAATCATCTCGTCTTATTGCGTGATTAAACAGAAACTTGATACTGGACAACATTAACATACATATTACCCAGCAAGCACCATTACATATCTGTACATGATGAAAACAACAAAAGAAAATTGGAAATTATTAGTTCAAACAAATACTTTTTATAGTTCAATTAGTATAAGCATATACTTTTGTTGTAGTCTGACACTGTTTTACAAAAACAGAAAACCATGACAGAGATGGGTTTGCCTTTATGAGGGCATATAAAGAAAATCACACTATTTTTGATTTAACATGAGTTCTTCTTTGAACAGGGGCGTATTTCCAGGTGGCAATCAGGCCCCAATGCAACTGTGCTACCCGCACTGTCTATATTTACACCCCTGAGTGGGGTATTTACTGACGTATTTTATGTAGAAGAACAAAACGTGAAAGTCTCGTAAGCTTTTGTTAACCACAGACCTTATTTCAAACATCTAACCAAAATCCCATTCAAAACACACAAACACTGACTTTGAGACGAATGAACTGTGAGCGCTACAATGCTTACTCATTTATAGGTACAGGACTCATTCCTGGAACACTCTATACACACCGAGGTGCCACACTTCCCTTATCATTTGATGATAGCCTGCCAACACTTCCTGTAATTGGTTCAAAAATTCAACCATCCAAAAAATTTTTCACACCAGAAACAAACCGAAGCGTGGTTCAGTTTGAGACCACGTCTTTTCATTGGACCAAGGTTTGGCTGTTTGGTCTGCGGAGGTTTCATACCTATTATTTTGGTGCGGATCAAACTGAAAAGTCCTAAAGTCTGGACCAAACGAGGTAAAAGGACCTTCACTTTGCTCTCAGTAAGAAGCTGATTAAGAAAAGAGCTTTTCAAGGCCTTTAAAATGTTTCTGTGTGCAGCTTTAAAGAAGCTTTAAAAGAATATCTGTGCTTATTTGGGCTTCCAAGAAATATATTTCAGTCAGACTGTGATGTACTTGTTGACCCTATGTGTGTGTGTTTGTGTGTGTGTGTGAGTGTGTGACCACGCATTCCCATGCATGACAAATGCCCAAGCCTGTTTTAACAACACTCAGTTATGCAACGGTCCATCATAGGGTAATAGGGTGCATAAATCAGCAATGTACAGTGTGTGAATGTGTGTTTCCAAGTGTGTATGTCTGCATTAATATTTGTCTTTGTATGTCTGCATATATGCTTTCGGATTATTCTGTTTGTGTGCTACTTTGCAGGCTTGTTTGCTTTTTGCTCGCTCTGTTTTTCTATGTGAGTTTACATGTGTGTGTGAGTGTGTGTGTGTGTGCCGTTTTATTGCAGTGTCATAATCCTGGTAGTCTTAAGCAAGCAGTTCCTGGCACAGTGGCACCACACAGTTGATAAAGTGACCCGGCCTCAGAGTCCACAGCCATGACGGGATGGTATTATAAACCATCTATCTGCAAAGCAACATTCTGCTATCTACTAGATTAGCTCCTTTATTCTGCTGAGAGCTGGAAACTTGGAACAATAAAAAGATAAAACATGTTCTGCAGCTCTCCTCACCCTTGCCAGGAAAGCTTTAATTAGAAAGAACGAGTTGCAAACAAGCAAAGACATTCTGACCGAGTTGGAAAAGAAGAGCTGGTCATAATTTTTATGTGATAAGTTGATCATAAACTGAGGACAAACTTTGATCTCACAGCTGTCCTGATGCTTTAAAACAACCAGCACTGACAACTGAACTTCTGAGAATAATACGAATCTTTTCAGCATCCAGATGTTCTGCTTTCTTCACCAGCATGTCTCTAACTGTGTGTGTGCTGTTTGGTGCTGGGCAGGTAGTAAACAGTGGGTTTATTAGAGCTTGTTTGTTAAAAGCAGCTTCTGGAAACACAGTTGATAAGGTCTCTGAGACTAAACCACAGTAAATATGCTGTAAAACTGAACTACAGTACGATAGGGCTGCAACGATTAGTCGACTAATCGATGACTAATTGACTATTAAAATAATCGGTGACTATTTTAGTAGTCAACTAATCGGTTTGAGTCATTTTTCATAGAAAAGTACAATAAAAGTACCCCAAAATACTGTTATTGCAGCTTCTTACATTCAAATATTGGCAGCTTTACACACTCTCCCATGACGGTCAACTAAAAGCCTTTGGTGTGAGTACAAAACAAGACATTAGATGACATAATTTTGGGGTTTGGGAAAGACAGACTGACATTTTTCACCATTTTAACACATTTTTTGATTTTGACTAGTCGACTAATTGAAAAAATAATTGACAGATTAGTCGACAATGAAAATAATCGTTAGTTGCAGCCCTACAGTACGAACTAAAAGGAGTGAAATAGCCAGAGCTTAGGGCCCTGTGATTCTCACACCGCAGAGAGCACGAACAGAATCACACAATAAAAACAGAATCATCATGCAATTTCACAAAATGTGGATGAATTTACAAAAAAATCAGGGTTTTCCTCACCATTAGTGTTTCTCCCTGAACCTTAGCTGAGTGAACAGAATCAAACTAAGCTGCCATGTTTTGGTGTCATCAACAGCCACGCTGCTTCTGTCCTCTGCTCTCTGTGTGTTTCACTGAGGGCAGGGTTCAGCTCCTTCACACACACCAGGGCCAGTAAATACAATCAGCTTGTTGATTGAGCAATTACTTGAAAAATCATTTTATCTAAACAATATTCCATACGGTGTCTCACCAGTGACATCGCTGACACTTTGTTCTGCCTGTCTGTCTCCGTCTCAAGGGGCAGCCGGTTTGACCTCGGAGACAACAAAACTGTTTGCTTGACCACAGTCTTTTTCTCGGTCAGCCAAGCAGAATACAGTCCTGCCCTCTTCTGCTTCTCAGGTTTCTGCATTAAGCATGCCATCATTCACATCACTGCAGTCAAACCGGCTGCTGCTACAGTTGGAGTGCCCCCATATTTTGACCCGTAATGCATGAAACAACCCAGGATACAAATTTGAATACCTCTGCTTTTCGAAATGTAATGTTGACGCAGGGTAAATACATCCATGGGAATAAGATTAATTGGATTATAATGACTGAAAGTATAAAAACATTGCCCGTGTCACTTAAATATTAAAAAATCTTTATTCTTTGATGCTGGGTTGTTAGGAAAAAAATAATAATAATTTCAATGGCTGAATGAATCAGTATTGCTGATGGAAAAAAATATGCTCTGTAAAACACAGAATTCTGAAAAATTTAAATAGGAAAACACAGACTGAGAAAAAATAAAGCAGAATCTGAAATAAATTAAAAAGGAGTTCACAGGGCTCTACAACTGCAAAGTGGGCTGATGAGTCTCTGTGGGTTTGTGACTGTGTGTAAACCCTTTGACATTACTCATAATCTGATTTATTGTTAATTTAAAAACATTGACAAATGGAGCTATAATACGGCACTTCATTAATAACCCTGCACCATAAAACCACACACCTCGCAGCTGTTTGCTGTTAAACATCACAAATCATTATAGATTTTAACATTTATACTGCAGGTCATTATTTGTTGTCTAATGCAGAAGTTGTTCACCTGCCAGTTACAACACATCCAGGAATTAGTGTCGCTGACATTTCTGTGGAAGACATATTTACAGAGTGTAGTTTCCCATGACATGCTTTTCAGGAAATGACTTTACATACTGTACAGCACAAATTGAAAGTGAGATGAATGTTTACCAATTTTCCTCGAGACACTGAAAAAAATTCCAACTTTTTTTGTCTCAAAAGCAGCATTATTTTTTTTTGTTTTCTTACTTTAGAGAATATATATTTCCATATTTATCTGTGCTCGTGGACGAACAGTGTGAGGGCCTTTTCTGTCACAAACTGGACCAGCTCTGATGTTTGTAGTAGGAACAGTCCTCAGAGTAGACCAGTCAACACAGCGGGGGCTCAGCTAAAAATAGGATCCATTACATTAGCTCATCACAAGTGTACTGGCTGGGCTGGCAGGCTGACTCACTCCAGCGGGTCAGTAATGAGACACCACTCACTGGGCCTTGAATCAAACACACACTCAGCAAAGCGAAGCGAAGACAGAAGGATGCTACCTACACACACCTCCTTTATTGGTCTTCATTCTAAACCAGAAAGGTTGATTCTTCGGCTCGGCGAGGTTTAACCCCACCGCAGAGATTATTTATGCTCTGCCTCACAGTTTGCATAACTCAAACCCCGTCCTGCCCCCTTAAAGTAAATATCTCCCTGAGATGCTCTCACACTGTTATGTTCAACACATTCCAGGACTTTTGCTGTGATTAAATACTGTAATTTATCTCTACACCTGCTTTTGTCTATTTAAACTCCATTTATCAGTTACTTTTCAAGAATTATAACAACACAGAGAGAACGTGCGTCAATTTGTTGCATCAAGCGTTCTGTTTTACACAGAGGTGGACAGAGTGAGTGCAATATTGACCAAATGAGGAGGAGTGTTAACAGATGGAAAAAAAATGTTTACGAAGTTTTACTAATACAGGGACAGCTCAACTAAATATTAAGAAATTTTTTTTTCTCACTTATGAAGCCTGAAGATAATAGAAAACAAAACTAAACACTTAAATTATCTGGCTGACTCAAAACCACTACAAGTGAGAGAAAATGTTCATTCATTTCTACGAGCTGGTCTGAGCTCAACTCAAGCCGGCTGATGGTGTCACCTTCAACTCAGCTGGTCAAATCTGCTGTGGCTGTGTTTTAGAACATAAAGCACATCACCTGTTTCAACAGCCAATCAGGCTGTACAGTAGTGAAGTCTGAATGCTCAAGTCAAAATGTCCACAGAAGGCGTGTTTACTTGCTGCAGAAGGTGCTTCGTCCCCACCGAGCCCTCTGTTTACGTCCTCTTGGTGTGCCAGTGTCAAACGGCGGGTCGCTGCTCCTGCTCGCTGTATGGGCTCATGCCCCGCCCACACATTAATTGGCGCTGGTTATATATATTATTGTGGCATATTGATTATGAATACAGTCCATCTGATGTTTGTTTTGTTTCTGTTTTTCGCCTTTTCATCACTCCTACAAACGCAGCTGTAGCCAGTATCTCACTGTCACTATCCTCGTTCATATTTTAAGAAGCTACAAATTATATTCAGTCACATAAGTCTGAAAAGCTGCAAATCAGAGCAGAAGTACAGAGAGTTGTTGCATAGAGATGATACACCATCTCATCTAGCTGCATTGGTGTGAACCAGCAGGTTTTTAGAACATTGCAGAACAGTGCATTGTAAACAGTTGCCTGTTTCAACTTGTTTTTTCACAAATCTTTGGTCTAAACTGAGCTTAAAATGACAGTTGAATTCGCAACAGCTGTGGGATTGTGGCAATACTGGTTACTACTAGCAACAATGCTCAACTGAATCAAACAGCTGATGGTAGAACATTCTTGTTTCTCAACAGTTTTTATTTGTTAAACTATGTATTGGGTGGTGACCCGCTGATTAGCGCAGTGTTATTCAGGGCATAATAATAGATCATGTTGGTGAGTTTAAAAAACCTAAAATGGGCTCATGAAGTCATTTCAACAGTACAAGTGAAAAAAGGTCAAACAATAAGACAAGCTAAACAATGAGAGCTAAAATTAGATCCATAAAGAAGAAAGTTATGAGCCAATTAAAACTATAATACACCCTCGTTTAATGAAGCAGTATGTGGTGAGACTGAACAGTAAAAGTAGATTACAGGGTGTCATACTGAGATCGTTTCATATTTCACACGTTTAATTTCTGCTCCTAACGGGAGAACATGTCAGAGGAGAACCATGCAGAGGGACTCACTGGGTGCCAACAGAACAAAAACATGGCATTTCTGTTATTTCCAGGCAATAAGATTCTATTTTCAGACTAATGTCCCGACACTGACTTGACTTTTATGCGCTGGGAGCTGAGCGGGATGACAGCCGGCAGATGTTGTCAGTGTCACTCACACTAAGAGCGGTGAGTAAGTAGGAGATGACATCTGTCTGTTTTCTGGGGAGAGAAAACCTTGGAAAGCTCCTTGTACAGCCTGATTCAAATGGGATACGAGCGCACCACCAGCTGTGTATCTGCGTGTCAAACTAATGTGTAGCAGGACGGCTAGGGGTGTTTTGAAGGACTTATGGCTAAAGCATAGCTGTTTTACAGAATGTTGAAGCAGAGCTGGCTGCTGTTCAGGGCCCAAATTAATGAAACATCTTGTTTAGTGTTCAAGCTGTAGCTTATAAATTAAAATCCTCTTATCTTTTGTTATGCATAACATTCACTGTAAAATTAGACAGACCTTCAACTTCAACAGCATCGGTTAAAACTCAAAAGCTGAGGGAAAAAATACTTCAATTTTAGTTGCTTTTCCAGCCACAACCAAGAGTCGCCCTGTCGCCTCAACTCATTATCACTCTGATAAATATAATGTTCACAAAAGTCCTGTAGTGAAGGTCCCAGCAAAGTGCACGACTATTCTCTTTCTGCCTTTCATAGAAAATGGTTTCAGACAACACAGGCACTCGAGGGGCGCTGATTTATTCTGCCAGACACTTGAACAGCGACATAAGTGTGCATCAGGTGCCGAACACATCAGATGAACGTCTCTTCAGTAACAGCTCGCCAGACTGAAAAAGGAGCAGAGACGAAAGGTCGAGTCCATTTTCTTCTTTGTGGATAAAACCTTGTATCTCACAAAAGTTCATGTCTTATGAAATTTAACGATTTGATTTCCAAAACACAGATTGTTGCTTATTGTAATTGATTGGCTTCCATGTTATCTGCAGTGTTATGAACTTTTCGTAAATGTCTCTTTCTACTCTCAGTCCGACCTCGTCACATATCGACACCTGCTCACGGACTTTCCTTGTCCAGATATGATGTGCAAGGTACCCTGGATGCATTGGTTGTCAATGTTTTGGGACGCCATGTCAAGTTCAGCCTATTCTCTGTTTTCACAGGAAATTCAAAATCACAGAAACTCAGACACTACCATGTAGCAAGGAGGTCGGGTGATGAATGAGTCAAACAAACTTTCACCCAGTAGACATCAGTTTGGGTCCAGCATGAAACTAATGCTGCATTCACACTACAAGCGACACAGCAACAGGCCACCATTTTTTTTAATGGAAGCCAGTGACATGGAGCTACAAACTGATGCTCGACACTTGTTGCTGCCGACGGATGTCATACGCTACAAGCAAAAATTTGCTTGTAGCATCAACCAAACATGGGCTTTTATTTCTAGCTGTGGCACTGTGTTATTTAGCGTAGATTCTGTGCATTGCAGTGCACACAGGGATGTAATGAGGGGTCGAAATGAGATATTAAAATAGAGCTCAGACGCATATTTTCAAGACCAAATACAAATTTCAGACGACGTTCAGTCGAGGTGCTCTGTTGCAAGCAGCAGACAAACACAAGCCCGTGACAACCTAACTACTTTATTGAGTGCTTAAGCAACTCGTCAGTGGCCACTCTGTGATGACGTAGCTAGTCCTGCTGTTGTGTTGTTGATGATGGTACTTGCATCCCGTATGTAACAAATGTAATTATTTTAATGAAAACCACAATCTTTTTCCAAACCTTATCATGTAGTGTTGGTGCCTAAACCCAACCGTGCTGCCCTGTACGTAACAAAAATAGATATTTTAATAGAAACTACAATCTTTTTCTGAGCATAACCATGTAGTTCTGGTGTCTAAATCCAACAGTGCCGCCACTTACTTCACAAAAGCACCCTCTTTTTCTGAAAAACACAACCATGTTGCCACCATGTGTTTTCACACACTACATGTCAAAGACCACTGAATGCAGTGGTAAGCGGGCGTGGTCATTTCATGAATTTCTGTGAGATCAGGCAGCATAAGGTATGTAATAAAAAAACATGTCATGCATTTTTATTTTCAACACTTTTTATACAAATATCTTACGTATGAAAGTCGTCTGAGTTAAGGCAGCACTCTGTCTTGTTTGTCTGGCCGAGTGTTTTTCCAGACAAAATGTTTTACTGCCTCGGCTGCTTTGAAAACAAGTAATGCTCTGAACAAATCTATAACTAAACAGTCATAAATCCATGTACTACTTCATGAGGTTCCTCATGGAGGGGAACATAAACTCTAATTTTAGAAAGGAAAAAGCTTCACGGGATCAAAATAACAAAGGAAGTTTCCTCCTTTCAGTTTCTCACCAGTAATGATTTTAGTTTCAAACAAAACAGATCACTTTTTTATTATTTAGAACCAAACTGGCTCTCAGGTCACAGATATCCCACTGTCATATCACTCGACTAATTCACCAGATAGTTGTTAATATGTTAGCAGATGACAGTAAGCTCTCCCAGGGAACAGTGTGTGATGGGAACCATGTCTCCTTAAATCACCTCCTATCGGAGCTCCGCTAAAAATAAGCCCTCCAACAGAGCGCCTCAGTCCGGTTCATGCAGACGGCACACTGTGGGGAAACAAGGTCTGCTGGTTGGAGGAAAAATAATGGATGTTTTTATCTGAAACCTGGCAGAAATACTGCTCTTAGATCAGCCTTTATTTTCTATGGTAAAACTATTACCTCTTACGGGAAAGAGAATGGAGCCTGCATTAATCTTGATGATTGGTTCAACAGTTTAGAGTGAATGGAAGAGAACATGAGCACCAGTCCAGACCTCTATTTGGTTCTGTTCAGCTTTCCAGAAGTAAGAAACTGCCAACTATCAAAGGGAACTAAGTGGATGATTTTTTGGTTGGATGGTTGGTTGGTTGGGGTAATGCTCTCACTCTGATTAAATACAGTGCTGTAGTTAATGACGGACATTTACCTCAAGCATTTCAGTTTCATCATTTCAACTGGATCTCAAGTTAGTTTTGCATCAGCAGAACGTGTTTTGGATGAAATATCAATTGTATTGTGTTGAACAGTCTCTTCTTCCAAACGAGAGCCAATTAATGCCTGATAATAACAGGTGATCTTGGAAAAATGGATGAATCGAAAATGCTTCAGTTAAATTGCAATCAAACTGCCATCAGCTCATTCTGTGATCATATCATAGCCTGATCCAAATATTATCTGTTCGCCAACAATACGAAGAGAAAAAAAAATTACAGCTCACCTAAAGCTGGAATTATGCTGGGCTGCATATATATATATATTTTTTTAATTTTACTTGGGCAGTGACTTCCTGTGTCAGACACCTACGAAAAAAGCTATCACATTAGCATGATACGCAGCCGGTTGCCATTATAATTCAATGGCAGCTTCAGAGGTAAACACAGTGGGACAAAAATAAAAGTTAAGGCAGCAAAAGTTTGAGTAGGGAGGGTGGGTCCAACAAACACTGACTTTCACCTGGGAGGGCAGTATTTGTGTCCCGTGAGATTATAAAGCCAAACCCTGTTTTTTTTTTCAGAAACCCAACCACGTGCGTTAGTTGTTCATGTAAAAAAAACGTCCATTTGCAGTGTTGTACCAATTAGTGCTTTTATTTTGAAAGAGACTGTATGCAAACGGTAAATTTACAATGAAAATGGAAGTGTATTTTGAAAGGAGACATTGCATAAAACAGGCAAAACTTGACATAGCGTCCCAGGACGTTATCAACCAACGCACCCAGATTACCTTGCACGTTGTATCTGGACCTGGAAAATCCATGACCAAATGTCAACATGTGACGAGGTCGGAGTGAGAATGTGTTGCTCTAACAGCTCTCTATAAACACAAGTAGATATGCCTTTAGACATCTGTCTGCATATTGATAATTGTGCCTGCTCCACCTGTTATCAGAGCAGTCAATAAGAAAGAACAGCAAACAACATGTAATTTCACTGCTCATGTTGCATTGGCCAAGTTTTCCAACAGTGCCAAAGCAGCTGTCATTATGCATGGCTGTGGATATGTGGAGCATCCGTACCACTGAAGCTGAAAAGAAGTGCCGCCACCTCTCATTTCCCTCCTGTCATCTGAAGATGTGATTATTCTGTGGTCATATGAATACCCATCAGTGTGCTGTGATCTTAAGCCTTACAATGTTCGGCCCTTTTTTTAATACTGATGAGGATCTTGGGATTTACGTTCATTTGACTGCTGCAGTCCTTGTAAGTCGAGCTGAGCATAAAACTAAAGACATCTTGTGATTTCAGGCAGTGTGTGTTTGTTTCAGGGAGTCAGGTCCTGAGGTCTTATTGGTGCCATCTCAGCCTGCCATTATTGACTGCCCAGACAGCCCTGCCAGGATAAACTGATGAGTTCTCACCAACCTCACAACCCAAGGTAAACACCCAGGCCGTTTGCAGACGGGCGTTCATGGCGAGATGTTCAAGTGTCTGCTCCGTGTTGTTCCCCCTCTCTCTGTCTGACCTCCTCCTCTCCAGGGTCCTGCAGAGCTGAGAGACCAGCTCTCCTCTGGCTAACTCTCTCTTCAAACTAATTTGACCTCTCTCAAATTTGCCTCTCTATCCATGTGAGAGGAGAGAGTTTTCTGTGGGTGGTGCACGACCACCCTGCTCTCAGATGGAGCAGAAGCCCAGCCGGTGCAGTCAGGCAAATGGATGGGCCTTTCAGGCAGAGCGCACCGGTCCTGCACACAAGTGGGACATCAAGCACCCACTGTTCTCTTTCCTCCATCATCCTCTTAACCTTTGCCCTCCATCTACCTACTTTTTCCTAGTTCTATTTTGCCAAAATGAATCCAAATCGGTTCTCCTCTTTTCTCTGACATCTCCTTTATTTCCCTCTGCACCCTCATTGCCTGTGGTGTGCATGAATACTCATTTTCAGTTGAGCTGAACAACGGGACCAAAGAGATGGAGACAGATACAAGTAGGTCATCTGCAATAAACTGCCACCAGATCAGTGCAGGTTACATGACTGTGGACCAGGACACATGCCGCATCTTTAGCCGCCCGGAAAACGTGAGGTCGGGCAGGTTGCGTCTGAAGCTTTTGAAGCTTCTGAAGCATTTCAGAGCTGAACTTCTTCCAGGAATTTTTATCTATTTATTTATTTTTAGTGTGTATTAGCCAGATGTAAAGCTGTGGGTAACCCTGTACTAAAATAATCAACTTCTATTACATGTTTATAATAGATTGATATTTATGGACGAAACTGGTTGTCCCTCATCACACAACTTGGGGTGCCCATTACTGCAATCCAAAAGATGAACTTTGTTTATGCATTTTGGCCACCTATAATCAGAGTATTTCCAGTGTTTTACCTTAAAGACAGACAGCTCATCCCGAAGGGGGAAGCTGTTAACGGATACAGTTCACCATCTATGCTGTTGTCAAAGCCACCAGACTCCATTGACAAAAACAGTAATTTAAGCACATTGTACACAGGAGCTGCTGGTCTACTTTGATCAGTAAGTTTGTTTGTGTTATTATGTGACTTTGGTGAATCTGACCTAACCGCTTTTAAACGCCAAAGTCACACAATACATGAACAAACTAACTGTAGAGGGCAGAGGTAGACCAGCAGCTCCTGTGTTCAGCAGTGTTAAATCGTTATTTTTCTCAATGGAGTCTGGCTTTGAAGACGGATATAATAATTTATTTTGTCATCGGAAATCATTGTGTGACATTCAGATAAAGAATATAGTGTACAATAAAACTGATATTTATTTTTTTTAGGTGGGACTAAAAAGGTTTTTTTAGGTGGCTGAAACACATCTGGTTGCTGACCCCTCCACAGCAGCAGATTGCTTAGCCTCCCAGTAGGTACTCCAGCCTGCTTCTCCAAACTGGGGGCGAGTCAACCACCATCTACTGTTTGTAATATACTGTCTATGAATAAGTACCCCATACAACCCCACTTTAAAACAACCGAACTATCCCTTCATTTAGTCGTTATTATTAGGTATTTGTGCGTAAATGTATCAATAAGCATAATTCATAAATCACTGGCTGACCTCTGGTTTAAAGTCTGTGTCAGACAGTTTCTTAAGCATATTTTTGGAGCAGACAAAAAAAGCAGCTAAAAAAAATCCACCAAAAAAAGCAAACAAGCCAAATCAGACTAACATCTATGTGTTATAATATCAGTCCATCTTAGCCTGCTCTGTTTGAAACCACATCTCTCGTCTCTGTGCCTTCCCCTGCAGCCTCCTTCACACAAACACAGCAAAGCAAACTCTTGGAAAGGGTTCCTGTTAGGCAGGGCCAGAACAGTTGGGGGATTGATGAAGAATGAAAGCCAGGTGGCACAGGACTGAGCCTCTGCACACCGTGCCAGTCCGCCTGCCAGCGTCTCCAAACCGGCAGTTTGGCAAATATTCTTTATGTGTACAGCTGGACGAGTTTTTAAGTCTCTGCAGTGGCAGCTGCTGAAGGAGTTCCCCTTCTACATGCATCCTGACACACTTCTGTCTTAAACATTAACACAAGGAGGAATTTCACTCTTCACTGTTGACTCGTATCAAGTACTTTGCCTGGATGTCCACAGGAAGTGACTTATCAACATGGTAAAAGCCAAATATAAAGTGCAAAAAACTACTGAGTCAGAAAAAGTTTAGTCAACTTTTTAAGAGTTATTTTTTGCTTGCATTTGTAGGTTCGAATATTCAACTGTTACACAGCTGTAAGTTGGCCTGTCACAAATATACATATAATGTATATAGACATGACCTGGATCATATTGCTCACCAACATGACTCCAGAAAAATTAGCAGGGTTTTCCCGACCATTATAAGACTTGGGCACAGAGGTTCTACCTTTTCTCTCTCTCCATCCTCACCTACTTGCACAACTCAGAAGTAAACGATGTTGCTGCTGGTTTTGTAGTATCCAACGGAGTGATTTTTGGGCTACTTGATATAATTTTACATATACCTTCTTGTATATACCAACAGTTGTCAATTTCTTTTTCAAAGAATGTTAAAAAAAAAAAAAAAAATTCATATTCTGATTCCAATGTCTGAATATTCTTGAGAAGTAAAAGTTCATTGCTCTTTAAAAGACTATACTTACATTATTATGTTATGTATATTATCATTAGAAGTATAAAATGGTCTCAAATGACAATGACAATGTTTATTCTAAGTATTTCTGGGACAACATATTGTCGTAGTGAGTAGCTTCAGTAGTTGTCGTGACAGGCCCAGCTTTAAGTACATTTCTAATAACTTTATTATTCTTAATTTTTAAAAAGGTGTTATACCTTATTAAATTATATTAGCAAATACTGATATTTTATTGTAGTTTTTTTCCCTAAATTACATAATTTTTTGGACCAATCTTCTTATTTTAGAACATTAAGGGAAAAGACACATTTTACAAAAAAGAAAAAATAAACATTAATAAAAAAAAAAGTGTTTTGGACAATTGTGATGAAAGTTGCAACTATTTATGTTTAAACAATTAATGTACAATTTTCATAGTTTAGTCTATAAATGTAACAAAAAAAAGTGCAAATGCTTAAGTATCCCAAATTAAAAATCATAAGTTATTGTTATCTATCGACAAATTGATCAATCAACTAATTGTTTCAGTACTTACTATATGTCAGACTGCCATTAATTATTTGGGACAATAAAGGTAGATTATTATCTTAAATGTTTATTAATTTAGTTTACAAAAAAATATAAATGTGAAAACTGTAAAAGTTCATCTTAAAATACAGCTGTGGGTGTTCAGACTGTATTGCACTGCATGCATGCTGTACTGTTGCCTCATTGTTGTTCCAGGTATGAGGAGTATCTAATGCTCAATATTTGCTTCCTTTATTCAGCTATTTCACGTCTGGTAAGTGGCAGTTTCACAAACTGCAGATGGGCTACATTTATACAGCACTTTTATCCTGAGAACAAAGTGGTTTATGGAGCCTTGCAATCGCCTACACACCCACATGTATACAGTTATGTACTGATGATAGCTGAGCCGGCATGCAAAGCGCTGACCTGCACGTCAGGATCAGATATAAGGCTCAAACATGAGCTGGTAGCGGTGTTTTTTTTAATGGGAAGGAAAAGACTGCGGTGGCTGTTTGGGCTGCAGTGGGATTATTTGTCCAAGTGTATCTCTCCCTGGGCAGAAACCTGATATAGTCTGAGCATAATTGCACACTTCCTAATTAAAAGTTGATTTTACTACACTTAATTCTCCACGCTCACCTGGGGAGCTGATGATTCAAACCCTGTTAGTGTCTGTCGCCTTGCAGGGATGGAAATAATCAAAGTCATCCATCAGAGCGCGCAGAGATAGCTTTTATTGCATCAGGAACACCAGCAGCGAATTAAGACTCTTGTAAAACTCTGTACATTTACATTCCCCAGACAGCAAAGAATGTCTGCAAGGTAGTGTTATCTATTCATGCACTGCTACAGTCCCTTATTAAGCCTCTGTTAAGTCAAGTTACAGATATTAAATTACAGTGTGTCCATCCTGAATGATAAATTACACGCTCATTATAGTTTATCTATATTTAACATCTCCCATCAGACGTTACTGCCCAAACACCAACAGTGAGACAAATGCTGATAGGAAAAAGTCTTGTCTATTTTTAGCTGCTGGTTATATAACATTTAGTTGACATTTAATTGACATGAAAGTATACTGATTTGAAAATGCTTCACATTTAAGAGTCCCTGTGGTTCTAATGTAGGTTAAATGTATGACAGTAAACTTTAAAAACTTGTATTAATCACAGTTTTTGGTGATGGCATGTGATAGGCCTGAGCTAATAATGTAAGCATGTTGCCTATGTGGGGAAAACGCATCTAGTAGAAGACAACTGTTATTTTCTTTCTTTTTTTTAGTTATAATGAAGCTAAATTTGTTGTTTCTCTTCCTGGCTTCATATGAGTAGTGAAAAAGTCCACTCGCAGCTACAGGCTAATTTATGCAATGGAAAATGTCATGTCATAGGCCTAAGCTAATAATATTAGCATAATGCATATGTGGGGAAAACGTGTCTAGTTGAGGACAATTATTTTGTCTGTAAACCTTTGTTAAATGTTTTTATTTTGTTCCTGGCTTCATATGAGTAGAGAAAATGTCCACAAGCTGCTAGGCTAATTTATGCTATGTAAAATGTCATAGGCTTATGCTAACAATGTTAGCATGTTGTATTTGTGGGGAAAATTTGTCTAGCAAAAGAAAAGTGCTTTGTCTGTGAACCTTGTGAGTTATAATGGAGCCTAACTTTATATTTTTGTTTCATATTGTCACTGTTGAACTGAGTTTTAGGTGTGTCAACAGAGTGTCATAGAAATCCCATCGCCAACTAGCAATATGGAGGTGTAATTGCAGAGCAACACAGACACACCACCACACATGTATAAATGCTCACAACAGCGTAAACCCTTTTGATTAGAGCCTACTAGCAAAAATAAATCCACCTTGAGTAGTTTCTTGGCCAATACGAGCCACAGGGACAAAGACTTTACACTAACTGCTGTGAAGTTCAGGGTCACAAGAAAAATACTGGAGAACACAGAGCTGTGTTACTGGTGAGGCTCGACTTTTTGTCACAAAAAATGCGGTTTTGCAAGACACACTTTTACACTAAAATTGATCATATTAAGGATGTGACTTTTACACAGAGGACTATGGAACCAGGTTACTCATCCCTGTGTTTGTGAATCTGATTCAGTTTTTGAGCCATTTTATGTCAGATTCAGAGTACTCCATCAACTTGATTATAGCCTGACACAGTGTCCTACGGTGTCAGCATGGATCATGAATGACAGTGTCATACGCAGTAATTAATTGTTTTATCTCATGCAGTGTGTCATTGTAGACAACAACCGATGCCATATCTGAGACGCCTCATGACGCCCTGACAGAAAGTCTAGCTTGTCTGATTTTATTTTTGTGAGTGAGTGATCTGTTTTCATGGAGTTTCAATTATAGTATTAAAATGTTTGTTTTACCAAAAATAACCCCTCTGTTTATATTCCTTTAAGGGTATTCTGACTGATAATAATAAGAATTTTGTAATACTGTGATACCATATTTTCCACGATGGTTCTCGTACCATGAGAATCTCATACGGTCTCAACCCCAGAGGGAACCACCTTCGAAATGTAAGAGTTTTGTGGCACATTCAACTAATCAGTTGTTAATAAAGAGTCATCAGAAAGAGAGAGTATTCTGTGTGGGCTGAGAGGAGAACAGGATAATCACACAGCAGCTCCTGCTGCAGCGCGTGTGAGCTCAGAACCTCTGACAACAGTTTTTG